>JANATF010000014.1:852500-1072583 GCA_029449245.1 Mortierella alpina | reverse complement strand
AAAACCCTAAAAAAAAAAGAAAAAACCCTAAAAAACCCTAAAAAACCCTAAAAAACCCTAAAAAACCCTAAAAAAACCCTAAAAAAACCCTAAAAAACCCTAAAAAACCTAAAAAACCCTAAAAAACCCTAAAAAACCCTAAAAAACCCTAAAAAACCCTAAAAAACCCTAAAAAACCCTAAAAAACCCTAAAAAACCCTAAAAAACCCTAAAAAACCCTAAAAAACCCTAAAAAACCCTAAAAAACCCTAAAAAACCCTAAAAAACCCTAAAAAACCCTAAAAAACCCTAAAAAACCTAGAATAAACCTTAAAATGGGCTCTCAATTCACAAGAAAGGTCAATTGATACCAACTGCTTGTTTGAAGGATGAATGTCAAATGAAATTTGCGATAAATTGAAATTGTACATGAAATGAGTTTTACTTATTCGATTGATATGAAATTGACAAATCACATATTCAATTAAATTTACGGAAAGCAGTTCTTACAATCGCTGTCAAAATTTGGGAGTGTGAAATTATTATGAAGTGTGAAATTTTTTACAAGTGTGAACATCTCAGCAACCGAGTATTTTTGGCTTCGAGGATGTTGGGGAACTGACAAACACCTTCAATTGCTCTCAAATATGAGATCGGGGAAGTGAGAAATTCTTGTCAAGTGTGAAAATCTAAGCAACCGAGTATTTTTGGCTTCAAGGGTGCAACAATAGGTAAAGTGAAGAAGGGGATCGTTTATTGGTTATCGAGCCAGGGCTCGACGTGTGTCTCTATTTATGTGCCTAGGACTAGATCTAGAAACTTCTAGTACTGGGCGCAGCCAAGGTGACGCAAGGTCACTGCAATCCGTTGCATCCTCCCCGTCCTAAAAAAAATCATGTCCTCGTCTTCCGTGAGGCCTCGAAGTCGGCGAGAGCATCTTTGGCGTTTGTTAGGGATGACTTTGGCTCCCAAGTCGCACTTTCTAATGGGTAACCTTTCCAGAGGACGAGCCACTTCGGTTTTTTGTTGATGACAGCGTAGTCGAGTATGCGCTCTACCTCGAACTCCTCCTCGCCTTCAATGATATCCGGGGGTGGCGGTGGTGGCGATCGTTCGCCAAATTCCTTTGGTGATGGCGTGTGGGGTCGTAACAGGTCGGCGTTGAACACAGGGTGCTGCTTCATTGCCGGTGGTAGGTCCAGCTCGAAGGCGTTGTCGTTGACCTGAGCAATGATCTTGTAAGGGCCAATAAATTTAGGTTCCAACTTCTTGGAGGGGCGCTGCTTGTGAGCTGCAACTGATATATGCTCGGTGCTGAGGAGGACCATGTCACCGACTGCGAAAGGCACTGGCCGTCGTTTCTGGTCAGCATAGTGCTTCTGGCGGTTCTGTGCAGCGCTGATCGCGTCCTTGGCCTGAGAGAGGGCTGATGCTTGGGCTGTCAAGAACTCGGACACTGCGGGGACGTTGGTGGCTGGTGGCTTGAGAAGAGACGACGGTACCAGGGGATGGTGGCCGTAGTTGAGGAAGAATGGGGAAAATCCAGTTGAGGGGTTGACAGAGTTATTGTATGCGAACTCCATCATTGGTAACCAGAGATCCCAGTCCTTCTGATGGTACGAGATATAGGCGCGGAGCATCTCCTCCAGGGTCCGATTTGCTCTCTCTGTCTGGCCATCCGACTGCGGATGAAAAGCAGTGGAAAAGTTGAGTTTGGTACCCATCAACTTTGTCAAGGCTGTCCAAAATTTACCGGTGAAGCGCGAGTCTCGGTCTGACACAATGGCCCGGGGCATGCCGTGCAAGCGGAAGATCTGGTCGAAGAAAAGTCGCGCGACATCCGTGGCCGAGTCCGTGGTGTGGCTGGCACAAAAGTGCACTTGTTTCGAGAGCTTGTCGACAAACACAGTGATTGCATCGAAGTTGCGGGCCGTCTTGGGGAGCTGAACGATAAAATCCATCGAGACAGTGTCCCATCGCTGGCTAGGGATTGCCAGAGGGGTGAAAAGACCTGCCGGGTGTCGCGTGGAGGGTTTGTTGCGTTGGCATTGCTCACACGATGCGATATAGGCCTTGGTATCCCGTGCCATCCGGGGCCAGAAGAATGTGCGGCGCAGGTTGTCGTATGTTTTCTCAAATCCGAGGTGGCCGGCCAGTGGAGAATCATGCGCATCGTGTAAGATTGTAGAGCGCAAATCAGTATCTTTGGGGATACATAATCGCTGCTGCCCATCGACATTGATCCACAGCAAGTCATCTGCGACGAAATAGCGATCGGAATGACTTGCCTGCTGTTGACGGCAATTTTCGTGGAGCGGGCCTAGGATGGGGTCCTTTGGGTAGCCTTCCACCAGGCATTGCCGTACGCCTGGGTCGAGATTGATGTCGAGTGAGTGTATTTGGCACGGCTCCGGGACTGGTTCCTTGTGGTCGGGGCGGCGAGAGAGCGCATCGGGGACAATGTTATCCTTGCCGGGCTTGTACTTGAAAGTGAAATCGTACTCTTGGAGCAGTTCCATCCATCTTGCTTGACGCCGTGTGAGATTAGGCTGTGTTGGAAAATGCTGCAGGGTCGCGTGATCGGTATAAACAATGAAGTGCGAGCCGTCCAGATAGTATCTCCAAGTCCTTAAGGCATGTACGACGGCCAGGAGCTCCTGCTCGTGTGTTGGGTAATTCCGCTCTGCTTGGCTCAACTTTCTCGAAGTGAAGGCAACCGGTCGGGACACACCATTATGGTCGGTCTGGAACAGGACAGCGCCAATGGCAAATCCGGAGGCGTCTGTTTCGACACCGGTGGTGAGGGCTGGATCGAAGATGCGGAGTACGGGTGCCGAGGTCACGGCTTTCTTAAGATCCTCGAAAGCCTTTTGCTGCGGTGTGTCCCATGTGAACGGTGTTGTTGAGCCTAGCAGAGCAGTCAGAGGAAGAGCTATATCAGCGTAGTGATCGACGTATTGGTGGTAAAATTGTGTTAACCCGAGAAATTGCATGACCTCGTGTCGGCTCGTAGGGGCTGGCCATTCTCGGATGGCTTTGACGAGTCCTGCATTGGTCTTGAGTCCGTCCTTGGAGATAACGTGGCCGAGGAACTCTGTCTCTTCTTGCATAAACGAGCATTTAGAAAGTTTAGCGAAGAGGCCCGCTTTGCGTAGAAGGGATAGTACCGCGCGTAGGTCCTTGAGGTGTTGTTCATCATCGTCGGAGTAAATTAAAATATCGTCCAAATAGATCACCACGCATCTGTCCAGTACTGGTTCCAAAGCCTGCCTCATCATGGCCGAGAATGCCGCAGGGGCATTAGTCAGGCCGAATGGGACGACATTGAATTCGTAGTGACCGTATCGCGTCCGAAATGCTGTTTTGTGTCGATCTTCAGGGTGGATGGCCATCTGATGATATCCCGAGATTAAATCCAAACGCGAAAAGCAGCGTGCTGTCCTGAATCGGTCGATCAGCTCGTCAATCCTTGGTAGCGGGTGTCGGTTCTTCTTCGTGATTTTGTTGAGACCTCTGTAATCGACGCACATCCGGAGGCTGCCGTCCTTCTTTTTCACAAATAGTACTGGCGCACCGTAAGGCGACGTGCTTGGAGATATGAATCCTTTGCGTAGGAGTGTCTGTAGCTGTTTCCGAAGTTCGTCGAGTTCCGCAATGGAGAGGCGTATAACCGGGCGCACAGGTGGGTCAGCTGAGGAGTCCGTTTCGATGCGCATGCTCATGCCTCGATCCGGTGGTGGGCCGTCTGGTAGTTCGGGTGGGAAGACGTCGGGGAACTCGACTTTGACAAGTTGGCGCACTTCCTCGGTCATGTCTGGCTCCTCTGTCTTCGGAGGAGGGGCGGGCAGTTTGACCTGAGCTAAGAACACCGAAGCATCAGGGTCGGAGGCGATAGAGACGAAGTGCAATGCCGAGACGTTGATGCTGTTGGTACTGACTGATGAGGCAAACCCGGTGCAGGACCAGAAGACAGGTGCACCACTGTGCTCAAAGTGTAGGTCGTTTGTCCGCCAGTTGATGTTCGGGTTCACCTGAGTCAGCCACGGCTTTCCCAGGATTAGGTCGTACTTGGGCATGGGGTACACAATGGCGTTCAGCGAGTCCTTGTAGGCGTCCCGTTCCAGTGTGATGGCGGCTACGTTATGGGCCAAAGAGGCTGAACCGTTAGGCAATACAACCGGAATGGGCACGCTCTCCTGCAAAGCAATGGCATTCGCCGAGCAAAACTTGGAGCTGATTACATTCCCTTCGGCACCGCCGTCAATGAGGATCTTGGCTGGGCGGCCATTGACAGCACCGATGAAAGTGAGCAAGCGGCGCGAGTTCTGGAAGGCGGTGGCGTAGGAGCATAGTCGAACAGTGCGTTGGCGACGGCGACGGGCGCGTTTGAGGGCAGAGGAGGTGAGGGGCGTGGGGTCCGAGGGTGTCAATGGGGGGTCGAGGGTGGGGGCAGGGTCATGGTGGGTGGTGGATGTGCATGCGGGGAGGGGATGGGGAAGTTGTGTGGAATGAGGTTGGTTGAATGAGGAGTCGGATGGAGTTGTTGGTGATGATGTCAGAGGGGGAGTGACGAATGGGGTTGGGGATGATGATGTCAGAGGAGTGGTGGGGTCATGTGCAGCGAGCGAGGCGATGGAGGATGGAGTAGAGACAACTTTATTTTGTTGAGGAACTACAGGTGTCTCGCGTGGGGATCCTCGCGCACTGTCCAGGCAACGTGGGCAGGGTGGTGCCTGGGCGAGTCTGGCCTGGATCAAGCCTCGCCCTGGTCGTTTCCCGAGTCGGGCTCGGCCTGAGTCTCGATGGCGTGTAGGTTCAGGCCAGAGTCGCGGCACCTGTCGGCCATGTGGCCCACCTTGCGGCAGCGGAAGCAGGCGCCAATGCGGCGGAGGTGCTCGCGGTCGGCGGGGGTCAGTTTCGGTAAAGGCTTACGGGGAGAATACGAGGTCTTGTTTCGCTTGAAAGTGTTGGCCATGCTGGCGAGGAAGGCACTCAGGTGGTCCACATCCATGGGCTCGCCTGGTGGCAAGTCCGGTTGGTCCTTGTTACTGAGGTTTGGGGTATGGGTTGGCATGAAGTCAGTCTTGGTTTTGTGACGTACGCTGACGAAGACAGCTGTCGTGAATCTAGGCAGGGCAAGGACAGGATGACCTTTCACAAGGGCAGGAGGGAAGGGACAAGGGAAGTGGCAAGACAGGAGGGTTCAGGGTATGATCAAGGATGTATTCAAGTTACTAGGTAAAGAGCAACTGTACAGAGGGAACTACAGACTATATATACTAAACACTGAGCCCAGCGCGTAATGCCGCTTTGACCCATAGTCACCGGTCAGGACATAATTCAAGGCATTCAGTAAAAAGGGGGCGCATGTCGATAAGGCATTAAAAGGCGAAATAAGGCTTGACCTAGGATACTACGCTTATCCTAGGGCCGAGTACGCGACAACCCCCCCATTTAGGGCTGAGCTCCGCGAAGCGTAGGGCCGGGTTTGTGAGGGTGAGCATGATGAAACTGCTTGATGAGTCTCGGGGCGCCTTGAACCAACTCAGCAGGCTCCCAAGTGCGAGCAGATATGGGGTAGCCTTTCCAGTGGACATGGTAGAGGAGTCTGCCACGGGCCACTTTGGAGTCTAGGATGGCTTCGACTTCGAACTCCTCTTCTCCAGCAACGACGAGTGGAGGTAGAGGTTTAGGTGTCCGACCCGGGATCGTATCTTGGCGGAAACGCTCGAGGAGGCCGACGTGGAAGATCGGGTGGATCTTCATGGTACTTGGGAGATCCAGGCGGTATGAGCGAGTTCCAACCTTCTCGAGTATTTGAAAAGGGCCAACTCGTTTGTAGTCAAGTTTCTTGGCTGCCCGCTCGGTACGGAGATTTCGGGCGTCTAACCAGACTTTGTCGCCAACACTGAAATCAGGCTGAGCTATTGTTTTGGTATCAAAATGTCGGGCGTGTCTTTCATTCGCAGACTGGATGTTGAACTTCATCTCAGAATGAATGTCTAGAAGAGCCTTGATGTGGTCAGGGCAAGGGATGTTGTCCTTAGTCACCCGGGGTACGGTAACTGAGAACTTGGGGTGGAAACCAAAGTTAGCGAAGAAAGGAGTTGTCTTCGTGGACGAGTGTTCCGTGTTGTTGTAAGTGAACTCGGCGAGCGGGAGTAAAGTGCTCCAGTTTGACTGTTGATAGTCGATATAACAGCGTAGGTACTGCTCGAGAATCGAGTTGACTCTCTCAGTCTGGCCGTCAGTCCTAGGATGGAATGCAGTAGAGAGGTTCTGCTCGATCTGGAGAGCCTTGAAGACTGTCTTAGTGAACTTAGAAGTGAAGGTGACGCCTCTATCGGAGACGACATCGTCTGGAAGACCGTGGGCGGCGAAGACTTTTTCCAAGAAGAGCTGCACGGTACCCTCCGCGTCCACGGTATCTGTGGTAGGGGCAAAGTGAGCCATCTTCGTGAATCGATCGACGAAGACACATATCGCGGTGTAGCCCTTGGAGGCGGGCAGTTGAGTGATAAAGTCTACGGAGATCGAGGACCAGGGCCGATCAGGGATCGGCAAGGATTGCAGGAGGCCATACGGCTTGTGATTGCTTGACTTGCTACGTTGGCAAATATCGCATCCACCGACGTAATTCTTGATATATTGTCGCATGCTGGGCCAAAAGAACGTGCGAGAGACAAGATCAAATGTTTTAGTAATACCAAAGTGCCCCGCAGTGGGAGAATCGTGGCATTCTTCAAGGATCATTTTCTTGAGATCCGGGTCGTCGGGGACACAGACCAGGCCGTCATGTAGTAGAAGGCCGTCCTGGACAGAGTAGAGGCCGTCGGGGTCTGGCGTCTCAAGGTTCTCAGCAAGGATCGCGCTGAATGTAGGGTCGTTAGGAAGTGAATGCGTAATTAATTCTTGAATGGCTGACTTCTCTGGGAGCAGCGGCAGGGCTTGTAGGGCATTCAAAAATTGAATTGGTGGCAGGAGGGTTAAGGCGGTCTTGCTTAGTGCAGCCGCAAAATAGGAGGGTTAAGGCGGTCTTGCTTAGTGCAGCCGCACTCCCCTCCTCAGGTTTGTCTCTCCGAGACAAAGAGTCAGCCGCAGCGTTCTGCGAGCCAGGGCGGTATTTGATGACAAAATTATAGTCCGATAGGACTTCAGACCAGCGGACCTGGCGACGGCTAAGGTTGCGGGTGGTTGTAAAATATTCCAGATTGCGGTGGTCAGTAAGGACGACTGTGGTAGAGGCTGAGAACTCAAGGTAGTGTCGCCAGTGCTTGAAGGCGCACACAATGGCTAACAGTTCTTTGTCATAGATCTGGTAATTCATTTCCGCAGGCAGGAGTTTTCTGGAGTAGAAGGCAACAGGGTGGAGGTGGTCATCGTCATCATATTGGCTGCAAACTCCTCCGAGGGCGTAGTCGGAGGCATCGACTTCGATGACACACGCTTTTGTGTGATCAAAGTGACGGAGGATCGGGCCAGACATCAAACGAGCTTTGAGTTCTTCAAAAGCGTCTTGCGCGGCTCTTGACCAAATGAACTTGGCATTCTTCTTGAGCAGAGTGGTGAGAGGGGTGGCTACTTTGGAGTAGTTCTTGACGAAGCGGCGGTAGAAGTTAGCGAGTCCGAGGAACACCTGAATGTCAAAAGCTGATTTAGGGGTAGCCCATTCTTGAATGGCGGCCACCTTGGCAGGATCCATCGAGATGCCGTTAACACCAATGATGAATCCCAGGAACGAGACCTCTTGCTTATCGAACGCACATTTCTCGAGTTTCAGACAGATGCCCGCAGCTTCTAATTTCTTGAGGACCTTTTTGACTTGTGCGGTGTGCTCGTCAAGTGATTCGGAATATATGAGAATATCGTCAAGGTAGACAACAACAAAATCATCCAAGTAGTCGCGCAGGACGTCGTTCACGAACGCTTGGAAGGTTCCTGGGGCATTCATGAGCCCGAATGGCATGACTTGATACTCAAAGTGACCGTAACGACAGCGAAACGCGGTTTTCCACTCGTCGCCTTTCGCTATTCGGAGAAGGTTGTAGGCACCACGCATGTCCAATTTGGTAAAATACTTGGCTTTTCCTAACTGGTCAAACGTTTCGGAGATCAGTGGTAAAGGGCATCGATTGGGAGTTGTGATTTTGTTAAGTCCCCGGTAATCGACACAAAGGCGAAGGGAACCGTCTTTTTTCTTGACAAAGAGAATGGGCGCTCCGGCTGGGGATTCCGAGCGGCGAATGAAACCTTTAGCCAGGTTTTCTTTGAGATATTCGTGTAGGGCCTTGAGCTCCGTCTGCGAGAGATTGTAGACAGGCCCAAAAGGTACGTTGGCGCCTTCTGCAATGGGAATACTATGGTCGTAGGGTCGGTGTGGCGGGAGTTTGTCCGCCTGAGTCTTGGAGAACACTTGAGAGTATTCAGCGTATTTTTCAGGGAGCTGGATTGTTGGTTCATCATCACTAAGAGTCGCGGTAGACAATTCTTCGACTTGAGAGATGTCCATCATGTAGCCTACACCCTGTCCCTGCTTGAGCAATTGACAGAAATTGGCGTTGCTGACCAGGGCAATATCCATGGAAGTTGGGTTTCTGACAGGGACAGGCACAGGTGGGTAAATGATAGTAATTGGTGCAGGTTTGAGAACTAGAGGAGGGGAAGCAGAGCGTGTTTGACTGGCGAAGGGCAGGATAGAAGTAGGTAGTGTGGATCGAGCAAGATGTGACAAGGCAGAGAAGTTGTGATTTTGAGTGCAGGCGAGAGTCACTGTTCTCTGATCCCAGTTGATGGAGGGGCTGTGCTTTTTTAGCCAGTCCATTCCAAGGATCACAGAATAGTTACCGAGCGTGATGAGTTGAAAGGAATGTACTTCAAAATGTTCTGGGCTGGATTGCATGACAAGACGAGTGGAGTGGTGGGAAGAGTGGATGGTACCATTGGCGAGGGCAATGTTGAGTTGTTGATCGACAATGGGTAGGTGATGTACTTTGGCGAGGTTCTGATGAATGAAGGAAATTGTAGCCCCAGAATCAATCATGGCATTGACGGGGAGGGAGGACCCCTGGAAATACAGAGTGACAGGAATGGTGATGGGAGCGGAGTCGTGGATAGGGTCGTGAACAGGAGAAACATTGAAAAGTTGGCCTAGATGGGCTTCTCCACTCTTTACTAGGCGTCGTCGTTTCCCAAATCGAACACGAAGGGGCTAGTGTTGGCAGTGGTGGCACTAGAGAGAGTGTGTTGAGCCTTGTTACCGAGTCTGGTGTTCGCGGGTTTGGTGGGACACTCCTTAACCCAGTGTCCCTCCAAACCACAGTAGCTACAGAGATCGTTATCTCTGCGTCGCTGTTTTTCTTCGGCGCTCACAGGGCGGTGCTGGGCTTGGCTGAGGTCCATGGCCATGGACGGGGCGGCAACGGACGCGGCGGGAGCGAATGGTCGCGGGACGGAAACAGGGGTCGAGTTGCGGGCGCTATTCAAGGTTGTTGTGGAACGAACAGGTTGTCTTTGCAGAAAGTAACCATATTGGCGAGTGTCGATCTCAATAGCCAAATCAGAGAACTCATAGAACGTGCGCGGTTCCTCCTGGCGTGACATGGTTTCTTGGACCGATTCTTTGAGGCCAATCCGGTACTGGGAGATTTTGGCAGCGTCGTTCCACTCGGTATCGGCAACCAACTGGACAAACTTATTGGTGTAGTCCAACGCCGAGCCTTTTTGCTTCAAGGCGCGGAGTTGAGACTCGGCCACGATGTGGGCGTTGGTGACGCCGAAATTCTTGGTCATGACCGACCAAAACTTATCAAGGCTGCTAATGATCGCGGGTCTTACTTCGTCATCCAGCTTAAAAGCAGGGATGTGCTTTTCCATATACTTATAGGCCGCGGTGTCCCCCAGACGGGAGATGATGAACATGATTTTAGAGGCATCCGTTGGATGCTGCGAGCTCTGAGCCAAGAAGTACAGCTCCAGCTGAGACTGGAAAGTTTTCCAGTCTTCTCTTTTACCAGTGAACTTCTCGGGGGAGTCGATCTTGGGCTTGGCCACCGACTGAGTCTTGGTGGCTTCGGCAAGGGTCTTGAGGCCCCGGAGCATATCTTTCTGGAAGGTATTGTTCTCGTTGATGGCATTCAGAGCAATGATCTGTCCTTCGATCGTTTTGAATCTTGGTTCGACCATTTTGATGAGATCCTCGACGAAACTATGGTTGGTCTGTAAGAACTTGAGGAGGGGTCCGTACGCGGTGAGCTGGCTTTCGAGCGACTGAACGCGGTTTTTGAGATCCGCTACGACCGGGCTGGCTTGCTCGAGGAGAGTGTCCTCGATGGTTTTGACACGAGTTTGGAGGGCTTCAAAATTCTGGTTGGCGGTTTCGAGACTCATGGCTGGGCAGGGACGTGGGTAGAAAGGTCAAAGTTGTTTGACCTAGTAATGTCGTGAATCTAGGCAGGGCAAGGACAGGATGACCTTTCACAAGGGCAGGAGGGAAGGGACAAGGGAAGTGGCAAGACAGGAGGGTTCAGGGTATGATCAAGGATGTATTCAAGTTACTAGGTAAAGAGCAACTGTACAGAGGGAACTACAGACTATATATACTAAACACTGAGCCCAGCGCGTAATGCCGCTTTGACCCATAGTCACCGGTCAGGACATAATTCAAGGCATTCAGTAAAAAGGGGGCGCATGTCGATAAGGCATTAAAAGGCGAAATAAGGCTTGACCTAGGATACTACGCTTATCCTAGGGCCGAGTACGCGACAACAGCGTTGATGCGTTCTGCCACACTGATGGCCTCCTGCCAGGTCGGGGGGTTGGCAAGTTGGACCTGGAGTTGCGTGTCAGTGATCAGCCCTTGGATGAAATATTCTCGCAACATGGTGTCCGAGGGGTCGTCGAGTTGCAGGGCAAGATCTCGGAAACGGTTGATGTAGGCATCAATGCTTTTCAAGCCGGTTTGGCGCAGCTCACGCAGCTCTCTGATGATAGCCTGCTTATGATCGGAGGGTTTGAACTCCTTCGTGAACTCGGTCTTGAAAGTGTCCCAGTTGGCGGATGTCTCGAGACCCGAAAGTCGGAACCATGTGCGTGCTGTGCCTCGAAGATGGTCGACAGCCGCCTCGGTCCAGCCTGTGGGTGGCACGTTGCTGCGTTTGCAGTAGCATTCCATCGTCTCGAGCCAGTCGCGGGTTGCCAGCGCGTTCCTACCGCCAGTGAAGACTTGTGGGCGGGGTGCCTTGTAGGTGACTTGCCTCTGCGAGGCATTGGTGTAGAGTGCTTGGAGTTGTTCTCGGGCGGTTCTCCTGTCGCTGTCGGTGGCGAGGTTGAGCCTCTGCAGCTGGTTCATAACCTCATCGATGGTGGCCATGGTCTTGGTGTCAGTGGTTCAATGGTTCAGAGGGGTCTGGGGTTCGGTGGTTCAGTGGTTCAGTGGTTCAGTGGGTCAGTGGGTCAATGGTTCGGGGGGGGGGGGGGGGGGGGGGGGGGTCGGTGGTTCGCTTCACCTTTGCTACCAATGCAACAATAGGTAAAGTGAAGAAGGGGATCGTTTATTGGTTATCGAGCCAGGGCTCGACGTGTGTCTCTATTTATGTGCCTAGGACTAGATCTAGAAACTTCTAGTACTGGGCGCAGCCAAGGTGACGCAAGGTCACTGCAATCCGTTGCAAAGGGTGTGCGGGAACTGACAAACACCTTCAATTGCTCTCAAATATGAAATCGAGGAAGTGTGAAATTTTGAACGGTGTGAAATTCTCATCAACCGTGTATTTTGGGCTTTGAAGGGTGAAAGGGAACTGTTACAGACCTTCAATTGCTCTGAAATATAAAATCGAGGAAGTGTGATATTTGAATGAGGTGTGAAATTCTAAAGAGAAGTAAGATTCAGGGTTCCCAGTATTGGGGCAAGCACTTCGAGTACTTCAATTGAATAAAAATACGACAATACGGATATGGTGTTCCTGACGGCGTGGGAGAAGAATGGGAAATGCTCTAGTAGATTGCGCTTACCGTGTGGATGCTTACCTTAATCTTGCGTTCATTAGCAGAAGGTTGTCAATTACAGAGGGTGTTCAATTACCAAGGCTTGGATATTAGAGAGGGAATCAATTGCAGAGGCTTTCGAATTACAGAGGTTTTCGAATAAGAGAAGTTTTCATTTTAAGGGGATCTTGCACTTAGGGAAAGCTTGCACTTAAGGAGTGCTTGCACTTACGGAGCGACCTTGCACTTACAGAGAGTTTGAGGAAAAGATGCTTTTTGCTCTTTGAGGTTGCTTCTGCTGTTCAAGAGCTGTTTGGCTCGTTTAAGAAGAGGAGTTTTTCTGGAGGAAGCATATGTAGTGAATACGGTTACGGCAGTATATATTGAAAATGCTGTGGGAAGCTTACAATCGTTTTAGAAGAGTGCAGGGAGTAAACTAGTTCATGAAGGTGGACGAACTGCTGGACAGTGCAAGGTGTAAGTTGTTGTCGGAGGACTATGACCGAAGAGCTGTCGCAGGCGAGCACATGCCTTACAGAGGGACGCAGAGGAGAGAGGAAGCTGCGGTGGGGAAAGCTAGCCATGTAAAAGGTGAGGACGTGGAAGGTGAGGAAGTGAAAGGTGGGAAGAGGTGAAGAGAAGGGAGAAAGAGGGAGAACAAAGGTATGTCTCAGAATGCAGGCCGTAATAAACCCCTTAATCCATAGTCGCATATGCTTGCATTTTAGGCTTGGCTTACTTTATGCTCTTTGTCTTCCCTCTTGCCTACTCCTTTCCTACCACCCGCCCTTACTCGTCTTTGATACAGCCAAGGTAAGCTTCATGATCCCCCCCACAAGAGGAGGTAGCACAGCTTGCAGTATAGGATCTGGGAGGTCTTTGGTTTCCTGGAGTCTGTGTATTTTGAAGTGGACAAGCAGATTGACAGAGCTTTTCTTTTGACTCCCGTTGCGTGATTCTCCTAGTCTTACCAGCAGCATGGAGCATGAAGATGGCATCGCAGTAGCCTTGTTTGCTCGCTTGCAAATTGGTGGCAAGCGCTGGACGTGGTAAAAACCAGGATTGAAGCGATGATTGAGGAATAGGGTTTCTCAAACGTCGGATCGGATCGGATATGACCCCCATCCGTATCCGATCCGACTTGCCAAGGTCGGATATCGGATCTATTCGATCCGACGCTTGTCGGATGACAGCCTCATCCGATCCGACTTTCATTCGATCCGACATCCATTCGATCCGACATCATTCGATCCGACGTCCATTCGATCCGACATCCATCCGATCCGACATCATTCGATCCGACATCCATTCGATCCGACACCCATTCGATCCGACATCCATTCGATCCGACACTCATTCGATCCGACATCCATTCGATCCGACACCCATTCGATCCGACATCCATTCGATCCGACATCCATTCGATCCGACACCCATTCGATCCGACACCCATTCGATCCGACGTTTATTCGATCCGACCCTCATTCGAGGCACCCATGCTCTCATCCGACCTTCATTCGACGCACTCATTCTTTGATTTGACCTTTATTCCCTTTGATGACTCTTCGTACTTCATCCATGACACTCATCGCAACCATTTATCTACCTATATTGCTCAATCGAACTTCCGAGGTAGTCAGCCCAGGAATCAAGCAACATCTGCTCCCTGATCCTAGGATCACTAAGGCGATTCCTTGTGTATGGCAAAAGTGTGCGCGCTTTTGAGAAGCATCTCTCTGACGGTGCTGAGCTCGCTGGGATAGCCAAAAAGTCCCTCGCCATTTTGGCCAAGATAGGATATTCTTCATGATGCTTTTCCCACCACGGAAGACACTTCACATGGAGTTTTCGCTGCGACACAAATAACTCCAAGTCGTCTTCTTTCGGTTGCTTGGTCATTCCAAGAAGCCTAAGCTCCACGTCATCATCATCAGAGTCTGGAAGCGGTTGCGTGAGCTCTTCGTCCAAATCGATTGCGGTATCGGCGTACTGGCTGGTCCACACGTCGCGGACGGATTCCCTGGCATTCCTCTCGTACACACTCCCCCACTTCTCTTCAGTCCAGTACTGAAAGCGCATTGACGGATGAACCGCCGTCGCGACAGAGTAGATGGGCGACTTGTCGGTATCCGCGTAGTACTTCTTGAGCTTCTCATATGCCGCTGTGACACCTTGGCATATGTCTGGGTAATGAGCCCTATTCTTACTCAGAAATTCCTCCAGAGACTTCATCATGTTGTTGTAAATAATAATCGTCAGCGGAATAGTAACATACGTCTTGCTGGCGCAAGCGTCTGTCGTCAGTCTGTCGAAAGTCTCGAGAAGGTCTCTCAGAAGTTTAAGACCTCGCCACTCCGCCTCCTCAATAATCATATCATCCAGTCCGTCTGTCGCAAGCACCGAGCTGTAGGCAGCCTTGCACTCCACGGCACGTTTGATCATAACATACGTGGACCCCCACCGCGTGCAGACATCAAGTAAAGGTGAAAGCCCCTGGCGGTGTTCTTCAGATGCGCTCTCCTCCCTAAATCTCTCAAGTCGTGGTGGTGAACGCCTAAAGAGTAAAAACCGCGTAAAAAACCGATATATCAGTAAAATAACAAAATATATACACGCAGTTGGGCGCACAGTACGGATCGTAGCGCACAGCAGCGATGTAGCAGATTTTACCTGATCTTCACGATCCCTTTTCTCAACTTGACAAGCGCACGCTGAGTGCGTCTGGTGACGTCCACATGCTCAACCGCGGCGTTGGCGACAGTTTCCACTGTCTCTTGCAGATCAGGTTCATTGTCCTCGTCGGAATCGTCGGCGTCGACACAGATGCTGGTCCTAATGAGGCACTCAGTATCGTCCTCTTCGTCCTCCTCAATATTCAAGGCCTCTGCATCTGCCGGCGCCCTTGCGCCTAGACCATCCTTGCCCAGGAGAGCCTGGACAGCAAGGTTAAGGACATGCGCGAGACACGGCACATGCTGCTTCGATGCGTTGAAGACTCGCCTATTTGAATATGAATTGTGGAGAGAATAAAGGTTAGTTATATTGGTGGGAGTGTTGTTGCTGTGAGCTTGTGGTGGCATAGTGACCCGTGTGTTTCTTACCATTCGTTGTGGTTCATGCGCGTGTAGTCCTCAAACAGCGAGGCGAGCTTGAGGACATTGGAACCGTTGTCGCTGGTAATCGACATGACTTTCCGCTGCAGGCTGAACTTCTCCACGACGGCGATGAAGACATCCCGCAACGCCTCGCCTGTGTGTGGACCTCTGAGACGTTCGAAGCCGATTGTGATATCCTGCTGCTTCCAGTTATCATCAATCCAGTGGGCCGTCACGGCTAGAAACGACATTTGATACTTGCTTGTCCAACCATCCAGAGTGAACGAAACCATGGAGACCTTTGCGAGGTTCTCTATGATCTGACTCTCCGCCTCGGTGTACCAGTCCGTAATCTAGAGTGCAAAAAGGCAACACCCACGGAGGGAAAGATGTATGGCAATATTTGTTAGAAAAACGTTGACATATGTCGCGGTTGTTCATATTCATCGCATCTAACGTTCTTCCTTGTCGACATACCCGTCTGGTTATGGTACTATTGGAGCAAAGCTTCACTTCCTCCGGGGATGGCGCTGCTGCCGCAATTTTGAGGAGCTCCAGCATATCGGGGGATTCGGCCAACGTGTACGGTAGCTTATGGCGGACCAGGACTTTGCAGAACTGCCGTTGAAGAATCTCCTTTGAAAACTGCACGGAGCTTCTTTTTCCCAAATTCGTAAAAGCGTTTTTGAGAGGGCCCGACAGGCGAGATCCTTCCTGTGGGGTGGTTGCATTGAGTTTATGGTCGCTTATGAGGTGATTCCTGATGTTGCTGGTAGAACTTTTGAGCCATACATAGCCTGTTTTCTGTATACAGCCTTTGACCAAACAGAAGATCCTGGTCTTGCCGGACTTATCAGTTCGCTTCTCAGACCAGCGCCAAACCCAACTTCCTTCCTTGTCCGACTTGCTTAGCTTGCCCTCTGACTTCCTCGTTGCGCCTGTTGAAGAGAGTGCCGGGGAGGGAAGATCAAACGTAGAAACCGAGCGGAGACTTTGCTGTTCTGGGCTTCCTAGAATTACGCTGGCATCATCATCGTCTTCCAGTTCCAGTTGCTGTCCGAGGGGCTAAAGAGAAAAGAAGAGTGGAGGTTAGCTATTGCACAGTTGTAGAGGGATGGAAGTAACCAAGTTGCTCATTCATGCTTACCATGTCAGCGAAGAGATCATTTGAACAAGATTCAGACATTGAACTTGAGAGGATGGAGAGTAGAGGTTATAGGATGCAGAGATGATGGCGAACACAGGCAATGGAGCGCAGAGATGATGCTGAGCAGAGAAGATTGCGAGCTGCAATGGTGGAATGAGACGCAAGAAGGAGAGGGAAGAATGAGATGCTGAGGCAAGAGACAGGAGATGAGAGAAAGAAAGAAAAGAAAGAACTAATGACGAGCTTAGATGGTCGAATGTAAAAAAGAGAAGCAAAATGAGAGAGAGAGATGATTCGCGATTCATGTTGGACATGGTTGTATGTACTTGTACTCGTGAAGGAACGGGGTAATGAATGGCGTTGTTGTTTTTTCATACAGAAAAGAAAAAAGAAAAAACAAATGCAGCGTTAGCGTACTTTCAAGATGCTAAAGAAAAAAAAATGCATGCACGCCAATCACATATAGTTATATGTTGGTACACAAACCTGTTTTCGGATGAATGTCGGATCGAATGAAAGTCGGATCGGATGACAGTCGGATCGGATAATAGTCGGATCGGATCAACGTCGGATCGGATAATAGTCGGATCGGATCAATGTCGGATCGGATAATAGTCGGATCGAATGACAGCCGAGTCGGATGAATGTCGGATCGGATGACAGTCGGATCGGATAATAGTCGGATCGGATCAACGTCGGATCGGATAACAGTCGGATCGAATGACAGCCGAGTCGGATGAAAGTCGGATGGGATAAATGTCAAGTCGGATGAACGTCGGATCGAATAAAATGTCGGATCGGATGAGCGTCGGATCGAATGAACGTCGGATCGAATAGGCGTCGGATCGAATAAAGTCGGATCGGATGGGAGCTTCATCCGACAACCGTCGGATCGGATAGAGGCATCATCCGTATCCGAAAAGTCGGATCGAATGCGGATCGGATGTCGGATGTCGGATATTCGTGAGAAACCGTATTGAGGAATCAAATTTGAAATGAGCTTGACTCATTCACCTACTGCATTGACATTCCATGTGCTCACGATGATGCATTTCTGCTCCTGTGTGTAACGACAGCATGCAAGGGCGTGTCTGTACTTTGCGAGACAGCATCGTCAGCGGAGTGGCTCGAGAAATGTGATGTTAAGCTCTGCACAAGCTTTTCTTTTCTTTCCTCCTCTCATCGCTGCTCGTTCACCTCTTTTCAGCAGCACGCAAGGTAAGCTCCATCTCTTTCGATACCCCTCTCAAGCACCTCTTTCATCAAAAGCCATGCCACTGCAGTTCCACAAACTCTGTTTTCTTGAAATGAGGAATGAGCCAGCTCAATTGACAAGCTTTTTTTTTTTTAGCTTTCTCTCATTACCTCAGCGTCGCTAGCAAAATGGAAGGCAAGGCAGCGGGGGACCTCTCGCTATAACAAACCGAGGGCAAGGCAGCGGGTCCACTTCCCCGCTGGTGAAATATGGAAGGCAAGGTAGCGGGATTATCACTTCTTCGCTCTACAAAAGCAAAGTGAAAGTGGAGTCAACCACTATAAAAAACAGTGGAGTAAACCACAGTCAGTGGAGACTATTAAAAATCAGTGGAGTCAACCACTTCAAAAAACACTCTCTCTTTCTCACAGCAGCATATGAAGACGGTGGTGCAACACAGAAGGTAAGAAGCGAGAATATCTGGAATGCGGCTTTCGATGAGGATTGGCTCTTTATGTTGTCTTCTAACCCACAGACGTTTGCTCTACGTTTATTATCTTCCTCTCAGTACGCCCAGAATATCGGTCGATCGGCCAGCGAGGACAAAGCGCTAAGGAAGAGTGTCTGTCGCGTACTCGGCCCTAGGATAAGCGTAGTATCCTAGGTCAAGCCTTATTTCGCCTTTTAATGCCTTATCGACATGCGCCCCCTTTTTACTGAATGCCTTGAATTATGTCCTGACCGGTGACTATGGGTCAAAGCGGCATTACGCGCTGGGCTCAGTGTTTAGTATATATAGTCTGTAGTTCCCTCTGTACAGTTGCTCTTTACCTAGTAACTTGAATACATCCTTGATCATACCCTGAACCCTCCTGTCTTGCCACTTCCCTTGTCCCTTCCCTCCTGCCCTTGTGAAAGGTCATCCTGTCCTTGCCCTGCCTAGATTCACGACAGTGTCGTTGAAAGCGAACCCCACTTTTGTTGGATGGTAACCTGGTAAGTAACTTGGTAGGACCAGTTGACCTTGGATTTATACTTTTGAATGAGGATGATTCATCTCTATGTTGGGTTTATTGAACAAGCATCTAACAACTCTCTCTACGGTACTATCACCCTGTAGACTTCGCTGTACGTGTACAGACGGTCTTTTTCAAGAGGCAGGGCCCTCTAATAACCGCTGTTGTTCCACGATCCTAGGGTAAGTGCTTTCTGGGCATAGTGTTGGTGTCCAGCCAGTGTCTGTACAATTTGCCAGTGCCTACGCGAGGGTCTTGGTCAGTTGCCTAGGCGAGTGCTATTTCCAAGGCTCAGTCACTGTCAGAATCAGATGCAATAGCCAGCGTAGATGTGAGTGTCGACAGCAACTGGGCCAAAGAGGGTGTCAAAGCGAGCGCAATTGTCAGTGCTGGCGTGGACGCCGGATAGAGAGTCATAAACCATGTTCTCCTGAGCCTGTAGTAGTCAAAGACTAACACTTTTTTCATCGCATTCTATCCCCCGAGTATGTGTAGCACTTCTCCAGTGCGTCGAGTCGGAAGGTGGACTAGCTGTGGTCACGACCTCGTTCTAGCATGCTGCAGTACCTGCCACATTAGCGGAACGGGTTGTTGATTGCGGCTGGCTACTTTCCAGACTCGTCGCACTGGTTCAGCTGGAACTGTCGTTTTTGTCCACAGGTACGTTTCGCAAATCACTCCAGGCATCTCGTGTTCGTGGAAGAGAAGATCCATCTCGCCAGGGTTGCATAAGAGGGAAGGGTTAAACAACGGCAGCTTTGGAGAAAAAGGTATGGTTGGGCCGGAGAGTAAAGGCATTGGAGCAGCGTAGGCAGGGGAGTTGTGATCCGGAAGGGATGAGCAAAGGCGTGGTGGATCTGAAGGTGGACGCACTGTTTTTTTTTCTTTTGTAGTAGTCCGAAGGGAATTCATGAGGGTGAAGCAAGTGACGAATGTGCTGAGAGATGGGGGAGAATGTGATGAGCACCGTGCCATCGGTGTGTGAGATGTGAAGGAAGAGATGTGCTGAATAAAGAGGCGAAGAAGAGAGAAAAATGGATGAGGTGGTAGATCTTGGCCTGTGTTGGTGATCATCGTTGAAGAGCGAGGGAAACAAAGGTGGGAGAAGATTCAGGGCTTGCTCGCTTCATCAAGGAGAGTTTGAGGTGAAGTCAGGTTGTGGGAGAGCTGATGTCCAGTTTGTGTTTGTTCCAAGCTGAAGCGGGCAAAGTTCCTGTAGAGCATATGAACGCGAGACTGTGATAAAGTTACAGAGGCGCAATACCGCAGTGATGAAAATGCTGTGTGAGAGAGACAGTGAAGGACAGTGAGTGCATAGATGGGCTGCGAGGAAGAATGTCAGGGTAGTGTCAACTCATGACACGAGTGAGATGATTCGGGGCGAGAAGAACACGCTAAGTGAAGGATTTGGGACTTGTTTGAAAAGCAAGAGTTCAAGGGTGTGCAATAATAGCGAAGCAGCTCATGTCATAAAGTAAATCGAGTAAGATTGGGGGGCGGTGTAGCTTTGTCTGGTCGGAGTCGATGTGAGAGTTGAAGATGTGGAAGAGCAAGAAAGCGGTGAAGGAAAGAACAATCGGATTGAGGAGAGAAGAGAGATTGTTCTTCTCTGAGTTTGCCTGTGCTCTGGTGAGAGAAAAGGGGAAATAGATTCGAAAGAGGTGAGCCGCTGAATGGAGTGAGAGGAAGGTGAAGGTGGCAGGCGTGAGGAGCCTGGTATAACACTGTGGATCAACAAATCATCACGCCCAAGGACAGGTACACGGGATTACGGTCTGAGTGCATGAAAGTCAAGGTAGAGACGACCTGCGAAGAACAGCAGATGGATAGTGTGCGCTGAAGTTGAGGAACAGACAAGAAGAAAAGTGCAGAGAGAGAGGGAAGGTGAGATTGAAGTACAACTGAGAGGTGAAAGGTGTGCGATGGCAAACCTAAAAAAAAAAAGCTCGGTGAGTTTGATTGTGTCTTCGTGAACTAAGAAGGGCCACACTCGGTAAGAGTGAAGGCGGTGTACTTTAGCGAAAGATTAGGGGCGATGAAAGTAACGGTGGTTGAGTACTAAGTAGGTGCTTTGGGAAGAGCGCGAAGCTGGTGATGGATGCAAAGAGAGGACACAAAGAGAAAGAAGCGAGTGTGCATGTTGTTGAGGTGGCCACCGGTGGGTTGTCATTGTTAAAAAAAAAAGATTGAGAAGCGGTGAAAGTGAGGGTAATGACGGTGTGCGAGGGACAGTAGTTGGGCAGCGTCAGTAGCGCGTGAGGAGGACATGAAGAGACAAGAAAAGCTCAATGAGAGGGATGAGGGGCTTGACGCACAGGTGAAAGGCGAAAGGTGTGCAATGGCAAAACAAACAAAAAAGTTCAGTGAGTTTAACTGTGCCGCTGTGAAGAACGAGAAGGTTACAGTCGGCAAGAGTGAAGGTGTATATGCGTCTGATCAAAGTCGGCATGAACAACACTGACTGAGAAGGCGGTGAGGATGGAGAGAGCGAGAGAGTGTGTGACAGAGACATAAGAGAGTGTGCGTGCTGTCGAGGTGGCCTGCGCTGTGGTGAGTGTCGTCGACGGCGAAAAGAATGGATCGAGAAATAGATTCGCACGATTAGACTCGCTGGATCAAGAGAGATGGGGTGAAGGTCGAAAAGAGTCGCGGGAAGAATAGTAAGTGGATTGGGGTGTGGTTGTGAAAGGGCAGCCATGGGAGAAGAAGCGGACTGCGAACGACAGTGTTAGGCAGTGTCAGCTCACAACGTGCGTTAAGTGAATAGCGAAGGGCTTGGAAGAAACGCGCAGAGATGGAAGGAGGCTTGAAGACGGACGCGAGAGAGAGAAAGGTGTGGACGCGAGAGAGAAAGGTGTGGAATGGAGGTGGTGGAATGGCAAAAAGAATGGCTCTACTGGCATACAGGCAGAAAGAGAAAGACACGTCAAGTGAAGACGGTGTGAAGGAGTGAGAGAGTGACAAAAACGAGAGGGGAGAACGTTTGTGTGCTGTTGAGGTGTCCTGCGCTCTAGTGAGTGCCATCGATGGCGAAGAAGAGAAAAATGGAGACGAGGAAAGGTGGCGTGCATTGACACACAAGGCGATGGATGCTTTGCTAATGGCGCGTCCTCGAGTGCGGTGAGAGTCAGTGTCAGTGCAAGTACGTCTGCGACTGAACAAAGCCTCTAGAGCATGCGTGTAGGTGGGAGACAGACGGCGAGGCGATCATCGGCTCCTCTTAAGACTGATGTGAAAGAGGGGAATGAGCGAAAGAGGGCTCGAAGGTGTTAGCGGGTTGTTGAGGAACGTGAAAAGAGAAAAGAGGGCGAGAGAGCCTGTCAAACAGCCACGCTCCCGCCACTCTCACTCACCACAAGCAGGACGTGGCTGTGGACCATCGATTGGCTGGCACGAGGCTCACGGCAGTAGGATATGCAGATCCCAGCAGCGCCGTGCATGGTCATAATTAGGAGTCTACCACCTGTCGCAGATCCATTCGAGCAAGACCAGAGGTAAGCAGCGAAGGCTACGACAACAAAATCATTTGTATGCCGCTCATGTTCACCTGCACCGAGCCTGCGCCGAACCTGCTCTTCGCCAGCATTAGTACATACTGTTTCTCCTTGTCAGCCTGGCACCTTCCACTCAAAGTCGTCAACATCCTTTGATCGACAGCGTGGGCGACATGGCTTTGACTAGCTCCTTATCTGAAGGACGACGTGTGGACGCACAGTCAAGGTGAAGTGGACGTTGAGTGAAAAAAAGGACCAGCAACTGCTTTTTTGCCAGCGTCGTGCATTTTACTTGGCCATGTCTATGCACTAGACAGACGCGATGCATAATTGGTGCTTCCTGCTCTGCAGCATTGAAAGCCAAACGTGCTACCCTCACAGTAGTGTGCTCCTTGTTTGCTTGGAGGTTTCCGCTTCCAGCATGTCCTCCGCTCGCCGCTTCAGTGGAGCTTTGATCCCATCAAGGAAGGCCCTTGTGTTGTCTGATCTATGGCTCTCGATAGTCACTGGCTGTCCTGGAAGCATAGGAAAAAAACAACCAACCTAGGGTCCAGGCGCTTGCAAGTCGTCCAATTCGGTAGGATAGGACTCGGCAAAGGGAGAGCTATGTTTGATTGGCACCACAACGGTCGATGTGGGGTAGGCTTGTTCGCCAATGAGATTCTCGCCCGATGTGAAAGACGCTTGTGGAGATCCACTACTGTATCCAACCTAGGCGGGTAGCCAGATCGAGAACGAGCGGAGAGCAAGCGCATGTACCTGCTTCGAAGTATGCTCTTTTGCAGGACCAAAGTAGGCACAGTAGACCAAATGCCAGATACATACTAATTGAGCAGAGGTGTATGATCGCAAGGGTACTGCAGTGATCACACCATCGACTGACAAATACTTCCTTTGGTTCATACAGCCAACTTCTGGTTATCATACCCGTGGAACCACCCGAATTGCATGCAATATGAGATTGAGAAGTGGCCTCGTAGGGGTTTAGAGCGACGTAGGCCCACACTTTTGGTGGTAAGCAAAGCCAGAAGTTTGACAGCATCGGCAAGAGCGCGTCTGAACGTTGACAATGCTGGCTTTCACAACTTGCATTCAGACGATTCCATCTTGGATCAGAGGACTGAATGTTCTTTCAAGAACCACTGTACCTACAGTACTGAGGCGGCCAGAGATGTGAGCACTACAGCTCTCTTGTGCATGCAGCGGTACTGGTTCCGGTAACCGGAGATCGTTTTCTTCATCGTTCTCTCCGCCTTCACGCGTGCAAAACTCTAACGAACCCTGTTACACCACACAGCGGCCCGTTTATTCCTGGCGCCTGTTTTTATGGACTTGAGACAAGTCCGTGGCGCACTCTTGAGCAGCCGATCGTCGAACATTATTATTCCATCCCCGCTGAGAGTCAGCCCGCAAGAATGTTGGCTGTTCGAAGCCGTTACAGTACTGGCGCCAGTGAAACACCGTTTTTCTCCACACCACTGCTGTAGACAATTGGCCAACAAAATCCGGCCAGGGGTGAAGGCAGGAACACTCTCGACGGATTCAAAGCAGCCAGGCGGTCTTGCTCGCTGGTTGGCTTCGCTGCCGGTACAGTACACAGAACACTGGACTGAACACAAGCTTCACAGAAACAATAATGACATAGGACCGGTGTAATAAAAATAATGGCCGAGTGAGTGGACTCGATGTGCCCTAAACAATCCATGAAGAGAGCCCAAAATGAAAACCGACGTTGAACTTTCAAGCCCTTTTTTTTTTAGTGGAGATTCGACTGGCGAGGCGTAGACTATTGTATACCGATCACCTGCAATGGTCTCAAGAGCGAGCAACATACATGGTCCTACATCCACCCTGCTGCTCATTCTGACCTCATTTGCAATGAAGTGCGCCAAACCATCTGACTCCAGAACAGACGTACCCTTCGACATCTGATCTTGTCCATCTTGACACAATACTAATTGCGAGCCTGGGAAAGATTGGCCATTCGTTTTGGTTTGTTTACAAGTTGTACATATATATTTTTTGACTAGTCTATTGATTGATTGTGAGTGCTCCGTGCGACCACAGCAGAGCCTCACTAGTGATAAGAGGAAAACCATCAGCCGACTTGGTCGTCTCAGCAAATATGTTCAGTGTCGTCGGTTTTTTCAGTGTCGTCGGTTTTGGGATCGCTGGTGCAGATAAAAACATCATAAACGCAAGCACCAGCAGTTGCGCCCAGTAACGGAGCCACGATGGGGACCCAGAAGTAATAATCCTGACGAGAGAAGACTCCAAAGCCCCACCCAGAGATGGCGGTGAAGAAACGGGGACCCAAGTCACGAGCAGGGTTGATGGCATAGCCCGTTTGGTAGCCAAAGGTGGTACCGATGAGTGTGATGGAGAGACCCATGGTCAGAGGCTGAATGACGCCAGCGGGGTTATTCTTCTTGTCGGTGGTCGCCAGGATGATGATGAGGAGGAGAGCCGACGCAATGAACTCAAACACAAAGGCATCCACTGTTGACACTGCGGCCGTTTGGCGGGCCGTAAAAAAGATGCCCATGGTCTTTTCACGATCGGCAGCAAGGAGCGCTGAGCAGTTGGCTACATAGACAACAAGAGCACCGACAAAGGCACCTGCCATTTGTGCGACCCAGTAGATTGGAACGTCGGCCCAAGGGAACCCGCGAAAGAGTGCAAGGGCAAAGGTGACAGCAGGGTTCAAGTGAGCGCCCTGTTCAAGAAAGGCAACCAGCGATTGTGAGAAACGTCAGCACAGACTCTTGAAAAATGGATGCAAAAACAACGACTGACAACAGACAACGACGACAGACAGCAGATGACTTACAGACACACCACCGGCAACGTGGACGGCAATGGTGACTCCCAGACCCCAGGCAAGACTGACGGAGAACCAGGTATTGTTTGCAGAAAGGACCGTCTGGGCCACAGCACCACAACCGAATGCGATCATGATGGCTGTTGCGGCGAATTCAGCCAGAGGCTTTCTGTACTGTTGGTAATCAAGGATACGGCCAAGGGGAGCAGGGCTCAGGATCAGTATGGTTGCAGCGATGATGTGGCGTGGTGTGGGGGTGTGGGGCGGTGTGGAGACGTACCTTGTAGCGGATTCCAATCCACTTGGCGCGAATATCTGCCCACATGGTATGTAATGAAGAGATGAAAAGGTGGGGGAAGAGGAAAGAGGGGCAGCGGGTATTTATTTAAGTGGTCGGCAGCGGGGTAAAGAGCGGAAACTGGGGCCTTCTGTTGCCCACTGACTGGCTGGTTATTGCAGTGTGTTCGCACCAATTAAGGCGACGCCGACAGAAGTATGCGGACTTGTCTCACCCAGCCCTTGGTCTAGCACGTGCAGGAGCAAGGCGGGGGCGGAGAGTTCATTCTATGCATCGAGTCCCCAAAGCCCGACCAAAAGTCAAAGAAGAAGGGCAAGAAAAAACGCTGTGAAGCCTGGCGAGGGCAGCAGTGTGTGTGTTGTTGATCGGCCTTCTCTTTATCCGATAAGTGCCTGGGAATCCCACCACTGCGCCAATGAAATCAATTGCAGAGCGTCTGACCGTGTAAGCCCAAACAAAGAAAAACGATAGCATGCATGAGCGGGCGAACGGCGAAAAGAGACCCTCACTCTTCTTGTACCTCTTGGGCATGGTATCACAGACCTTCGCCTTCGCCGTAGCGGCAACGACCACAAACTCTCTCATTCCGGCGACGCAATGTGGTTGCCAACACTCCATTGCATTCCTGCGGCCGAAAAAAAAACAAATGGTGATCTGCAGCAGCAAGGCACACTACAACCTGCGACGACAACCTCGGTCTGAAGCAACGCAACTGTGTTGTGCAGCGCCCACGGAAACTCACCTTATTGCGCCCCTCTACTCAAAATGAAAGGAGCCCTATTTTTGCGGATTGGACCTCAGGGCGAAATTGCGGCGAAATAGTCTATCCGTCTTCACTCGATCAAAAAATACATGGACATGTACCTGTTCATCATAGTCGCCTGCATGGACCTCCACATGTACCAATGGATCAGTACGACGAACAATAAGCATCGGGTACGAAAAAAAAAAAAAAAAAAAAAAAGCGGGGTGATATTTTGCTGGCCACTTTGGGCTAGACTAGTTGATGGACAGGGACGGAATATCCATTGGCAATGGAAGATTCAGGTCCGTCGTCAAGATCCGAGGAGCTTTGCTACCTGCGTGCTCACTGGATGCTTCAGACTCGACTTCACTCTCTCCCATGCTTGCAATGTCCTCGCCGTCCTTGTCTGCCTCATCAGTCACATAGTCCGTAGTCACCATCATCACAAACGATTGCTCCAAGCTCGAAGAGCCTTGATGCTCGTGATGAATGGCAACGTCGTCATCGCCATCGTCCACAAATGAATCCAGGGACGGCGTGGTCGTGTCCAGGAATCTGTGCCGCTCCGAGGTTTCGTTTAACGGCAGTGCTGGAAGTAGTGTTTCACATCCATCTCTTTCATTGGCCATCTCTGTGCGTCTCAAAGTCGAGCTCTGGCCATGATCTTGATCCTGCGCTCCTTGGGTATCCTTGTAGGCGGCGCGACTCGTGGCTTCCTTTTTTACTGCGTCGTTGTAAGGATACTGCTCAATGTCGGAGGAAGTCGAGGTACCCATATCCGCACCTGCCTCAACATGAACGATGCTATCATCCGATACTGGAAACGACGTTTCACTTCGCAGTGAAGAGCCGCCTGAGGACGAGTTACCCCACTTTAGGTGCCCAAGTCCTTGTTCCAGCATCCGTCGAAGTCTGCTAGCGGTCTGCGAGCTACTGGAGTAAATAGAGACGGTCCGCGGCATCATAGTGGGGCGTTGACCTGGCATAGACAACGCACGGGATCGACCCGCCGTTCGTGCAGACGGAGATTCGGGAGAAAGCAACGATGAGCTCGATGGGGCATGGGTGTCCTGCAACGGGCTGTGGCCGGGCGAGAGATGTGTATCTTGGTACCGATTCGGGTCAGGGCTCGACAAGGAGCTCGGGGCAGGACCGACATTTCCTCGCGCCGCGTCAATGATGGCTGCTTGGATCGCCATCGGACCCACTGGAGCCTCGGACCCTCTCACCGACTGCATGCGCTTAACCTCTGGCAGAGCATTTTCAGATACAGTTCTCTGCAAGTCGGGCAGGTTTAGCCTCGGTCGAGCTACTGCTGCCTTGGCGCTCCTGTTGCTGCTCTGACTGGTCCTGCTGGAGTTCAAGACAAATTCCTCCTTTGGGTTGTCCAGGTGATCGTGAATACTCAGACTAGGAGGGAAGGCGGCTCTCGGATGGCGAAGGTGAACGTTATCTGCCTCCGCCTGCTCTTGGCCGTCCGCGAACGAGCCGGTCCGAAGAGTCCTGGAGCTGATGGAGGACGGGCTGAACTCAGTGGTGCCAGACAGACTGCCAGGGAATGAAACGCCTAGTCCCTGCTCCAGACAAGCGGCAACGACAGCCAGGTCGCGCTCCAGAATGGTGCGAAAGCAGTCGAGTTTTGTCCTTTCGAGCATTAAATGGCGCAACCTCTTGCCAACCACCGCTGCACTCTGAACAATCTTTTGACGAGTCGAGTTTTGAAGAGGGATCATCACCTCAAGTCCGCGAGCAAGACGCAGCTCCGCTGCCAATGACGCTGAACAGATGTTGATTTGTCGATCAATTTCCTTCATCTTGGCCTGGATCAATTCTGCTCGCCCGTCAGGAAGCTCTGGTTGGGGGGCTGGGTGCTTCTGTTGCCGTCTCCTCAGTTGATGTCGCCCTTGATCATCCTTGATCCACACAACGTCGCTTGCCCACGCAACACGATAATTCCTGAGGCGCACACCAGCAGTCTTGAACGCAGAGGCGTAGTTAATTTTGGCCATCCAGTCGTTCATATCGAACTCTGACTCTGCTCGAAAGAGGTACTGCTTGCCGTTCGGGCAGACAAGTCGAAACACATGCGGGTATTTTTGGTAGCCGCTGTCGACGACCGCGATTGAATCTAGCGTGGAAATCAAAGCCTGAGGCAGCGGTAGTGTGCTTCCGCCGAGGTCCGTTACACAGTCTCCATCTCCTTGTGGTGGGGCATGGGGATCGAACCCTACGGACGATGCGCGCTGCTGCTGAAACCACCCAATGTCCGTGAAAAACAAGAGTTGTGAGCCACTGAGGACGACGCCCAGATCTCGCCAACCTCTTACTGCACTCTTTCTGCCGTTTTCGATATCAATCTTGCGAGCGAGTATCCCCTGCTTGACGATTTTCAGCTCTGCACAGTCACCCCGCACTTGAGCTCTTGGCAGCTCTGCTCTTTCACCCACCACTCCAGGAAACTCTTGCTGCTGATCGCATTTAGGATAGGGGTCGTCATAGACAATAGGTGCCGCGCCCGAGTGGTCGTTTGATCCTGCGATGCAAGGTGCTGATCCAGACCCCTGTGGCTGCACATGCTGGCTGTAGCGTTTTGAGCAGAGTCCTGGTATGGGCGCCAGTGGTGCTCTGGTGAACTGATTGTTAATATGGACGTTATCCACCATCTCGATCGTTCCTTTCCAGTAGTATGGCCAGCGAAACGGGATCAGGTCGCTCAGATCCGGCGTCAGCTGAGTAATGCTTCCCTACAATTATGTCCACACGACAACGGTCAGCAACCCATTGTGAAAACAAGATGGGGGAAAAAGCACGAGTTTGCACTCTGCAGTCTATACTTACATGTCGAATCATGCTGTAAGAATCCGAGCGCTGATTGCTTGCAGTACGGCGCCGCGGAAACCACGAGCCAGTCGATGGCTGGACCTCAGTCATTCTTTGACCATCAACGTCGAGTTCGTCTTCTGCGTATACGAATTTGAGATACGTGATGTTGTCATAGAGCACCTGCACGAGTTAAAGTAATAATAATAATAAGCAAAAGAAGGGTGAGCCACATGCACTATTGAGCGCCAGCAGTATCAGCACCGACGTAATGAAAATAAAATGTATATATGAGAGAAGCGTACCTCCAGTATGTCTGCTGGGATAGTATTGACGCCATCGATGCTTTTGGCCTGCTTAACGTATTGCTCCTTTGACATTTTGAATCGCACGTTCTTGTTATGAGCGTCCGTATGAAGGAGCATCAGTGAGAAGGCTATAGTGTAGACAACCTCTATGATATGGCGAATAAGAACAAGGTCAGCACACGAGTGTCCAAGACTGGTCCACGACCACACCATGAATCCTTTTGTTAGAACATCGTACCAGAGGAACGAAAGAGATGTGGGTTGCAGGTATGATAGCGAGTGGCAAATGCCTCTAGAACACGATCGATCTGCTGCGCTTCCTTGGGAAAGTGAAAGTCCAAAAGAAACTTGCTATATCGAGAGCGAAAGAGAGATAAAGATCAGAGTTAATGTCAATAGGAATCTCATGGCAAGCACCCATCCTGCTGGAATCCTTTCCCAATGGGGCTTTCAAGTCGGAAAGCAAAAAGACTAACGGCATACCGAAGTGCAAGATCGATGGGATCCCGTCTAAAGTCAAATGACTCCATGTGGACACGGAGAACGGCCTGATGAAAAGGGTCCGAATATTTGGACAGCAGGTTGCCGAGTTCCGCTTTGGACACAGTTTCTTTGATACGCCCCAAATACACGCGTGGTGGCTCTGGCCAATGCTCCTGATTAGATAGGTCCTGCAGCGCAGTCGTCCCCGTTTCAGGCGCTGTCGTGTCTTTTTCTGGAGCTACACTCAATTGATCCGTGCCACTACACTGTTTCCCTTGCGCCTCTTGCCTTTGAGACGAGTTGCTAGGACGAGCATTTGGCTTAGCGTGTGGTCCTGCTGCAGCAGCTGCAGTTGCAGTCGGTGGAGCAGTAGACCTCGGTGATGATGTCATGATTGATATTACCGGCGACGATGTCGAGCTTTGAGGAGCAAAAAGAATGTTGGTGTGCTGACCATGCTTATGGTCCTGGCTCCCAGTGGCGGGGGTATCGGAGGGTATAGTCGTCGTAGATGTTGGCGTAAAAGGCGCTGGAACGGACACTGGTGGCGAGTCTACAGTTGCGGCGGCGCGTACTGGGATAAGCGGTGGGAGGGCAGGGAGGACTTTTGACAGCGGCGAAGCCAGGGACGAGTCTCGCCTAGGCGTTCTGGAGGAAAGGGGGGCAGTCTCAGGATTCACTTGGCGGGATCCACTCTGGCGTGGCGATGGGGAGCTAGCTGGCAAGTACGAGCACGTTCGTGTCGGAGAATATCCCGTATCCTGGAAAAGCTGGTGCGGTTGCTGCTGCTGAATGTGCCGAGGCGAGTTGCGAGAGGAGGGAGAGGCCGTTGATGATGACGGCGCAAGAGGTGGCAGACTCGGGATGGTAATCCTTGGAGCGGTCTGTTGTCGAGGCATCCCAGGCACAGAGTTGGACCTTGAACGCAGCGCAGAGGCATGACTAGTTCCTGGAGTCCTGGCTGGTGGAGTCAAGGTCGCGACCGTGTCCATGTCCGGCGCAGCTGGCTCCTTGGCCTCAAAGTCTGCAGCAGCAGCCTCGAGAGTTGCCAGGACGGGTCGTGGTGGTGGCGTGGACAGTCCATGGGTGGGGAGCGCAGCCATCTGAAAAGAGACTTGATGGCGTCTGGTCTGATGATGATGGGACGAAAAAAAAGAGGGGGGAGGACGACGGCGAGAACGCGGTGAGGATCAAAGATGGCGGGAGGATGCCCTTGCGCTCTTCATTCCTGCACAGTCAAGGGCGGGTATGGGCAAGACTCGACGAGGATGGCGCAGGACAGAGGAAAGAGGACTGGCGGCGGAGGCAGGAGAGAGCACTGGGGGTAGACAGGAATGAGGAAGCGAAGAGAGCAAAGAAAGGGAAGGGGGGGCAACAAGCTTTCTTTTTTTTTTTTTTGTCCTTATGCAGCGACAGACGCATAACAGGGGCTGGCTGGCCATGGGGTGACTGCTGCCCACCGGCCCTTTTCTTCTGCTTGAGCTGTCTGTTGCCATCCATCCCTCTTCCCTCTCGTCCCCCTTTCCCCTGCCGTCAAGCCCGCCTTGTGATTGCTCGCCTGGGAATAGAACACGCCACCTCTCTGCCATCCCGTCTCCGCCCTCAGCAGGAGCAGGCACCCTTACTGCAAGCAAACACAGAGACAAGGAATTCAGCAACAGCTGCCACGCACGCACGCACGCACACACGCGGAAAAGCACGTCGCCATGGACGCCATCAATGCGCGCAAGAACTTTGAGTTCATCAACAACATCAAATCCATCAACCCCGAGCTGGACCATATCTACCACTTTGACGAGGCAGAGCAGAAGCGCATCCTCAACGAGTCCCCATGGAAGAAAGAGTAGGTGTCTTGACAGTCTAAGCAGAGCTTGGCTGTAGCTAAACAAACGCGCAATGCGACATGCCTGGCGCAGTTCACGCAAAGAAAGACTCGCCTCTTAAACCTCCATAATCCTTCCACTTTTATTCCTCACTTAGTCCTCACTACTTCACGGACATCAAGATCTCAGCGGTTGCGTTGATCAAGATGGTATGTCACCGCGGCCTTGGAGTCTCGTATCATGACAAAAGCCGAGTTATGCCAAAGACTGGTGTTGAATCTAACAACACCATCCATTTCTGATATCACCTCTAGGTTATGCATGCTCGTTCTGGAGGCAGTATTGAAGTCATGGGAATGATGCAGGGCAAAGTTCAGGGCAACACAATCATCATCATGGATGCTTTTGCATTGCCTGTTGAGGGCACAGAAACCAGGGTGAATGCACAAGCAGAAGGATACGAATATATGGTGCAGTATATGACCAAGATCAAGGAGGTTCGTGGATCAGCATTGTCATATTGTTCATGGATGTAAAAAAGTGAGAAAAAATGCGCCGCATTGCCTTGCTCTTTCACAGAAATTCACCTATCGATCGTGTATACTCTTAGGTCGGCCGCCTCGAAAATGCTATCGGTTGGTACCACTCGCATCCAGGATATGGTTGCTGGCTGTCCGGTATCGACGTCAATACCCAGATGCAGAACCAACAGTTCCAGGATCCCTTTGTCGCAGTTGTGGTAAGATCCGTGGTTATCATGCTGGCAACGATGCTCTGCGCTTTGTTATTTTCGACACAAGACTGATCTCGCGCTTTTTCCCCGTTCTTTCTCCATGCGTTGAGTAGATTGATCCCAACAGAACGATTTCCGCAGGCAAGGTCGAGATTGGTGCCTTCCGCACCTATCCAGAGGTAATGGAGCACTGATAGACTATTTTGGATGCTGTTGCAAGCTGCACTTGTCAAACTCACTCTTTTATCTTTTTTCCGCACACCCACGATTCTTAGGGATATAAAGCGCCGGATGAGGGACCTTCCGAGTACCAGACCATTCCTTTGAGCAAGATTGAGGATTTTGGAGTTCATTGCAAACAGTACTACCCACTGGAGATCTCGCACTTCAAATCCACACTCGACACGCAACTCTTAGACCAGCTCTGGAACAAGTACTGGGTCAACACTCTTTCACAGTCGCCTTTGCTCTCGGTAAGGATCCAGCGCGCGCTAGGGCTGTTGTAAGTATGCTAAAAGTCCCATTTGTCCCTAACTCATATCATTCGTTTGTTTAATAGAACCGGGAATACGCCGCAAGGCAAATGTCGGATTTAGCAGAGAAACTCCAGATGACTGCCACCATGGCATCGCGTGCAGGGCCCGGCGGATTTGGACCCATGGGTGCCCCGGGACATTTTCCCAAGGACAAGAAGAAAAAGCAGGAGGAGAGCCAGCTCAGCAAGATTACCAGGGACAGCAATAAGATCTCTGTTGAAGCGACCCACGGCCTGATCTCACAGGTGCTCAAGAACGTCCTCTTCACCGCTAACCCCCACCAAAAGGAAGTCAGTGCTCTTGGCCCCCTCGGCGATGCAGACACCGTTCTGTCCCCCCCATCCAGCATGCCACAGTAGCCTCTGCTGGGCTTGAATAAATTCAGCCATCCGACACAGACGGCCCTGCTATTTCTTTCTCTTTCCCTTTTTTCTTGTTGCTATTGTATCTTTGCAAGTCAGGACCCACCACCTAATGCAATTCTCCACAACGAGCGGCACCACAGGATTAGAAGGGCTCGAGGTGCTTCATGACTTTGTCACAGCAGAGGAAGAGTCTTTGCTCATCCAGCAACTGGATGCGCGCGATTGGGCTGGAAAGGGGATCGAACCGAATCCAGAAATGAAGAGACGCCATCAGCACTATGGTGGCGTCTTTAGCTATCGACTACGGTAACGTTCGGATCATGCACTATACAGCTCACCTCTATGCGCTGGACCACGACAAGGGAGCCCAGAAGAACTAACAAGACCACCTTTTTGTCTACCGCAACGATTGATAGCCGTGTTGTGGGCGACATGAAGCAGCTACCCACCTTGTTTGACTTTTTGACGCAACGGCTGCTGGAACGGAGGATCTACTCGTCCAGCCCTAACAGTATTATTGTCAACGAATACGAGGCTGGACAGGGCATCATGCCTCATGTGGATGCGCCAAAGCTCTTTGGATCGACCATCACGGCGCTGTCACTCCTCTCGGCGTGTGTGATGACTTTCCAGCATGTCAAGGACCCACATCTCGTTCACCGTGTACTTTTGCGTAAGCAATCCTGGCAAAGGTGTCAATCTGCGTTCCTACAGGCACATCGTGTACCATTCTAACATGGATCTACGTCTTTTTCTCTGCGCATTGATGCTTTCTCTATCACCCAGCTCGTCGGTCTCTGGTCGTGATGAACGGTGCAAGTCGCTACGAGTACAAACATGGCATTTCCAAGGATCTTGTCGAGGACGTCGATGGGCTCGAGGTTGTGCGATCCAGGAGAGTCAGCATCACCTACCGCGATATGCTTGTGGACCAGGCCCCAGAGAGCCAGGACCCTGAGGAGGACGAATGCAGGACCCAGCACAGGAGCACCGCCTGCAGTGGGTGCAAAGGCGGCTGTGACTCAAGTGGCGTGGAAAATAGGTTCACGGGCCGGACATGAATGTACTCCCGTGCAAGGTTCCCCCCCCCACACTCGCGCAACACACAGTCTCGTCACGGTCTTATACCTCCTCGCTCACTCTCCCATTGTCACGTCTTTGCTCTCCCTTCGTCCCATCCCTCCCTTGACACAATGACAACCGTTACCATTCCCAAGATCGACATCTCGCCTTTGCTCGACGCTGCATCGACTGGATCCGAGAAGCAGCAGGTCGCCATTGCTCTTCTCGACGCATTCACAACCTACGGCGTCTTCTACATCACCTCGCCCACACATCCCGTCTTCTCGTCCCAGAAGATTGCCGAGATCCTCGACGCCACCTCGCGCCTTTTCGCACTCGATGCAGCCGAGAAGACCCATATCCCAAAGATCGCGCCCGGCGGCTTTACGAGAGGCTACGTCCCCATCGGAGGCGAGTCCGGATCGGCCACCAAAGAAGTCAAGGAAGGCTTCTCCTATGGGTATGAATGGCCCTCGGCCGAGTTGCAGGCCAAGCTGGCAGATACCAGCCTAAACAAGCTTCAGGGCCCCAACTCCTGGCCCTCTCAAGAGACCCTGAACCGACTAGACAGGGGCCAGCAGGATGCTTTCAAGTCTACGCTTCAAGAGTTTTATCTCAATGTCTGTCAAGTGGCCAAAGGCTTGCTCCAGGGCATCTCACTCGCCTTGGCCCTGCCCGAGAACGAGTTGGCAAAGTACTGCACCTCGAGCGAGACCATCTCCTTCATGCGTCTATTCCACTACCTGCCCTATGCGGACCAGGGCCACGCTGCTCAGATCGGCTCTAGGTAAACAATGACGAGAAGTGGGCGCAAACCGTGGGAGCGACCGAAGCTTGTCCAAGATTTTCTCAACTCTGTCATCGTCCCTATACAAATGTTTGTACATAGCGCCCACACGGACTGGGGCTTCCTCACGCTCATTCTCTCGCCTTGCAAGACGGTCGGACTGCAACTCTTCCACGATAACAGCTGGCATGACGTGCCTTCGGTCGACAACACACTGGTCGTCAACGGAGGCGACTACCTGTCGCTGCTCACAGGAGGAAAGCTGATCAGCCCATTGCATCGCGTCGTCAGCAACGGCTTGGAGGAGCGATACTCGATGTGCTGTTTCTACTACCCAGACTATCACTCCAAGATCCCTCTGCTGGTCCAAGAAGAGTTCAAGGGCCAGGCCGCCACAGGTAATTATAGTCTCCTAAGAGATCAGCGTTCAGAGGAGGAGGTGATCAACGACGCCAAGGACCATTCCGTCGATGCTCAGGATGCTCGGTCTGTCGCCTCAAAACTGCTCAACGGAGACATCAACTTTGGCGACTACATTGTGAGCAAATGGACACAGGTGTATCGCAAGGGCGGCGCTTATTAGGGAAACAGGGATCATGTAATAAAAAATATGGAAGAAGGCTGTTTACTATGGTGTGAAAAAAATATACATCTACTTGTCTTTCTTGGACTCTGTCTTCTCTGATTGCTCCAGCAGAGCCTTGGTCTCTGAAGATGCGCCATCCTCAGTCTCGGCTTCCTCACCAACCTGTCCAAACTCGTTCGCGCGGGTGTGATCCGTGCGGTAGATGTAGCGCTGATACAAGTAGACAAAGAAAACAACGTCGTCACGGAGACAGGCCAGACGATGCAGCATTGGCATCTTGATGATGAATGAGAACAGGTCGTCGATAAACGTGTTCAAAGACTTGTACATCATGGTGCGGAAGGGCATATGGGCCACGCTCTTCAGCTTATAGTTGATAAACAACTGGGGCGTCATCTTGATGAACCCAAAGGTGTAGACGAACCCGACCAGAGTACTGACGATAAACGAGTACCAGGACTTGTGCTCCTCGTAAACGAGCGAGTAGACAGCATAGCAGCCCAAAAGCGGGAAGGCTGCCCAACTAAGATACTTGAAGGCCTCCTCATCGTACTCCTTGGTCTTGGACTCGAGATCCGTCAGTGGTTCCGAAGTGTTGAAGTGAAGTCGGTAGGGCAGGATGCCGGTCGTGGCTGGGACGATATCGATCTTGAGGGCCTTCTTGACCTTCCACAGCTCAATGGCCAGCCCCGCAGCCTGACCGATCAAGATCATATAACTGGTGTCTTGGTTGTTGTCCATCAAGTACGCAAAGACTATGATCTGCTGGGCAATGTCCAAAAAGATTGAGCGCACGGAGAGTCCTCCAGTGCCTTTCTTGTCCTTCCAGAACGCGATATCTAATTTTTCATCCCACATGCAATAAAAACGGTCAGTAGTGTGCTATTTGGAACTTTTGAAAGAAAAAAGTTTCGATCCATCCAACTTACCGTTCTTGAAGGCAAGCATCTCAAAGGCGCTGTGCAAACAACTCACAATAACGGTGAGCAACAGCAGGTAAGGGTTGGTCTCGATCAACATACGCTTGACCTCATCCAGCTCCCCTCCGGTGCCTCCCATCAGTCCAGACTGCTTCTTCATGCCCACATCCATAGAGGCGTACATCTGCAACTTCATATAGCTGATGGGGTAGAAGTTGATTCGGAGGGGAAGCTCTCTAGATTGAGGCGATGGAAACACAGATATTAGTCCATGCTCCAGCTGTGTTCAAAAGCAGGTGATCTTCCATGTCATCGAGCACTTACTTGACGGTCTCGTTGATGGCCGACATCTGTTCCTTCAACAGCCAAAAATCGTTGACATAGACCGCTGGCAGCACATATCCGTTACCGTGCGCATCGCGCATTCCAGTGCTCTCCAATTGATACACTACGTCATAGCAGCAGTGAGGAGTGTTAGCACCAAGGCCGAAAATACGCACTTGTACTGTTATCCATCACCTGGAAGCAGTAACTTACTTCCTTTCATCTCTGGAGGAATAGCTGCAATAGGGATAATGGTCTGATCAGACAGGACAGCGATGGTCAAGTTCTGATGCCAGTACGAGACAATAGTCGAGCCTGGAGTTGATGCCTGTCAAATGAATAGAAGTGTGCCCCATTAGCATACAGTTGCCATTGTGATTCCGTTAGCGTACGATTCTTCAAGAGAACAATCCTTGAGTGTTCTCTTACCTCCTCTGCTGGCTTTTCAGACTCTGGCTCAGCAGTCTCATCGTGCTTGGCTCCCACCAGCTTCTTGACCTTGAACTCTTTCTTCTTGTTGTAATAACGAGTGAGCACTACGCGCAGAATGAAAAGTGTCCAAAAAAAAGTCAGCAAAAGTAAAGAAAAAAATGAACAACCGCACGCGAGAGGAGACGCTCATGTAACAAGCAACATATCTGGCAGTTCCTTACTCTTGCGAGTATACACGCGGTTGTCAACGCTAAAGCCCTTGACAGCCGGGTCGAGGACGGCGGGCTGTTTCGCAAAGTAAATGTGCGCATACAAGGTTCCGTTGTTCTGGACATGCTGTTGAGGGTGTGTGACACAATAGCATAATGAAAGACGAGGTGAGCTCAACGACGATCGTTAAGGTGAAAAAGAATTCTTCGCCGAACGCCACGCTTACCTTGGAAGGAACAATTGACAGGTCCACAACACGGTCCTCACTCCAGTCGCCGAGCTCAATATCGTTGGATCGCCATACGAGACTGTTCAGATTGCCAAAGTCCTGAAAGTCGTGTTCCTCTGAGATGTAAACAAACATATCCTGTACACCAGCGAAACAAGGAAGGAGCAAAGTAGCATCGTGATAGTTAGTTCATCATAGTCATATAATATTGTAGCATTACCAAGGTCCTGGCAGCAGCGAAAAAATAACGTACTGCTTTGGTCTGAGGTCGCCACAGAGGAAACAGCTTATCTGGCTGGGGGCCAGTCGGCCCACCAGTGACAATCTCCTGAACGCCATCGGGTCCAGTATGGGTGGTGACGACCGCATCCGGAGCCTGAGGTGCTCTGTTCTTTCCTGTAAAGGCTGGTTATAACAAAAGGCAACATCGAGAGTGAACACACAAAAGGTGCGAGCACAATAGTGCGTGGATGCAATGGACCAAGTGTTTTTGTTGGGCATTTGCTTACTGTTGAAGAAGGTGATGACAGCATAGGCCATCATGGCACGGGTGAGCATCTGCATGATTGTCTGGCGCATTGTCTGGGGCTCTTGCTGCTGCTGGCCTGCATCTCGCTGGACGTTTCCAGAGGCACTGTCAGCAGCAATGGCACCATCGCTGACTGCACCAGCAGCAGGTTTGCGACGTTGTGGTTGAGACATGCAAGCCGAAGGTCCTATCTGATGAGAGGAGTGAGGCGGGCGGGGGGAGAGGACGAGGATGAGGAGGTGGATGGGGGATGAAGAAGAGCAGGATCAGGACACGAGAAGAAGGTTCAGAAGAAAAATGAACTCGAGACAACAAATCTTAATCGATCGGTCAGCGCCTATGGAAATCGTCGTTGCGTCGAGCCAAGGTGCCGACACCTGTGTGCGGTCTGCTCGCGCCGCATAAAGATGGCCGCTGATCCAGCTGATGGTTCCGCTTCTTTTCTCTTCTCCTCGTCCTTCTGCCTCACTCCCAGCAAGCCATACGCCCGCCCATCCCTCCACTCTTCAGCACAGACGCACCTCGGAAAACAAGACACGCTCCAACAAACACGCTGCTCAAGCTACAACCCACTCCACTGCAGATGACACAGCAAGGCCAGATGGCGTCCTCCCCCTTGACCGACGTGGCCGACATCCAACAAGAGGCTCTCGGCCAAAAGCTCTCTGAAGTCTCTCTGGGAACTGCAGACGCGCCGCAGACTCGCCAGTCTCAAGAGGAGAAGCAGGCGCGTGAAGAGGGGCTTCCGAGCAAGACCGAGTCGATGCTCCAGTGCTTCGCCGACTTTGCGCTTTATCCTCTAGGCACCACGATCCCGTTCTCGAGCTATATTGATGAAGTCGAGAAGGTACTCAAGCACTGCGGTAAGTTGTCTTTCACGCTCTCGCTATGACACTACGGAGGTAACCGCGACGCGAATCTTGTACGCTTACCTATATAGCCAAACCACTCTAGGCCTCGAATACAAGGTTCACGAACATGGCACGGTAAGATAGATAGCTGGCGCTTCTCCATGCAGAGTGAGTTTGTGATATACGCAGCGAGACAAAAGGCTTACGCGTATGACCAAACAGACCATGGTGGGCGACACCATGGCTATCATGTACGCAATCAAATCCTGTCATGAAGCAGCCCATGCTCTGGGATCCAGCCGCATCGTGTCCAAGTATGTAAAAACTGCGACGGAGGTAGTTTTTTTTCTCAGCAACATCTACTTACTCGCTCGCTAACCCTCATACTCACTCACTCTCATTCCGTGCAGTGTCCGCATCGATACCGGGAGGGAGAACTACAAGATGACTCCGCCAACTCGACAGACGTAAATGGACCTTCCTGGCAGTTTGAGAAGCTCTAGCAGGACCTTTTCTCCTCAACCCACACAACCTTTCTAGCACCTGCTCGTCTCTGGCCATGACACTATTAGCGAATACTGTGCTCACAGCGAACCAGTGTCAATAGTAAAACTTGATGTTCTATGGACATTTTCTTTTCGTCACAGCTATGCCACGAGTTATCATCGACTTCATATGGGCCAAGCTCATGGCGAGCCAAGCCACGCCACGCCCAACTCGACGCACTCTTCTTTGCATTCAAGCTGATTCAACTGCAATCAACTCGACCACGTTCACCTTGCAAAGCTCGCCCACATCCTCAGCAACAACCATCCCCAGCATCCTCCAAGACCCTCCATAGCGCGCCATCCGTCTATGGCCTCGACCAGCTCGTCCTTTAGAGCCACACAGTGGGATCCCGTTCTCATCCTGGTACGTGTTTGCACGCTGGCTCCTCTGTCAAGCAACCATTGTAGACAGGCAGAGGCCAAGAACAAGGACTCATCGCCAGAGCCCCTTTTGCCCGCTCGTTCTTTCCTTCCTTTCCTCTCTCTGTCTCTTTCAGTCCCAGATAGTGTGTCTCCAGTCCATCTGGTACGTCTCTGTCGCCACCATCATTTACGCCTTCTCCTCCATCTCAGGAGCCGACATCACCCTCGATGCCATCCTCAACTACCGTGAAATTCGAGCCGACAATGCCCAAGGCATGCTTCTGGGTCTCGCATGGCTACTAAACTCGGCTGTCGGGTAAGTTCTTTCTACTTGCCCATCCTACCCAGGCTGCTTTGTCAAAGACAAAGAATCTGCGCTGATACTGTGTTGACTGTCTATAGAGTTTTCTTGCTTCTCAAGATCGTCTCCCGTGCTCGTCTGGTGCTCGACTTCTCGCTCACATTACTGCTCTACCATGTGTTCATGACAACACTCTACTCGGACCACGTGCCGACAAGTTTTCTCTGGTGGGCGTTGAATGGAACCACCTGCGGCATCATGATCTTTGGAGGAGAGTATGTGTGCATGCAACAGGAGATGGAGCCCATTCTTCTCGGCGGCGGTCAGACTGGATCTAGCAGCAACGGGAACAGCAGCCATGCCAACAATCAAGTCAGCACCAACGGCAGTGGCAACAGCAACAGCAACAATACCAACAGCAGTAGCAACAACATGACGAGCAATGCGAATGAGGAATCCACTGGTTTATTGATGGAGGTCTTTGACCCAACCATTTCTGACTTGCCTCCCATTGCAACCATGGGCAGTTCCTCAAGAGCCACACCTCAGAAAGCACGGTCCAGTGAAGACAATGGTGTTCTGCGGGGTGCGTTCTCGCCAGCCATTCGCTCCAGCATCCTTGGTAACCAGAAGCAAGGACGCCAGAGGACCTCGGATCGTTACGAGATGGTACCCATCTCGGACTCTGATACTCGATAGACGCCGCATATAGTATTTAGCTTCTGCATACCCATGGATCCATATCATCATGTACTTTTACACCACCAACCCCTACTACAATAGAAAAGGCCGCGAATCTAACAATGCGACACCCTGTCCTTCGCCTTTGATGGCATTTTGGCAGCAGTCTTTTGTTCACCATAAGCTCGACGTTCATGAGGGCAGCGAGGGTGTTCAAGTTGAAGAATTATTTACTCTCCTGTCCGTACTCGCTGTCTAGAAAATATCACACGTCGAAGAAAAAGAAAAAAAAAAAACTCTCAAGAAGTCGAGGTGAAGAAGGCAGTGTGGTCCACTTAGCGCACAATCGGCTTTCCTTCAATAGCCCGACGAATTTCCTCCTGGGTTAAAGTCTCGTACTCGACGAGAGCCTTGGCCAACCGATGAAGCTCCTCCTTGTGGGTCTTGAGAAGCAACGTCGCCCGCGTCTGTGCGGACTCGATCAGTGTTTTGGTCTCTGCTTCAATCAGCTGCTTTGTTGGGGTCGAGAGCACCATCATATCCTCCTCCGTATGAGCGACGGGACCGACCTTCTCACTCATGCCAAACTGAGTGACCATCATCTTGGCCACCTTGGTCGCATGGACAATATCACTCGAACATCCACTGGTGACATTTTCCGCTCCAAAGATCATTTCCTCTGCAACACGTCCACCCATGGCCACATCTAGCTGTGCAAGATACTCCTTTCGTGTAAAGCTGTCCTTGTCCATGTCCGGCAATTGAACAGTGACTCCGAGGGCATTCCCGCGTGGCATGATCGTTGCCTTATGCAGAGGCATTGCGCCGGGGGTATAGAGTGCGACAAGGGCATGCCCGCCTTCGTGGTACGCAGTCAGCTTTTTGGACTCGCTGGTTACGACTTGGCTTCGACGCTCTACCCCCATGAGGATCTTGTCCTTGGCGTGCTCAAACTGCTTGATGCCAACCTCAGAAACACCCTCGCGCGAGGCTTGAATGGCAGCCTGGTTGATTAGATTGGCCAAATCGGCACCAGAGAAGCCAGGCGTACCCCTGGCAATGACCGAGATATCCACAGCAGGGCTGGTGTGGATGGTCTTCAAATGGTGTTTCAGGATCTGCATACGACCGCGAACGTCGGGGAGAGGAACGTTGACGTGTCTATCAAATCGACCAGGTCGCACCAAAGCCTTGTCTAGCAATTCCGGGAAATTGGTGGCAGCAATGATGATCACGCCCTCCGTTTGCGAAAACCTATATTGCACGTTAAGTATAGCCATGAGTACAACGATACCGAGACACTCGGTCGATGTAGACAATTCCTGGTACACGCGCGTGAAAAGAAGGCACATAAAACATAGTCCCCTACCCGTCTAGTTCCACAAGAAGCTGGTTCAACGTCTGCTTCATGTACGTTTGATCCTTGGGATTACGCCTGGCTCCGATCGCGTCCAGCTCATCAATAAATACAATGCTGGGGGCTCGGCTCCTTGCAGCAGCTAAACAACAGTTGTATGAGGCGTCGCTCGAAATATTAGCGGTTGTTGTCTTTTCGAACAATCGCGTGCACGTTCATGCTCCTACAAGTCGACTCACCAAAAAGTTCCCGTACCCTCCTTGCGCCAACACCGACATACATCTCGTCAAACTCACTCCCGCTCATGAAGAAAAATGGTACACCCGCTTCGCCTGCCACAGCTCTTGCCAACATAGTTTTTCCTGTGCCGGGAGGGCCTGTTAGCAGCACTCCTTTGGGGAGCTTCCCTCCAAGTTGGTTGTATTTGTTGGGATCCTTCAAGAACTCGACGACCTCTTCCAGCTCCTGCTTCGATTCGTCAACTCCCTGGACATCTGAAAACTTGACGTTGTTGTCCGCGGAGGGCTCAAACTCTGTCTGACTAGGCGCCGGCTTCAACAATCCCGAGTTTTCAAAAACTAGCGACAAAAACGTGAGAATGCAAAACGCATAGGTCACAGTGATGCCGAGCCAGCGCAATCCCCTCCAAAGCATATGACCCTTGGACGCTATGGATGCAAAGGCAAGAGTCGAGGAGTCAGTAACATGACATGGATTTCAATCTATACAGTATCGCTCAAGTGTCTGATTCTTTGTTCCCCAGGCATCTGCCACTTACTCTTTGTGTCATCCATGACCACGTATATCGGATTGGCTTTGTTGCCTGCGGTAGCCATTGCGTCCGCCATAGCAGCGCCTCCGTTGATGCCAATATTTTCCGACATCGCCACTGTGTTGGTACGTCGCACACCCTGTCCAATGTTGTTGAGAAGCACCTCCGATTCCGTAGCAAGTGGTTGGCGCTGCAGCCGCTGCAGGATCTTGGGGACGATTTGCTCCGTCTGGTTGGTCCTTGCCAATGCAGTGGCATAGTATTGCAGTGAAGCTTCCGAACTCGCAAACTTTCCCGACTCGAAGCGCGAAATGATGCCGACATAGTCATCGATTCGCAACAGTTCCTAATGTGAAAGGCATCGTTGCTAGGGGTCAGTCAAGTGTACGCATCACAAGGCTGCAGGTTTCGGGGTTTGGGGTGGGTATCAATATAGCTCGAATTCAGACTAACCTTGTAAAACTCTGCCTGGGCAGCTGCATTGCTGGGATTGGCCATGGCTTCCTGCTCAAGTTTCTGCAGCTTACGGTGGTTGATGAATCGGAAGGACGAGTACTGGCGACATCCGTGCTCTGGTGGTGGCAACACAGGGCCATTCAAAGCTGAGTGGTGGTGCTGCGTTCGCGTGGAGAACAGCTGACCTGAGTACCAAGAGAGAAGAGCCATCCAAGGCATTTCATTGGGATTCGTTAGACAAGGTGGATTTCCAAAAAGCAACTAGCATCGCATGGGGTCCTAATTCCAGCATCCCAAACGTACCTTGAAGCCATGGTCGTGAAGCGCTCGTACCTCTTGCTCTAGGAGCAGGCTGACGTGATCCCAGCAGCCTCAGTTGGCCTAACACGCATTCAAGTGCACGGAGGGGATTAGACAACAGCGTTCGTGTGTGTGTGTGTGTTTTGTAGGCAAGAGAGAAGGAAGGAGGATGCAAAAGTCCAATCGAGCATATGCTCATTATCCTGTGAAACTCACCTTGGACCTTCTGCGTAAGCATCTCCACTTGGGCCACAGTGACGCCCTGGGCATCCCGCTCTAATGCAGCCACAGCCTGGTGCAGCGTCGACAGCGACAAAGCGCCCTCATTGGCGGCCAGCCGCAGACACTCTGGAATCTGACCCTGGCTGTGGCCACCCATGCTGCCGGATGCTGCGGGCTTGGGTGTGGCTGACTTCACAGCGGACGTGGCGCTCCGCACATGGTGCGATCGACTGGCTGCAACAGTCGCGGGAAAGGGAAGTGATCCGAGGTACGAGGCCGATTCAACGATTACGGCAGCGATCTAGGGATTGTGTCAGCAGTAAGGAAGAAGGAGGACGATCAGTCTGCTGTTGACTAGTGCGGGTTGACCATGGGGCAGGCTGGCAGGCGGAAGTACCTGCTGGGAGAGCGAGAGCGCCTGCATTAGATGCTGTTGAAGTGAGGCTGGATCTAATGCGCGTGCGTCGGTGATATGTGGATGCGTGGATGCGTTGATGCTTAGAGGAGTGTGTGAACGAGAAGAGAGAGAGCGAGCAAGCGCGAGAGTGTCTGTGTGTGTGTGTGTGTAGATATCCGACGCGGGTGCAAGGCGGGGTGCGTGTGCGTGAACGTGCGCAGCAGCAGTGTCGACTGCAGGAGGATTGCAACAGGGATGATTGAACAGGAGCAGGTGGATGATTCTCGTGGGTGGCAGTTGAACAAGAAAAAGGTGTGTCGGAGACAAGGGCGGAACAGCGTCAAGGTATCACCTGATACATCTGATATGGACTAGCGCTTTTATTCGCTCTGCAACACCTCAGACACCCTTCATCCGCGCTCAGGTCGGATGCCCGTACTATAGGTGTTACCTGTCGCGTCCATATCTGCAACCAGACCGGGGTCTGAGGAAATGCCACTAGCGCCCACAGTCGGCTGTACTGCAGTATTGGCGGCGTATGCGTTCCTCGTAACACCCGCACCTGCAGCCACGCCGGCTGTGGTTCCGACAGAGGTGCCATCCCTCAGCACGTCCATCGAGTTCTTTTCTCTCAGCAGGGCATTCTGAGTGCCAAATGTGGTGTTGGACATGTTGCTGTAGGTAACTCCTGGGCCCGAATTGGGGAAAAAGTCGCCGTCAACCTTGCGCCGGACATCCTGGTCCAGCCATGAGCTGCAAAAGGGACAGCGCACAGCTTCTCCGTTCACATCCTTCAGGCAAAACTGGCAAAGTTTGTCCTTGACCTGCTGCTTGCGCCTCAAGACATAATAGACTAGAACAATATCGCGTTAGTGTAGGGAGTAGGATCATGGGGGTGGAGATGACCCATGGAGCATCGCTCTGTGTTTGCAGCCTTACGTTTGATGATGAGAAAGAGAAAGAGACCGACGAGAAGCAGATAGATGATGGTATTGATGAAGCGGCCCCAGTTCCAGGTGACTATTACCCATGGCATAAAAGAGGAAAATGGATCAGCGTGAAAGAGGTTCGTAACAGGCTTTGAAATGGAATGAGCAAACAGAATGAGTGCAATGGCTACCTGCTCCATCAAGCTGTGCCACTGCTCGTGTTGGGTAGTTGCAAGACTTGACTTCTCTTCCACATCTCAGGACAATAAACATCTCGTCCAAGTTGCGGTTGTTGCCAAGGCCAAAGAGGGGCGTGATAATGTCCTCGACGCTGAAGAATATCATGTAAGTCACGGCATTCAGCTTGGCACATCCGAGTGAAGGCATAAACGACGCGTTGACCTACAGAGACCTGATAACTGCGGACAGAGCAGTCGACAGGATGAAAGCCACTGCCAAGTCAAAAGCATGCCCTTTGCTTATGAAGTCCTTGAACTCCTGAAAAAAGCCCTTGCTCTTGACGAACACGCCCTGACTCAGGGTGGTAGCTCCTGTGGGATCCAATGCACACGCAGCGCATTAGCAAGCTTGATTCATGCCTCCAAAAAAAAAAAAAAAAAAAAGCGTCCTATGTTGCACATCTCACCATGAATGCCACTGTTAACCGATTGTAGTACTGGCATGTTGCTTTATGGAGCGATACAGCTGAGGGAATCAGACGAGAGTTTGAAAAACAAAGTGTAAAGGATGCGTGTGCTTGCAATGGGCAGTCGATCAAGCCGTTGAGAAAGAGATTGACAGTGTTGTCGAGTGAGACGTGGGACGATCCACACTTAAATGGTTTCCTGCTGTCTGATCTTGCGCAGGGAAATGTTTGAGGATTAGTCGCCTCGTCAATCAGACCAAGTTCAAGACGGAATGGCTGCACGCGATAGCGCTCAGTCGCTCTCTGTGCTTCTATCCGCTGTTCACGATCCAGCGCCCCTCTCCCTCGTTGCTGGCGCCTGGCTCACCTGCCAGGACTGCACTTGCTGGCATTCCTCGGAGAACGGTAGATTTGACCTGATCTGATGAACCTACAGTGGACGGCCACAACGTCTGCTCGTCCCAAAAATAGCCTTGGTTGTCACTACTCGCACCGCACACTGGCACACTGAGTAAATAATGTCAGCAAGCGGGATTCAAATCCAGGGTCCGAGGGGTGTCCAGCAGATCGGGACAGACCAGATCCCTCATGCTTCTCTTCCTTGGTGTGAGCCCTTTGTGTGTGGATCGATCAAGCACTTTTCCCGCCCCGTGCTGACTGTAGTAACACTGTGTAACGGCAAGTCCGCCGCTCTATCGACGCACTCCATTATCCTCCGCTTATGAGTTGCTCACTAGCATAAGCAAGTTTGGATGCCAAACACAAATGTCCATCCAGCTGTTTTCTGATCCGGGCCAATGGTTCCATCTGTGCTCACCTGTTCTGTGGTTTTTTGCATGTTCTTTTTTTTCATCTTCTGCGCTTATGCATGCGCTAGAATCCAGTTGCATATGTGCGGCAATTCACAGACAGCGGCATGAAAAGAATAGACCATGCCGGGTCTTTGTTTCGGGTGCTACGGATTACGGCACAGGCTGCAGCGACTGTGAGGCCGCGGTGTTGGCGGACAGACCACCCTATGCAATGTGATCCAAAGCCCATGCAGCGTCATAACCCATCGGCTCTCCAACTCTGTGCATCACATACGTGAATAAAAAAAAGCAAGCGCTGAATCGGAAAAGGGGGAGCACTAGAGTACTGGGTCATATTCAATAAAGGCGCTGAGAGGACTTTAGAGTTCTGGTCAGTTCAAACTCCACAGTGTTCCAACCGCGTGTGGTCCAAAACAACAAAACAAATGGAAAATAAAGGGCCGCTTTGGACCATGCTGCATCCTGCTGCCGCTTGTCGCTTGTGCCCAGGGCTACAGACCGAGCTACAAACAAAAGGCCTCGCTGTCCATGGCGCATCGCACTTCATCGCTCGACAGATCCGATCTGATTCGATGCGGCTCGCTGGTCTCGCACCCTGCTGCGTGATCCCATATGGCGATCCATAGGAAACAACATACAAACACAAAGGACATGCAGGGCCATGGGCCACCGCAAGAGGGATAAAAAAAATACAAATACTTGGTCTCTCTTGGACTCTTGGCACCCAGCACTTGTTCTTGCTCTTCTTCTTGCGCTTGTTGCTGCTCTTCTTGTTGCTCTGCACCCTCTTCTTGCTTTCTCCATTCTCTTCACTCTCTTCTTGCTTTCTTCCCATTCTCTTCTCGCCCTTCACTTTCTTCACTCTCTTCTCGCTCTTCATCTCTTCTCTCTCTTGCCTCTCTCTCTCTCTCTCTCTCTCATTTTTGTCCCCTCTTTCCCCACGCCATCCCTCTCGGCATCAGTCTTCGCCTCCTCCTCCTGCCTCCCCCGCGCTCCTCGAGCACTTGCACTCTCGTCCGCTCGCTCTGCTCGATTCCTGCTTGCCTCTCTCGCCTTTGTTTTGCCTTGCTAGCCTTAACAGCCTACTCACTCGTCACTCAGGCACACAGCCAAACGGATTCCGCCCAAGGTAACAAAAGATTCACCCTCCCCTCGTTACATAGCATGCACGATGTGCACATTGGCTCACTCCTCGGTAGCTTCGCCAACATTCTGCATCTTCGGCAAACCTTCACACCACCGCCTGCTCCCCTTCTTCTCTTTCTCTATGAGCTGTCCCTGCCTCAGCCTTCGCCCTGTCGATGATGCAGCGGCCGTTGAATGGCACGTCGTAGTCGTACAACGAGAACCCTCTCAGTCCACAGCCGATCTATTTCGACAGTTCCACATCCACATCCATATCCAAATACCATATCCACATCCATTGCGTGAGCACTCTATTGAGCATCTCTTCCAGATATACTTTCGGCTCTGAGGTTTGGCAGTGCCAAAAAGGAGTTCACCTCGTCACAAGAGCGCGCAGCCCTCGCTTTCTGCCTCCTCCCAGCACAGCCCCCGTCTTGGCTCCCTTCTCAGGTCCACATTGTTGTTCCACGTCTGTTTCCCATGCTCGGTCTGAGCCAAAACCGAGGCTGAGGCCAAGGCCTTAAAATGCCACCATTACCATCATTGCCCGCAAAGTCGTCCGTTTTCACCTCTCTCTCTCATTCGCACCATTATCTCTAACCCACCTCTTTTTTCATTCTCCACTTCTTCAGATCATGGGAAGCCACCACTTGACAGAGAATACGTCGCTCTTGATCCTTCCCCTTCACGAACGCCCTACGCCATCGCCATCGCCCCCTTGCTCAATCATGTCTCCCATATCCCCTGTGCTCTCTTCGGCCCCCCCTTCACCCAGTACAAACCAATGTGAGGTTCTTGTGCCAAGGGCAGCACATGGAGTGTCGGCAGAGCAACAACTGCAATCTAGTGTCAACTTGCACCAACAACATCAACAGCAGATCCGAGCTCAGCTTGCCAGGCCCGAGCATCCTCTTCATCTGCCCAGCCCAGACGCTATCCAAAAACACCAGCAACAGCTCGCCACACAACTAGAGTACTATAGACAGCTGCAGATCATGCACTGCCAGCGCCTTCGCGACATTGAGCTGCTGCAGTTGCAGCATCAACAAGGCCGGACCGCACAGCACCAGCATCAGACCCTGCACTCTGTAAAGCGGTTCCATCTAGCGCAGCGGATGCTCGAGGCACAGACGCTTCACCACGCCCGGCAGATTCAGAGGATCCAGTACCTGCAAAAGATCAGCAATCTGCAAAAGCAGCCGTTGCCTAGCCCAACCACAACAAACGGCACGACCGAGCGGCTTGCCTCGGAGATGAATGAAACCGACCTGGCTCGATTAGAGATTGACCCCAACACAATGCACATCCCCACACGCACCGCAGCCCCACCACGCCTCGATCTGCAGCAGATTCTTGGCGGTCCCGCAACTCCTGCTACGCCCCCTCTGCAACATGCCCAAGGACGCTCCTCCGTCCCTGAACTCGCCAAGATTGTGCTCCCAAGCCTGGTCCACATCAGAAGGCAGCGCCAGCAAAGACTCAAGTATCAGGCGCGTCTTCGGCAGTCAGCTGCAGCGACCGCAACGACGCGAGTCGCAAACCAGACCACTGCGGCTGAGCCGAACGGGAGTCGAGTCCAATCGGGCGTAGCATCAGGTGAGCAAACAGTAGACTGCGCCATCAAGGAGACTGTGTTGGCCAGGCAAGAGCGCTCGGTGGTGTGGACCAGCTCGACCACATCAATTGTGCCACGGCCCAAGGCAGACCTGCAGTACAAGCGGCAGCTGAGGCACAGTATGGCGCTCCAGCAGCACATGATCCAAGAGCACACGCACCGCTATCGAATCTTCCAGGCATTCTGTCTCCTGCAGCGCGCACGCGAGGCCCAGGCCTTGGATGAGCTTCAGTCGCACAAGCGCCGGCAGCTCCAGACGCAGGCCTGGGTCGAGGCATTGCGCCATTCCAAAGAATTGGAGATTCCGCAATGACCAAGCCCAAAGGAATAGCATATACCCCCCTTTCCTCTCCCACTCCCTCCGACCTCACCGTTGCGCGCAAAACGCGCATTCGCGCATACCGACCTACAGCACGAACCCTTTAATTCTCCACCCCCTCTTACCCTGAGCAGCCAAGTTTTTTTTTTTGTTCTTTTGTCCTTTTGTGCCTGTGTCCTGCTATCCTTTTGTTTGCTCTCGCTGCGCGCAACTGTACTTGTACCCCCCTCCTTCCACCTACCCTTCTACCATCATGTCCCCGTCACTTGCTGTACCATAGACCAGATAGAATCTCCTGCCTTGTCCTCATGATAAAACAAACCCTCTCTACACGAACTGTTTTCTTGAATCAGATCCAATGGATCTTCCTTACTTGCTGTCCCGCCATTCTTGATCCCGATCCCCTTCCTCTTCCGCCGCCATATCGCCTTCTATCCCGGCATGATGCAGGGGCGAGGGATGCTGAGGCAACAATGGTGGGGTCCTCTGGATTACGAAGGGTTGTGGCAATGCTTCTGTGGTCGATGGACTACTGTACGATATCTGATGAACTGGTATTTTGGCGTCTTTGTCGCACAGATGTCAGTGAGCGTGCGACTTTTTAATCATGAACTCGATCCAGATCCTACTGCGTCAGTCGAGGCAAGTCCAGGGTGTAAGACAGGTTTTGGTCGCGCGTTGGCTGGAGTGGAAGGCTGTGTGCTGGTGAAAGTCGAGGACCGTGGCGGTAATGTAGATGGGATGCGTTGAGGACGAGAACCCAAGCCTTCTCCACGAGCTGCGTTGTAGTGGGGCTCTGGCTATGCCATACTCCTGGGCCGTGCGGTTCGATCTTGACAGCTGTTACGGACTTTTGAGTCTTTCAAGATCTTGATCTGCAGAGTCCCAGGGCATGAGGAGAGTGGTTTCTCTGTTTGTCGACAATACGCCATGGCCAGGGCGCCGACTTTTTTTTTTTTTTTTTTTTTTTTTTGTTTCCCGACGGGTAAAAGTTCCCTGTGCTAGCAGAGTGAGTTGCATTAGGTTGAGAGAACATGTTAGGAATGCCATGGCTTGATAGTTGGCGGCGAAAGAGACATCGAGAGAGTGAGAGACAGACAACGAGAGAGGCAAGAGAACAAACCCCTGTTGGTTGCCTCCTGTCATAGGCTGCCTTGCAGTGCGCATGGAAAGGCCTGACGAGGATTGAGCATTCCCGAGGCGCTCCTAGAGGAATGCAGCTACAAAAGCTAAAGTGAGTGAATGGGCCAGGCAGGTCATGAAAGGCGAATGCAGAGGAGGAGAATGGTGCTTCGCCGTCGCTGTTACCGGCTGCAGGGCTGCGTCCTGGTTGGAGTGCTTTTGGACTGAGGCGCATTGCATTCTCGCTGCTCGAGCAGCCTGCTCCGGAGGACCGAAAAGCCATGGGTGTGTGTAGGTGTGTGCAAGAGTGTGGGTGGCGGCACAAGCGAGAGCGAGGAGCTGGAGGGGAAGAAGAAGACGACAACGAAGGAGAAGGAGGACGTAGGAGGGAGGCGCGCAGGAGAAGAGAGGGCGACGATGAACGCGACAAGGAACGAGAAGGCAAGCAGGACAGGGCCAAAGAAGGAAATGAAAGGCGGGTGGATCAGCGACCTGCATTTTTCATTTTTCATATGGCAGATGGCATCGTGTGCAGCTGCTGGCCACTCTCACACCCCCGGGCTAGCCCTAGGCCGAGGGGACAACGCTCTCCTACGGCACTCTCCTACGGCACTCTCGTGCGACACTCTCCTGCGACGACACTGTGCCCATGAAGGTGCAGGAGCAGCAGCCAGCAGCCGGAGTAGCAGCATGGCGGCATAGCATGCAAGCGTTATATATATTTTTTTACGTCACCCCGAGGCGAGCCTAGTTTGTGCAATATTGGCACGCCTCTTTGCTTCGCTCCTTTTTTGTTTCTTCTGTCCCCCAATCCAGCCCTTCAGCATCGCACGCTGCCAGTGTCCATCCATGGCCGACGGAAGCAACCCTCCAGACATCCCCCAGCGACCGCCGTCCTCATCCTCCTCGCCATCCCCGTCGTCCTCAGACACCCTGTCCATCTCCAGCGAGGACATGCCGCCCGCCAGCATGCCTACGCCGCCCGCCAGCCAGAACAGCTCGCTCGCCAACCTCACCACGCTCGCTTCCCCTATACCAAGACCCTCGCCCCTGCGCCCGAGCAGCAGCCTCAGCAGAATGTCTAGCAACATGGACACCGCCGCCGACACTGTCGACATCGGAGGCAGCAGCAGCCATCAGAACAATAGCCTTGGCAGCGTCGCACCTGTCGCTGGCAGCAGCAGCAGTGCGTTGACTTTGCACGATGGCACTAGCACATTAGTTCAAGATACCCCCAGCAACAGTAACCTCAGCAGCACCAACAATAGCCACAACAGTAGTCCAAGGTCTGTTGTCCGGAAACGTCAGCGGTTCACATCTACAAGACTCACTGGCGCGACCGAGAGCCTCTCCGCACCAGCATCCTCGACCCATGCCCAGGACAAGCGGACTGGGCTTGTTGCACCGCTGACGGAACGACTGGGATCCTTCTCCAGCGACTATCACTGGTGAGCTACGGTTCTTGTTATGCTGTGCTGGTTTTGCAGGATGGTTGCATGGTTGCATGGTTGCAGAGATAAGGAGACGAAAAAAGGCCTTGGAAAAGTGGATGGACCACGAGCATGACCACTCTGTCGAAACCCTTGCCCTTTCACCACACCAACACTGCAAACCCCTTGTGTCATGCTCAGGATGTTTAACTTACATTTTCACTTGGCTGTCTGCAATGTCCTTCTCGTATCTCCTCCCCCCCTGCCTCTAACAGCCCCATCTGCCGAGCCTTGATTAAGGAGGCCTTCATCTCCCGCTGTGGCCATTCGTTCTGGTAGGTGTTCTTGTCGGTGTTCCTATTCTGGATAGCTGCCATGGAAAAAACTCTGATCTCAAAGCGGCGTCTCACTAATCACGCTTCCATCGTAGCTATCTTTGTATTACTCAGCATCTGACTGAAAAGCAGGATTGCCCCATGTGTCGAAGCACCTTGACCCGGGACCAGATCTTTCCAAACTTCCTATGTAAGACTACGCATGTTGTTTCGACCCTTGTCGGAGGTACACTTGTCAAGCTGTCTAGACATGGTCCCTTTTTGCACTGAACACTTTTTTCATTTTCTTTTCAACATGATTGCTCGTTGACGTCCATAGTAAACAGCATAATCGAGCGCTCCGCAGGGCTCCTCGATGCTTCCGAGGAATTGGAGCCTCGGTCAAAAATTCGGAGCGATCTTCTCAGTCAAAACGACTACACTCGAGAAGGTGAGCCGTGCGAGCTGGGACACTTCAGGATGGATGATTACGACACCTCAAACCACATACTGACATGATAGCACTGGATCTTTTGGCGGCGTAGAAATCGATGACATGTTGTCTACATTGAAGGCAAAGAAGAGGAGATTAGAATCTACTGACCAGCAAGTGGAGCTGGAGGTTCTGCTCGACTTTTTGAGAAACACCCGAGCTGAAAAGGAAGAGGTAAGTCAGCTTTCCTGCCGTTGAAACCTTTACCTTGGACGTCATCTGGAATTCCTCGACACATGTACATACATTATTTTTCATCAAGAGCATCATTCATCTAACAAAAAGTATGAATATTCTGTTTGTAGGCACTGGCGCGCCTCAATGCACAAATTCAATGCTTGGATAACGATATGAGAAAGGCTCAGGATAAGCTGGACGTACTGAAGCAGCACAGTGGATATCAAATTACACAAGGACTGGAAGACGAAGAGGACGACCAGCTCGAGTGTATGGGCAGTTCTGGCGGCGTACCAGTCCCCAATGAAGTCTCCGAGGAGGAAGAGGAAGCCGTGCCTCCACAGGCAGGATCCAAAAGAAGCCATGCCCAATTGGAACGTGAGGACAGGAATGAAAACACCAACTCGACCAGGGCCACTTCCGACACCAACACGCAGAACCTCAAGATTGCCAAACAGATCAATGTAAACAAAAAACGAGTTGCCGAGCACTTTGAGGACCTACAGAGGTGCTACTTTGATTTCTCGCTCAGCTGTAAGTCCTAAGCATCAAGAAAACTCTTTTCTGGTGAGATGACGGATTTTTTACGCGTTTGCATTCCCGCTAACAGCAGTGGTCTTTGTTCTGACGGGCTATGATTCAATAGCGTCCGCAAGGAGAGAATCCGCTCTGTCAAGCTTTTGCTCCACGATATCCAAATTCACAAAGTTCTCGCACTTTGAGCACGTCAACACACTGCGCTATGGCGACATCTACAACACGTCGTCCATCGTTTCGTCGATTGAATTTGATCGGGACGACGAGTACTTTGCAACCGCAGGCGTCACCAAAAAGATCAAGATCTTTGAATATGGCTGTATCGAAAAGACGGGGCTTGCAGGAACGAGTCTCAGGGAGGACGACCGCACGGAATTGTATGAAGGCACGGATCTTTCTCGGCCTACGCGGTATCCGCCCAACAAAAAACCCATCACGTCCGTCCTTCATTACCCCGTGCGTGAAATGACATGTCGGAGCAAAATCAGGTATTGATCATTTTGGAAAAGGTTTCGCCTTTATGTGGAAAGCCATGTCGACCCAATCAACGCGTTTCAGGCGCCATTGTCTAACAACCTTCGCTTGTGGTTTTTGATTCTCCCCTGTAGCTGTTTGTCATGGAATTCGTATATCAAATCTCAAATCGCCAGCTCGGACTATGAGGGAATCGTCTCGCTGTGGGACTCGCAGACAGGCATCAACACCCTCAATTATGACGAGCACGAGAAGCGGGCATGGAGCGTCGACTTTTCGCGCACGGACCCGACACGATTGGCTAGCGGTAGTGACGACACCAAGGTCAAGATTTGGTCGACGAACCAAAAGGCCTCGGCAATCACCATCGAGAGCAAGGCCAATATCTGCTGCGTCAAGTTCAATCCAGAGAGTAGTCAGCACATTGCGTTTGGAAGCGCAGATCATCACATTCACTATTACGACCTGCGGAAGCCCAACGAGCCGTTGTTTATTTTCAAGGGTCATCGGAAGGCAGTATCGTATGTCAAGTTCTTGGGACGCGAGGAATTGGTGTCGGCATCCACGGACAGTACTCTCAAGCTATGGAACACGCTGAGGATGAACTGTGCACGCACTTATACAGGCCATGTGAACGAAAAGAACTTTGTGGGACTAAGTGCGTCAGGAGACTGGATCTCGTGCGGAAGCGAGAACAATGCCGTATACACGTATTACAAGGAGCTTCGGGATCCCGTCGTCACGGTCAAGTTTGGCAACTCGAATCCGGTGACTGTAAGTGAAGCGAGCCAGCGCTGTTGAGCTTCGTCTTATGCGTGTAGCGTTTATTTCTTTCCTTTTTTTGGCTGCGCAGTTGACTAATGGCAGGATTCGTCGGGGCACCGTTCATAGGGCGAGGACACGGTGGACGAGGACCCGTCGCAGTTTGTCAGCTCGGTCTGCTGGAAAAAGAACACGTCCAACAACATTCTCTTGGCTGCTAATAGCTCGGGCGTGATCAAAGTCCTCGAGTTGGTCTAGCCTTGGACCTCACGTCCTTTCTGTTCTTCTGTGCTATATGCTTTCTCTCGTTCCTTTGCCCTGCTGAATATGAATGTCTCAAGATTCGCGTGCGGATCCAATGTACTCTACATAGCACCTATAGCCAAATCATAGCAGGACATGACCTCTCCTCTCTCCCTCAAATGGATGCTCTAATATGGTCGATTTTGCTTTATTTTTTTTTGATCACAAATGCCATCACAGACAGGCGTCAGTGAGTTGCGAACGCGCTGCTCAAGTGTGTCCCTGCCACTACTTCTTGCCAAAGGTCATACTGCGTGCACCGGACTTTGGCGTGCGCGAGAAGGTGGCGTCCTTCTTCTTGAAGTCGGCCTTCTCGACCAGCTTGGTGTAAGGATCGAACGCTATAGGAGGGTTTGCACCAAAAAACAACCAAATAAATAAGTAAAAACAACCAAATAAATAAGTAAAAACACTAAAAGTGTGAACCGTGTACCGTTGATTTGCAAATGCAATGTATCGCTATAGAAACCAATCTCCAACTTACGTTCAGCGGGCGCGTTAGCGTCAGCCTTCTTTTTTTGCTTCCTCTTGCTAGAGTTGGCGATGGTCTGTTCCACCACAGACATGGGCGCATTGCTGTAATCAAACGGCTTGAAAGCTTCGTCATCTGAGGCAGGTGCAGAGGACGACGGAGTGGAGGCTGCGTCCGACGACAGGAGGCCCTTGTCCTTCTTGGAGGACTTTTTCTTTTTCTTCTTGATCTCGACCACGTCCACCTCGCCTTCTTCACCGTCAACGGCAATGGCGGTCGAAACATCTGATCCAGTCTTTTCCTGCTCCAACTCTGCCCGCTCCTCATCAATGGCTCGCGAGCGCTTTTTGGACATGTTGGAGAGCAAGAGCACGTCCGTCCTCTTTTGCTTCGTGACACGATCTTCCTGGGACGTAAACAACACCTCCTGCTCCTGCTCTTCGGTCTTGTTGACCTCCTCAGCCACTGCTGGGACGGAAACAGTCGCTTCGGTGCCGACCAGCGCAAAAACGGGTGCAGGCCCCACTGGCTTGACCTCGAGTTCCTGTCTGAGTCGCTTGGCAAGTTCTTTCGCCTCTTCCTCTGCTGTGGAGGGATGGGTGGACGAGCTACCGCCAAAGAGTCCTGAAGTTCTTGCCATCAAGTGTGTGGGATCCTGCAAAGGCTTGGGTGCAAGTAAAGTGTGTGAACCTCCTCTGCCAAAGAGACTGGACGACGCTGCAGCAACAACTCTTCCACCCTGAGCCGCTCCTGCCTTTTCGAGTGGTGTGGGTTGGGTCGAAAATGAGGACGTCGTTGATCCTGAGGCCAAAGCGGCGGCCTTTCTACCTTCCTCTGTGCCTTGAAGTCCTGTCTTTGGGTCAAAGCGAACATGCACTGGGACTTCAATTTCAACTGGCTTGAATCCACCCATCACCGGTAATACACTCGCCCGAGTGCGGCTGATCAGGAAGGCAATGTCTGTGGCATTCATCTTGACCGAAGGTGGGACAGGGTTGCAGCATGCAAGCACCTTGGCGGCCTCTTCAGGCATTTTTTCAGCCAGCGTGAACAACATGTGGTTGGGTAGGACATACCGGATGCTCTCATCCTCATCACGGGCCGTCTGGTCGCGCCAAGCATGAAGGGCCTTGAACACTGCAAACTGCTGGTTGTTGAGGGATCGGTTCCATTTCGAGTACATGTTTCTCCAGCCGCTGGGACCATCTCCTTCCTCTGCATCATAAGTCTCCTTCTCGTGTCTTCTCAAAGCTGTCTCAGCGGACCGCTTCAGCGTTGCATGCAGCAGATTATGGGTGGTCGGGTTGGACTTGTCGAGTAGGGTGTTCCTCATACGATCGTAGATGTAGAGCAGAAAGTGGGTATCCGAACGAGCATAGCTCAACATCTCTTTAGGCAGGGGGCTACATGAGAGTGTGAGACGCAGGTTCAGTATACCTTTTGCCAAAGTCCCAAAAGTCGTTCATGGCCATTCACGATATTCCCCTTGAAATAAAGTATCTTCTACGACTTACCGAATACGCCAGTCAGCCAACTGGTACCGCTTGTCAGCATCGTAGTCAGCATACAGCTTCAGCAAATGTGCCAAGGAATGGCTTCCAAATTCTACGATTCAAAGAAAAAAAGGTCGCGTTAAACAACAATGCTACAAACCGCCGAGTCAAATTAGATGTTTGGTTCTTCGTATCGTCCAAATGAGACTTACCCAGCAGCTTAGTGGCATGGTAGGTGTCAAAAAGATTGACAATGTACACACCAAAGTCCCGCTGAAGCCAAATGATATCACTCTCTGCACCATGCAGAACCTTGACAATATTAGGATCCGTGAAAGACTTGTTCAAAGCGTGGAGCGAGCCGCGCAGTTCGAGCGTGTCGACAACATAATCCTGATCCCTAGTCGAGATCTGCATAAGGCAGACAAACCCTTGGAATGACCGGTAGTTGTGGTGCTCCAAATCGATCGCAATCTCCCGCTGCATCTCCAGCGACTTGCACATATCCTGAAGCTGCTCTTCCGTCTCGACCCAGATGGCCGACGTCGAGTCAAACGGCAAGTAAAGCTGTTCGGGTCTCTGTTCAAACATGTGCTGAGGATATTCCAGATGTGTAATCTCGTACTCGTAAGGGTGAGACTGAGGATCCATGCCATAGTTGAGATCTACTTTAGCATTGGGCTTTGATGTAATCTTTCGCACAAAGGGTGAAGACGAATTGTCGACAGGGTCGGGGAAACGCAGCTGAGGACGGGCAATATTTTGGGCATGGATAAGCTTGTACTCGAGTTTGTTGCTCTATGTTTTTTTTGGTGTCGAGATGCGTTAACAAATTGATAATGGATAAGAAGGACCAGAAAGCCGCTGTAACATAGGGCATAAGCGTCTCTTGTTGTCCCTTTACCTTGGCCAGCGCCACTACAGGTGCACTCTGAGGCACCAGGGCATTGCCCTTCTTCTTCGGTGACTTCATTTCATCCAGAGCCACATCCTATGCACGGGGGATACATATGAGAAGGAGGGTTAGTGCATGAGCATAACACGATCAGCATGGGATACATTCATTTCATTTGACAGGTGGCTTTAGCGGCAGCACATACCACTTTTTCGAGCAGGTTGTCGACCACGTCGGTGATGAGGTGGAAGCGGTCCTTGAAGTCGTCGCTGTCGTTGAGCATCTCGCCCTCTGGACCACCCGCCTGCTGGAGCAGGCCATTGCAGAGCTCGAGCGTAGCGTTGGAGGCGTCGTCCATGTTGACCGCAAAGGCCCGATCGAGGGTGCGGTAGAAGGAGACATCGCCCGCAGGAATGGCATTGGCGGCCTTGGTGGCCTTGACGAGGGTCGAGAAGAGAGCGCCCTGCCAGGCCTCAAAGTCCGCTACAATGTTGCTGGTCGCCATGAGGAACAGAAGCGAATGGTGCGTGTGTGTGTGTTGTGTGTTCTGTGAAGATGCGACGCAGAGACGAAATAAACTTTAAGGTAAAAAAAAAAAAGAGACCACAGAGGTGGCTTGGCTACGGCTATGTTTACGCGTTGAGTGGTCAGATTGCCAGCGGACCCACGCTGCTGGGGCTGTCCTGGACAGTCGTGGCAGCAAGGCACCGCGACAACAAGTGTCATTCACCCTCGCGGCTGGTGGGCTGCGAACTTGACGGGCTAGGTGCTGCTTCCATTGCTGCTGCTGCTACGACTGGGGACGAGGACGATGCCTCGACTGCCAGCAGCGTAGCCTCATACTCCTCAGCATACGCCTTGACCGCCAGCTGCTCGTGATCCATCGACGACGGGTCCTCATCCATAAACGAGCTGCCGTCATTCTCTGCTGCCACTGCTCCACTCTCCTTGGCTTGAAACGACTGCTGCAGCTCCGAGATTTCCTGCTCCATCTGCAGATAGTTCGCCGTATTACCAAAAAGACTCTCATGGTCAGGCACCGACATGTGTTGGTCCACATCCGCCTGTCCATCCGCACCCAGATACGCATCCGCTATCTCAACATCCTCCTGGTTCCCAGTGTTGCCTTGCTCCTGATGAGGCAAAGATGCTGCAAGCGATGTCATCGCCTGGTTAGCGGATCCAGGAGGCGTCGGAATAGTGTGCAGACCACACTCATCCGAGTGGGCTGGAGAGCGTGGTGAAATAGGTTTGTGTGACTGAGTCTGTGTCTGGAATGAACCCTGCAACGATGGTTGACCATAGTCACCCTCAGCCGCATTCAAGCCGCGCGAGCCCTCCAACGAGACCTGTGCCATGAACGTGGGCGAGAGCGGCGCTGGCAGTGGTCGGTCCTCAATCGGCTGAGAACTTGGGGGAGTAGAGTGTCCTCGCTCGGGAGAAGGGCACGACTCTGGGGGCGACGAGGGCACATGAGGGCTATTCGGTGCCCTGAACGATGAGAAGAGGTGGTCGTGGCTGAGTGGCTGCAGCGTCGTCGGGGAGGCTGAGGTCGAGGACGTGGGCGAGGTCGAGGTCGTCGATGTTGCTGCTGAGGTGGACGTTGTGCTTGTAGTTGCGCTGCTTGAAGCCGTGTTGGCGACGGAAAGCAAAGTCGATGATCCAGGGGGACCGTACATGGAGTATCCAGAATGGTCAACGGTCACTCTTCTGGCACCCATTCCTGCTCGTTTGCTCAAATCACTGCTAGGGCGTCGACTGGCCATTTCATTCTTCAAGTTGGCTGAATATGCCTTGGCTCGCTCGCTGGCGCTCATCTGCTCACGTTCTGCGGGGGCCCCGTGCCCAGAATGAGATGACATGGAGGACATTCGGCTTAATTTTGCGGTTGGCTCTACTTTTGTCGATCGACCTATCATGGAGCTGGGGCGAGTGGTCCTGGAGGGTTCCGCGTTGTATGACGACACTGGGGCCACTCTCTGAGGCCCACCATTCGTTGCCAGGTTTATCGTAGGAGAGCGATGGATCATGGAACTGGAGCTCATGCTGTTACTGCTCAACGCTCTCGTCCTCTGCGCGGCCATGCGGAGGCTACCAGCGCCCGAGTTGTCTGCTGAATCGGCAAATGATCCTGACCTGCCTGCTGGCCCTTGGTTCCGCATCAATGGCTGATGCTGAGAGCCCATCGCGCCTTGTGCTGATTGAGACTGCATATGGTGTGTTTGGTTGTAGGCGTAAGGTTGTGAAGTAGAGCTACTGTGCTGGTTGGCAAGGGTCGTAGGTACTTTGAAGGATGTAGATGGACCCTGCTCGGCAACGGCCATGGTTCTGGCACGTACCGGTCCAATCCTGCTGGGGCCAGCTCTGGCTGTCCCACTGGTGAGATCCCTGCTGGATTGATGACGCGCTAATTCTCCTGTATCAGCACCGAATCGGCCCGCTGTTGACGCTCTAATGGAGGATACCCTTGGTTGGGATGATGTTGATCTTGTGTCGGGCAGGAGGTATTTGAGCACATTGCTTGGCAGTGTTGCAGTGAGTCTATTGTTGTCCGTGAGAGCAACAGAGCAAAAAAAAAAAAAAAAAAGGTGTTTGAGAAAGAGTGCGTGTCATGAAAGAGAGCAAACGATGGGTCAGATGTTTTGAACAAGTGTTGGTGGATAATGGAAACTCCCAGCAATTGGGGAAAGGGGTCAAAGGGCCTCTCCACCGCTGTCTAACAAACAGACAGTGTCACTCCGTGCACTTACAAGGATGACCGCTCAGGGAACTTTTGTGCATAGTTCTTGAAAGACTTGCGACTCGAGTCCCTGACCTCCGGGGCGGCGTCGGAGACGCCCTCCTTGAGCACGGGCTCAAATGAAGCTAGGTAAGGCTCGAGCTCTTGGCTCCCATACAGAGTGATGCAGGATGAAATCAGGCCGATGCAGGCAATCCGCAGAGTCTTGTTGTTGGTGGAAAATGCCTGGCATGATTTCGGAAGCAGAGCTAGGCAGCCGGCGTTGATGATGGCGTTTAGGGCCTTGACTGCACGCGAGACCATGACCTTGTTGGTTCTAGCACAGACCTTCAGCAGTGCGCCAGTGAAGAGGTCTGCAAAGTGCGCGCCGAAATCACGGCCCATGGCTGTCGCCAGCTTTTCCACCATTTCGCACGCTGCACCTGTGAGCCGGGTTCGCTCTGTGAGAAGCTAAAATAGAGATATCCGTCGATAGGACAATTGTTTGAGTAGGTTGAGTAGGGGGTTCTCGTGTAGCCTTGTCAGGTACACAGTGTACAATGTGCGGGAGAGCGGCATTTTCGTATTTCGTAGGCTGCCAACGGTGTCAAAAGAGGACACACCGAATGACACCCAAAAGACACGCCACTCACCGACTCCGTGAAAGCCTTGCGATGAGCCTTGATGAAGGCTATGAATTCCTGGTTCTGGGCGATGGAAGAGTGGCAGGCTGATCCCAAGGACTTGATGGCGTCCTCCTTGGCGGCCCAGTTGTGCTCCGTCTCTGGCTGGTTCAGGACATTGTCCAGGTCGTGGTAGTTGAGGTTGACGGCGGTAGAGGCGAGCATCGGGCGGAGGGGTGGCTGTCGCGGGTGTGTCGGGTTCAGAGTAGCGGGCTGGAGGACACGGGAGTAAAGAAAAGGGGCGACGCTTCTGTGCGCTGGTGGATGAGAAGACTCTTGACGGACAGCATGCACTGTCGCGGGAGAGCAAAAAAAGAAGGCAGAGTCGCGGGGTGGGGGCACGGACGGAAGGAGAGCACGAAGCAAGTCGAGGGCGAGAAGACGAAGACGAAGACGAAGACAACGACGACGACGACAACGACGAAGACGAAGAGGAGGAGGACGAGAAGGACGAGAGGGACGAGAAGGACGCAAACGACGGGAAGGCACGAGGACACGAGATGGCGAGGGGGCGGACAGAAGAAGAAAAACGATGAGAAGAGCAAAAAAGAACAAACAGAGAAAAGGAGGAAGAAAAAAATGCGCGCGCTCGCTTTCGATCTCTGCCCTCTCCGAGTCACGAGATTACTGTCGCTCGCTCGCTCGCTTCCGCCTGCTGAAGCTCGTCTGTGTCCTCTTTCCTCTTTCCTGCGTCCTCTCCTCCGCCACAGACCCTGCTGCTGCATGCACACAGGCCCTCATTCCCCTCAGCCATAGACGGCAGGCCAACACCAGCAGCAACACGAGGCTCCGATCAGTGCATTGCCAGCCAACCTGCAGGGTCATGCGGCTACGAATCTCGCCTCGGGCAGTCTCCAAGGCTCTCTACACAGCCAAAACGCGGGCAGCAGCAAGCCCGCCCTTTAGCTCCGCAGTTCAGGAACTTGCATCGTTCCTCAGGGATGGCAACTCCAACATCACCGTGCTGACAGGCGCCGGATGCAGCACAGACTCGGCCATACCCGACTATCGCGGAGAGAATGGCAGCTACACCCTCAATCCAGACTACAAACCCATCTTTTATCAGGCATTTGTCGCCTCCGACGACAGTCGCCGCCGATACTGGGCTCGGTCGTTTCTCGGCTACCTGCCCGTCAAGACAACAGCCCCGAACCCAACCCACTACGCTTTGGCTGCTCTGCAGACGCCCTCACTGTTCGCGACGCCACCTATCCAAACCACCCCACGAGAGAATGAGACGCAGGATCTTCAGGATCCTTCTCCTCCCCAAGGCATCCAGCCAGGATTCATTAGGACGCTAACAACCCAAAACGTGGATGGTCTGCATCAGCGGGCAGGATCGAAGGACGTGACAGAGCTTCATGGCACGTTGCACCAGGTCAAGTGCATGAGCTGTGGCCAGGTGCAGGACCGATCCGACTTTCAAGAGATACTCGCAGATCGCAACCCAGAATGGAATCAACTCCTGCAGAGCGAGTCCACCAGCAGTCTGTATTCCAGAATGAACGCCGATGGCGACGTCGAGCTTCGATCGCCCGATCACCACAACGGCCATCTAAACTACAATACCTTCAACTACCCGACCTGTTTCAACTGTGGATCTGGCCACTACAAGCCCAGTGTCGTCTTTTTCGGTGAGAACATTCCCGTGAGTGTCAAGGAGGTGTCCACGCAAGCGATCCTGGAATCGGATGGGCTTTTGATCATTGGCTCCACGCTGTCAACCTACTCAGCGTTCCGGCTGGCCAAGCTCGCAAGGAAGTCAGGCTTACCCATTGCCATCCTCAATCTCGGCCCGACAAGAGGCGACCACCTCGCTCACCTGCGTTTTGACATGGGTAGCTCACAATTACTGATGGCTGTAGCTCAGGAGCTAGGTCTCAGCAACATTCCAGGCGAAATAAAGCACCGTATACGCGTCCTGAATGCCGTGGGCTCATGACATGCACCACTACACCATATTGTACTCTTCTCTGACAAGTCCGTTGCTGTTTCTGAATTTTTTAACAGTGCACTCAAAAACAATTGGTACAATAATGACGTGCTATGGCTGATCTATACATCTATAGAGGGGAGAGGGGAAGCTGCTCCTGGCGGCTATGAACGCACGGGACGATGCCCTGCAGTGCGACTACGGGCATAGAGGCGTGAAGGTGTGATCTGTCCGACGAGGCCAACAGCGAGCATGCCCATTCCGAGAGCAAAGACCCACTCGTGGTCGAAATTCTTCTTCATCCAGCTCGTGAGCACTGCCAGCCAAAGTGTCACCCAAACCACCGCGATTGAGACATAGCCTGCAACGCGATGGATACGCACGATCCTAGCCTGGCCGATACAATTGTAGAGAGCTCGAGGCGCATAAGCGACAAAGAACCCGAAAATGACTTGCAGTAAAAAGATGAACACTGCTGCGCATCCAAAGTAGGCATGATTGGTGTGAAAGTGCTCCTTGTGCAGCAAATCCTTGTTGACATAGATGGCGATGAATCCACACACTGCAAAGACAAAGGACAGAGTGTGCAAAAAGCCGTGCCACGTTCTAGCCACTCGCTTATGTGATCCTTTTTCAATCGGCTGCAACAACAAGATGGCTATTCAGGACACAGAGAGGTCGTTGCTTAGGGGTTTGTGAGATAATCTACCGGCGCGGCTCACTTGCGATGAGGTGTTGGGGGGCAGTAACGTACCTTCTGTTGCGACAAAGCCGTAGAGTCCCATACAGATGGGGTGCCAGGAGTAAGGGTACACCCATGGTGCCTTGGCAGTGACGCCTGCCAGGGTCCCGAAAAACACAAAGAGGCCGAGCTGCGATAAAACAGCCAACAGCATCTGGATGCGTCTGCGCTTGTGGGATCTACGGTGGTGGCGATGATGATGATGCTGTGGGTCCTGGACTGCGATACCCTCTTGCTGAGCGGCGGTCTCTGGATCGGATGCTTGAGCCGAAGCGGAGGAGGTGGAGGAGGAGGAGGTGGAAGAGGACGAGCAGGAAGAAGAGACGGAGAGGGGAGAGGCAATTCCGGAATCAGAGCCCGCCCCTGGGGGAATCTCCTTCTTCTTGCTCGTGTTTGTGCTGGTCGGGGGCGAGCGTGCCCTGTTGATGGTCTGATAATTAGGGGCTTGTGCTTGCGCGGGATGCACCTCGATCTGCGCTGCTGGTGGAGATGACGGGGGAAGAGAGATAAAGGGGCGACGCTCGTCCTCGTCCTGGTCCGAATGCGACTGTGTGGGATGCGCCATGGTCAAAGGGCCTGCGAAACAGTCTTTGGGTGTGCTCTTTGCTGCCTTGTTTTGCCTTACGCCCACCGATATCGATGCAGCAGCTAAAAGGGCACACGCAGGACGGAGTAGAAGCAAGAGTGAGGCAAGAGAGAAGCAAGAGCGCTGAGTGGAATGTCCGTTACACATGCAGAGGGCGGAGACCAAGGGTGGGAAAGTGAGCCAGTTGAGCCGACCATGACGAGATCAGATAAGCCAGAATGGCCGTCTTTGCTGAGCACCGTTTGGTCGCCGTGGATCGTCCTCGAGGAATATGGGCCGCAAGCTCGACTGAACAGCCAACCTTTCAACCTGAATCGCCATTCAGGTTCTTTTTGCCATGAGTTGGGACAATTCCTGTCTCTCATTGCCCTGCCCACACACCCTCCCTCTTCTCGTGGATATCTTTTGGCTAGCCCAGCCGCGGTCGCCTTGAGTCGTCCTCGTGGAATATAGGTCGAATCTCGACTGAACGGCGTTCAACCTGATCCGCCATTCAGGTCTTTTTGCATTGAAGGGAGGCAATTCTTGGCTCTCATTCGTTTAACCTGCCCATACCTCACCTCCTTTAGCCTCTCTTTCCTTCGTTTTTTCCTCCCTCACGAGTATACTCTTGTCCACCCCGTTGTGCACTTGCAGGCAAACAAAGAATATGAACATGCTGCCAGCATGGACTGTGGGTTCGATGTCTTGCTGAGAAGGAGGGTATGGCAAGTTGCGTAGACTTACTCTCTGGCCTTGGTGGACGGTCGAAGGACGGGTATATGAGGGCGTGGAGTGGAGTGATGACAAGGCAACGTGCAGCCCCCACTATCTTATCAGATTGAAAACGAAAAACTGGAGCTAAGGAGGTGTCTTAAGGGTCGCCTAATAAGCTTTGTCCTTCAAGGGCAGCTGCCTCCTGCAACGCACTGCTCCACCGACCTTTTTTTTTTTTTTTTTTTTTGACCCCATCACAGCGACACGGCAGGACAGCAGACCTGGACTAGGACCAGGAACAGCACACAGCAGACAAAGCAGCGGCGACAAGGCACACGGGGACACACTCTGGAGGCTCTAGAATGGCCGGCAACGACCAATGGATCTCTTGGTTTGCTTGGTGCCTCACTGGCTTAATCAGCACCATGGCCAACTACATCCTTATACCGTGGCTGTTTGCCCTTCCCTCATCACCTTACGCAAGGCTTCCCTCCCAAGACTTGCCCATACCTTTCGACCCCGCCGTCGGTCGCTTGACTGAGGACAGCAGTGGGAGCCCATCGTTCGGCCTTCTCCCCATCATCTGGACCAACATGAACGTGCGGGCGCTGTTCTATCTAGTCCCCTTCAACCTTTCGCTGGGAATGCTGTGCTGGAACTACTATCTGACCATGACAACCGACCCTGGCTCACCGCCTCTTGACTGGGTAAGTTGTCGTCTTCTCGCTCAACAATGCAATTAGGAAGAGCCACTGAGCCACCAGAGCACGGTCACCTTATGTCTCGAGAATTTGTTTCCCAATGCATGCAGAATCCTCCCATAGACGGATCAAGTATCGAGTACAAGCGGACGACACATACACCTCGCTACTGCCGTACGTGCGATGCATACAAACCGCCGCGGACTCATCACTGCCGAACATGCAAAAAGTGTGTGCTCAAGATGGATCACCATTGTCCGTGGGTCAGAAACTGCATCGGCTTTTTCAACTATGGCCACTTTGTGCGTTTCATTCTCTGGACTACCATCACCACCTCGATATGCGCTGCACTCCTTATTCTACGGTCGTTGGAGGCGTATGACAATGAGCAGCTTGGGATTGTAGGTCCTATAGACCGTATTAATTTGGAATTTCGTACACTCTCGAGACGCTGCGTACCAACCATTGTCTCTTCTCTGATAGAATTCTCAAAGTGCGCCTACCCCGGAACAAACCATTGTGATCGTCGTTTGCTTGTGTCTCGACGGTCCCGTCCTCTTTGGCGTCAGCGTCCTCTCAATATACCATATCTGGTGCATTTCCAGCAACACCACCACCATCGAGAGTTGGGAGAAGGATCGTGTGCTGACCATGATCCGGCGGGGCAAAATCCGCGATGTAAGGCTGCTTTTGTCCTCTCACGATCCCGAAAACCGATTTTTTGGAACTCTCATTGACCATTTTTTTTTTTTTTTTTTGGTGGGGGATGACTTTTGAAAACACTACTCTGGCATAGGTTAAATGTCCTTATCACCAAGGGATCCTAGCCAACTTTCAGGAGGTGCTTGGTAAAAACCCTTTGCTCTGGTTGTGGCCACAGCCAATGCTTGGAGATGGTCTGCGGTTCAAGGTCAAGCATGACAAGAACGATCTCTATGACCCAAGGTCTTCAGAAGACGAAGCATCCTCGTCATCGTCCTCCAGCTCTGCCATATCTAAGCCGTGGTTCCGGCCCTTTGATTCCGGACCACATCAGCGGGATGAGCTGGTGGAGATGGTATAAAGCCTCTTCTTGTGAAGAGAGTGGCATTCACTGCCATTCAGTTGCATTGGGTCCATGACTTACTGGCCAGACCTCTATACCCCCAAGTATGCCCACTGTGCAATTTAGGCTCGGGTCTGGCTGGCGAACAACACACATCGACCCAGCAACATTTTTGAGTACAGACGTGCCATTATTTTTTGATTGTTTTGGCACAGCGCACTGCTGCAGCGAGACTTTTTTTCTTTTTCTTTTTCATTTCTTTGTTGCTTCTTTCCGCTACGCATCGCAGAGAGCAGGTAGGCTTTGCGTATATGCACTGTAGAGTGGGTTCTTGAGTAACAAGAAGTGATGGGTAGTCTAGCAAAGTGCTCATTTTCTGCACTACTGTGAGGATGTAGGCTAGAATGCGTATACATGTACTACTGCGAGAGGTAAAACTTTATTATTCGCATTACGTTTGTCATCGCTGCCACCGAGTCAGCAGGCGCCAGACAGGGGAGGGAACTGGGTTGTGTTAAACAGCAGCATTGGCTTCCCGCGCTCTGTGGTGGGCCATGTTTCTGTTCTCTGTGTTCCTGGCAACATAGCAACAGGCGCGAATGTACCCGATATCCCAGCCACGAGCAAATGAATGACGCTGTTTGCCTCTCTGGACCTGAACCTTGTTTATATGATCGCTCACACCGACGGCCCTCGACCCACTGCTATCAATAGGAACTTCATGAATTTCATACAAATTTCCGCCCCTTCCCCCCTGCTCTCGTGTCTCGCTCGGGGTAGAACATCACTACGTTGTGAGGATGGACAGGGGCCGAGAGAGAGAAGGGGAGCGCGGGCGAGAGAGAAAGAATGCGGCCATGCGAGGCGGTTGTTTGCAGACACACAGACGCCCGTCCGAGACGAGGGAACAAAGGGCCAGCTGCAAGGATAACAATGGGAACATACGGCCAACTGAAACTTGGCAAGAGGGAATAAACGAGTACAGTACGAACGATGCGCCCACCGCCAGCTTAGAAATGCAGTTGCGAAAGTGTGCGTTGTGCCTGAGCTGCTGGCCAGGGTCGATAGAAGTGCTCGATATATGAGTGGAATACCCCCACCCACCCACGCCCTGCTCTTTATTTTCATTCTCTTCGTCTCGTCGTTGTCTCGTCCTCTGATTGTTCGATCTCTCCATTGCATCCCGCCATCTCTTTCCATATCTCTCCATCTCAATCACTCTCACACGCTCTGTCTCTCTGTCTGTCTCTTTGCCTCTCTGCCTCTCTGCCTCTCTCTGCCTCTCTCTGCCTCTCTCTCTGCTTCTCTCTCTGCCTCTCTATCTCTCTGCCACTTTGTCTTTCTCTCATTATCCACTCACTTATTTCGCACTATTCCCTCGCTCCACTGGTGTCTCGCCAGGTCTCTCGTTGTTCTCATTTCCTCGAATCTCTCTCTGGCTCTTTGTTCTCGTGCCTTAACATCCATTCATTCATCCATCGGCTCGTCACCGCCGCCCTTCCCTGCGCATCCCTTGCCACCCTCATTTTCCTCTCACGATCGCATCCACGCCAGCAGTGGCAGCAGCATAGCTAGCAGCATAGCATAACTGGCAGCAGCACAGCACCATAAAGCACCAGCCCTCCCCCTTCTCCTCCACCTCCACATTCCTCCGCTACCCTATTCGCCATCCCGACTCTTGCTCTGTCCTGTGGACGTGAGGGGCACATGCGTCGCAATGGCATCGACTTCCCTGCCCCGTCCTCGCCGGCCCAAACGGGCTCGTGCGCCTCCCCCGCCCCAGCACAAACAGACCCTTGTCAAACACGCTGCGCTGGTGTCTGCAACCGCCTCTTCCTATCACGCCCGCCCCTGTACGCCTTCAAAGACGCACATCGACCTTAACAACGACAGCACCCCACAGCATCCACCAGCCCCTACAGGGTTGGCGTCGGCTGCTTCTTCCACTGCTTTATGCTCAACGCAGTTTTTGCCATCCTTTCCACAAGCCCAGGCTCATCCAGCACCACCAACCTGCACTGTCACGTCTAGCGTTCATCGTCGCGCGAATCACCACGTCCACAGCTCTTGGCCACGCCTCGCCCTGTTCATCCTCGTCGCGCTCTTGTTCTCCTCCCTCAACCCAACCCAACTTATCCACGCACAGACAGTCTCGGGCACCCCTTCCTCTCCTCTGCAGCCCATCATCATCGCCACCTCCACTGAGGTCGTCATCCCCACCCCCTCGACCGGCCTCCCGGGCTCCTCGAACCCCCCCTATGACCCCTTCTGGGGCATCACCACGTACCAGAACTATCCTGACGAACGGCCTGCCTGCGCTGATCAGACCAAGCAGCAGCGCATCACTATTGTTACGCACAGTAAGGCACTCTCCACAACCCTTTGATCCAACCTTCATGCCCCTACTCTTTATCCACGTTATCGACTTAACACTCTCGAACCGTCACGATAGAATCGGTCCTTGTCCCCAACGGTATAAAACTCGACAACCGGATCACATCGTCCCTCATTGTGAACGATGACTTGGCAGATTCGGGTTCGTATGATGTCGCCCAGATGAATGCCACCATCTACTCGGCCATCAAGGCTAAAGTCGATGGTCTCATTGTCTCTATTCCTGACGCGGATGTCCTATCGGTACCCATAAAGGCTGCCTTGGACGCCAACATCCCAGTCATCGCCGTTTACACCGGCCTGGAGGCTGCCAAAACCCTGGGTATCCTTGCTGTCATGTCCGATGATGTAAGTACCCAGTCGGAAGGCGCTTAAGAGATAGAGAGAGGGATAGAGATAGAAAGAGAGAGAGAGCGAGAGAGAGAGAGAGCCGGATCATGTCACTAACTTTGGCATATTTGTGGCCTATCGTGATAGTTCAAGGCCGGTGAGCTCATCGGCAAGCAGCTCGTGAGGGATGGTATGCGTCCATCGTCTCTCTTATTCTTGCACGACCACTCTCCTGTGCAGGCAACTGACTTCTGTCTTGCTTCAACATAGGTGTCAAGGACTTTGTCTGCATCAACAGCAGCGATAAGCTGAGCTCCTTGGTCGACCGTTGCAAAGGCGTCCTGTCAGCTTTCACGGGTGCAGGAACGGATGCATCCCCTAAAGTGGAGGATCATATCCACAGAGTGGTACCCAATCCCAACGGCACGGAAACCTCGAGCATCTCAGCCATCGCTAAAGCCATTCTTGACACGGACTCTGTGACGGGAATCGTCTATCTTTCCGCCAACCTCTTCCAGGACGTTTCCCTGAACCTGGATGCCGCTCTCAACAAGTCGCGCTCATTCAAAATTGCAACGTTTGACTTCAACAGATTCCAGTCCATCAGCATGGGTCATGACAGCCTGAACTACTCCGTCTCTAACCTCATATACCTTCAGACTCTCATCCCCATCATGCTGCTCTACGTTCAGGTAAAGAAAGAAACACACAGGATAAAGTACAAGGCCACACAGCCTTCCAAATCGCTTGCAGACTTGCAACTAACAAACATCATGTATGCTCCACTAGCTGACAATGCACGAGAAGATCGTCCAGGATGACATTATCACTGGACCAAAGTTAGTAACACTCTCGAACCGCTGGGAGATGCTGGAGCAGGAGAGCTGGACCGTAGGAGAATATAAAAAGAACATGCCGAAACGTTTTTTTATGGTCACAGGCAGGCAAGTGCATGGAAATACTGGTGAATATGATCTTGTCAAGGCTGTCAATGAACGCAACCAACCTAATTTGCCTTCGTTGTTTTTGAACCATGTCCTCTTTCATTAGTGCGTCATCCAACGATCATTGGGACGCGATAGCTTTAGGAGCACGCAATGCAGCGTCCATGCTCAACTGGGAGATGCACGAGTATCGGTACGACAGCCCCGTTCGAGAAGATACAGTTCTGAAAAGCATTGATCTTGCTCTGAGCGATTCAACTACACAAGGCCTCATCGTGAGCAATGCACGATCCTCCTACATCGACTATGCCTACAACCAAACTCTCCTCCAGGTCGCCAACCGGACAACACATATCGACGTGGAAGCGCGTCAAAGATGCGATGACAGCAGGGACTCCCCACCTCTCACGCCTGCTCAGGCCGCTTTTTGTAACAACCCAGTGCCCTGGAATTATACTTTGAAGAGCGTTCTGCCCTTGCCCATTGTGGGTATCGGGTCCGCCATTAACGGTCGGCCCACCCAGCAAAGCCTGTCGTGGGTAGGCGAGGATGCAACTCAAGCAGGCTGGGACTACGCAGATACTATCCTTTCGAATGGACTAAGCCGTCCTCTGTGCGTGGTAGAGAGCGGTCAGCCTGAACAGCAGGTGCGTATGTGCCAAGGTCTGTACGAGAGGATGAAGAGCCTCAAGATCCCGAGCGCTCTGCCCGATATTAGTATCTTTATGATGCAGCTGTCGCCAGGAGACCCCACCGGTGTACACAAGAACATCTCGGCCATCCGCAGCGTCTACACCTTTGACAGTGTCCACACAACATCGACCTTTCTCTACGACAACATTAAGGGTTTCGTCGGGCCAGACGTGTTCTTGACAACCACGGGACGGTCGTCGGCCGTGTTTACGGACGTTGTAGCCGGGAAGGTCAAAAAAGTGTGGTCTCAGCAATCGTACCTAAACGGCTTTATGGCGGTCTTTGAGCTTGCTCTCACCACCGTGGTGCAGGACAAGAGCTGGAACTTTATCTCCACTGGCCCGTCCCCCATGCGCTATATCTGCAACAAAGGCGAGATGCTGAACCCTAATCGCCCAACCTCACTTTACTGTCTCCTCGACTCTGGCCTGCATGCCGCACAACCCCCCTGTCAACCATGCCCCGTCAAGACCTTTAGCGACAAGATCAACAGTCTCAACTGCACAGCCTGCCCAATAGGTTATTTTGCCAACCAGACAGGATCCAGCGCCTGCCTGCGCTGTGAAGACTCTGGAGAAACCGTCGCGGACTGTCAGGATTACTTGATGAACAAGAAGAACAAGGACAGTAGCACACTTGTTATCTTTCTGTCGCTGGGTCTGGTGCTTCTGGCTGCTGCTGGTGGGTCTTTGGGCGTGTGTCTTCTCCGAAAGCGCAAGCGCCGTACGCGACTTGCGGATGACTCTTGGATGTTGGACTACAAGAGGATCATGGGCGTCTACCGCGATACAGACAGTGGCCTTGGGACTCAGGACTCGGGCTCGATGGTGGAACAACGACTGCAAGTCGCCAAACACGCTAGCAAACACAGCAACCTGCGGCCCACGGGCATGTTCCAAAGGAGTCACTCCACGTTTGTGGGTGGCACCTCTGGTATCCAGCCCATGGATGATAATGGAAAAGCCATTGGAGTCTACCGCAATCTGCCTGTATTTGTCCGTCGCATTGGAGGGTCCAAGGTCAATATCACGCGTCAGCTAAGGATCGAGATCATGGATGTGATGGAGCTCCGACACCCCAAACTGGTTGAACTCGTCGGCGTCTGTCTCCAGCCACCTGATATCTGCATCGTGACAGAGCACTGCTCCAAGGGTACGCTGACCGAGGTCTTGGCGAACCCGGACCTCAACTTCAACTGGCTGTTCAAGCTGTCGTTTATGAGCGACATATCGCGAGGAATGGAGTTTTTACACCAGTCAAAAATTCAATGTCATGGAGATCTACGGTCCGCCAACTGCCTCATCACCAGCCGCTGGGAGGTCAAGATCGGGAGCTATGGGTTAAAGCAACTCCTCGAGACTCAATTGCCTAGCTATGGAAGGACTTCTTATGGGAGTGCTGGCTCGGGGGAGGCTCAAGGAGGACAGAGAAACTCGCTGCGGGTCAGCAGCGACAGTCATTACACGAACGGGACTGTCAGCTCTGTTCCGCTTCAGAACCTTGCAAGGGACGAGCACTTGGAGATGGAGGAGACCTACCCTGTTGCAAGCGAAGCCAAGGATGTCAAGGATGGCCTCTGGGTCGCGCCCGAGAATATGATTCATCGCGGAGATGTGTACCACAAGCTGGCCAGCAAGTCAGGAGACGTATACAGTGCTGGCATCATCTTTAACGAGATCATGACACGCAAAACACCCTACTCCAGGCAATTGCTGGCGCTCGATCCCATTGAGGGACCGTCCGTTTTATTGGGTATGATCAAGTATCAGAACCTGCGACCCGATTTCTTGCTGGACGATGCCTCGGATGAAAGTATTGGCGCCGTCAATCATTTGATCCGCAACTGCCTTCAACCGGATCCAGGTCTACGCCCGTCATTCGCCTCCATCTTGCATCGGCTGCGGCTCATTAGCCCCGATGGAGACATGATTGGGGGTATGGCCGCGCTGCTGGAAAAGTATGCGAACGATATGGAGGAGCTCGTCAGGACCAGGACGATGCATCTTCAGACCCGTACAGCCGAGTTGGAAGAGGAGAGACTGCGCACGGAAGCCCTTCTTGTTGATCTTAACCAGGCTAAGAATCACGCCGAGGATGCCGCCAGGGCAAAGTCCAACTTTTTGGCCAACATGTCTCATGAGATCAGGTAATAACGGCTCGCCCTGTGAGAAAAGAAACAAACAAAACCATGCTGCCTCAATGCTCTGGGCTCTGTGCTAACGCGCTTTTGCAACCTCTCGCGATCCATAGAACCCCCATGAACGCCGTGATTGGCATGTCACGGATTCTACTCGAGTCGGACCTCTCGCCTGATCTAATGGACTGCGCCGAAACCATAGAGTCGAGTGGCAACCAACTTATGGCGGTCATTGACGACATTCTGGACTTTAGCAAGATCGAGTCTGGCAAATTGAAGCTGTCTCCTGAGCCCCTGGATTTGCCCTGGCTGCTGGAATCCGTGTGCAATTTGGTATCTATCCAGGCTGGCACCAAAGGTCTGGGTCTCACATTTGTCGTGCACCCCAACACACCGATGCAGGTTCTAGGAGATCTGGTCCGGATCCGACAGATTCTTCTCAACCTGCTGAGCAATGCGATCAAGTTTACTGACAAAGGCAACATTGTCGTTAAGCTGGAGCCGAAACCAAGGCTCTCTATTGCTGCCTCCAGGGTCTACGAGGATGACGACCCCGAGGAAGCTGTGCAAGAGTCGTCGCAGCTGATGTTGCACGTTGATGAAGGATCGTCCAATTCGAGCCTGGATGTAGCCCAGTCGCGTGTCTCCTCTAGACTGAGCCAGCGGTACCGCCAGTCCCTGAGTGCTACTGGACGCAACCCCTTCCAGGATCAGAACCTTGAGGATGAACAGGAGCGAGCACAGCGCCTCGAGAACCATGTGGATTTGCTCTGGTCTGTAGTCGATCAAGGCTGTGGCATCCCAGCTGAACGGATGGATCGCCTCTTCAAGAGTTTTTCGCAGGCGGATGACTCTGTCACAAGGAACTTTGGCGGCACGGGTCTTGGACTGGCCATTTCCAAGAAGCTGGTGGAGCTGATGGATGGTGAAATGGTAAGTGTTGAGAAATGACGAGGATGCTTTGGGTGACCGAGAGCAAAAAAAAAAAAAAAAAGGATTGCTTGTGATATTTTTCTGACTTGCATCGATTCCGATTCTCATAGTGGGCCGAGTCTGAGCAAGGAGTGGGGTCGACCTTTTACTTTACCACACTGCTAGAATCACCCAAGTCGAGTCCAACTGTCGCGAAGCAGTTGAATCTGGCCTTCTTTAACGAAAAGACGCTTCTGATCCTGGACGATCGTCGTATCAGCAGGACCTCATGGCAGTACCAGTCTTCCACCTGGGGCTTTAAAAAGACCTTGGTCTTGAGCGTGCCCAAGGGACTAGACTATCTGCGTCAGAATCCAAACCAAGTTGACGTGATCATGGTCGATGTTGACAAGCCCCAGGCCAAGATCAACCCTGGGCTGGCCGTTCTACAGCAGGTACGAAACATCCCCTACGACGACGCAGGCAGCGAGGAAGCAAAGCAGAGGCAGGAAAAGCCCATCCCGTGTGTGTTGGTGTCCTACCATCGTCGTCAGCAGCCCCCGCTGCTGCTGCAGGGCGCACCCTCGTCTAGCCAGGGCAAGAACGGCACCAATGTGGATACTCCACAGGGACAGACTGCAGGCAGCGCAACCTCCACGAACCAGCTGGACGCTCTTTCTGCAAAGGGCATCGTCCTTAGCAACAGCCATGAAAGCCTGTCCGAAAAGGCCAATGGCAGTACCAAGTCCTCAGGCGACAACCATTCAGACTCCACGACCACTTCTCGCCCCTACGGAAAGGCAGCCTGTCTCAACATTCTCAACAGCGGCATGCTTGCCGTGACACCCTGGAGCACCTCTGGGGAGAAGGGAAGCAACTTCTTAGACAAGTGTCCCTCGCCAGCCTTGACAGGACCAGGCTTCCCGCCGGGCTCGGCTTCTGATGCCTCTGTTGGGCACTTGATCAAGCCTGTCAAGCAGGCAAAGTTGTTCAGCATGCTCCATGGTCTGATGACGGGATCATGGCCCCTGGCGCCTTCTGCACCCCCTGATCTGGACCATCGAGAGCACGAGCGGAAACGTCAACTCGAATCCCTCCAATGCTTGCTGGTCGATGACAACCCTGTGAATCAAAAGGTCATTTCGAGGATGCTGGGTCGTATCGGCATCACGCCGGAACTTGCCGACAATGGTCAGGAAGCTGTGGACAAGTGCCGAGCCAGAGCGGCAGCCGTGGCAGCAGCGGCGGCGACACAAGCGCAGGAGCAAGGAAGTACGGAGGTGACGCCTTCCGTGGCGGCGAGGCAGTACGACATTATATTTATTGATGTTTGGATGCCGGTCAAGGATGGACTGGAGGCGACCAAGGAGATTCGCGAAGCTGTTGCGGGGGTCACGCCATCGGATCCGTTCATTGTGGCGATGACAGCCTGCGTGATGCCCGGAGACCGTGAAAAGTGCATTGCCAGTGGCATGAACGCGTACCTGTCCAAGCCCATCAAGAAGGAGGAACTCTGCACGATTCTGGAGCACTGGCTGGATGAACGGGCGAGTGCAGAAAAGGAGCAAAAGATGATTCTGGAAAGGAAGCTACTCCAGAAAAAGAAGCGCGAGATCCTTCAGAAGCGAAGTATGGCCATTCTTGGTGGACTTCAGGGAGGCAGTGGGCAGGAGACGGCGCATTCCACACAGGAGCCGATGCCTGATCACGAGAACTGGCGCAAGAATGAGGGCGAGCTCACGGACGAGGACGAGGACGAGGATGACGAGGACGATGAGGAGGAGCACAAATCGCACGACGAGTTGACTGACGATCGAGAGAGTGACGGGACAGGCATGTCCTCAGTTTTGAACGGTGTTGAGGATCTTCAGTTGGTCAATATGAAGCTGGATGGCACGCGGTCTCGCAAGGGATCATATTCGCGTCATCCTCGGCAGCGGACAAAACATCGAGGTGAGCTAGTCTTGAGCGACAGCGAGGGCGTCCTTGGATGCCGTGGCGGTGGCGGAGGAGGCTTGAAGATGGTGAGCGTTGCTGCAGAAGCCAGCCGAGCCAGTAGGAGCCAAGCGATCCAAAAGAGGCAGGATCGACGTGAACGGAGCAGGGCCCAAAAGGAGCAGCGGAAGGAGAAGTTTAGAGAAGGTGGGCGTAGCCGGCTTGGATCGTTCTCTGTTGACCCTACGGCTGGGATCCCACCGCTGCTGGAGCAAGCCCTTGAGGTGTCGAGCGATGACGAGGACGAGGACGAGGACTGTGAGAGCGAGAGCGAGAGCGAGCTGGATAGCAGTGGAGATGAGGCGTACTCTGGAGGGATGCGACTGGACCGAATGTCCTCATTTACAACGGTGGGCACGGTGGACACTAGCATGACCACGAGCGCGTCCTTTCACACGGCCAACACGCACTCTGAAGTCTCTGGCGATGAGGAAACGAGCCGCCGCAGCAGTGTGGCCATTCTCTCGGACACTTCGAGCACGCATACTGTCCGAGGAGGACCGAGCCGCCATGGCTTTGCCGTGTAGAGACGCCCTCCTCCCCGTTGCTGTGCATGTACTTTTAAATTGTAAAATTGTAGCCATAGATTCTTTAGACAGACAAACACTATGACGACCCCATACAGCAGCATTTTTTTGAGCAATGTCTCTACCTCTTATACTGATGTTGAGCCGTAGGGTGTTTACGCGCGGAGAGGGATGGCGTAAGGTTGGCGCGGGCATGTCGTAGGTCTGAGACTGAAGGCGCGCTGGTGTAAGAGTCCGATCAGACTTGAGAGTGACTGCATAATATAGAACCTCTTGCTTGCCCTACTTTTCTTGCCTCCCGCCTCATTCTTTTCTCTCTTCCATTCACACTCCCTTTCACCACACAACCCAATTGCCCAATCCTTTCTTGCGCCTCCCTCCTTTCTTCCCTGCAGGACATTGGATTCCGAATCACAAGAGCCAGCATGGACTTTACCTTCACTGCGGACTCGACCTCCGCAGCCACCATCGCCGACACACGGACGGTTGCTGAACGTGGAACAACGGCCATGGAGAGCACCATGGTGACCTCGGGCTTGGGATCGTCCTTGCATCAGTCTGCGCAGCGGACGCCACTCAAGCGAGAGTATGGCATAGGAGAGACAAAGCAGTGGCGAAGGCGTCTTATCACAGAGATCGAGGATCGCGTGCGGGACAAGCGGATATCGATGCACAATGCTCGACGCACAGGACTTCAAGCGACCACTCCAGACGATGGCATGACGAGGACGCGTGCACTAGAGGCGACTCAAGCTGCACATTCTTCTCAGACTGGACTGATGCAACTGCATCCAGCAGAGCCACCAATAGCCCACGGTGCAGCTGTGGGTGACGAGACTGAGAGGGTAAAGTTGCAAGGTGCCTGTTTCATTGTTGACATATCTATTTTTTGGTGGCGTCTGGCTAACGTGCTTGTTCCCCTTTACTTGACCTTTATCAAGCGGATAGTGGCCGAGGTATGGAAGACATTCAAGCACGAAAACCTGGAGGCTCTAGCTCAAGCGTTCCAGGGCATGACAGACAAGGAGATTGAAGAGATTGAGCAGGATATTCTTCAGCACAACTGTATGAAAGATACGCAGCGACCAATGTTTCTTTTTTTTTTTTTTGTCTCTGCTTGAGATATGGTGAGGCCAAAGGGAAGGGACTAACAACACTGCTTACTAACATTTTTCTTCTTGACGCATTATGTGCGTGCAGATACATCGTGTCAGTACGACCCCACGTACGATATGTTTGTGGACATGGAGCAGCAGGACTTGGATCAGAGCATTGAGCACTACATGGTCTTGGAGACGCTCTCGTCGTCTGCAGACCGCGAGGATGAGGAGACTGGCAAGGCATTGTCGTTGGCGGCGACGCTATTGACTGCGACTACCTGTGTGCGCTGTGGACAGGGCCGGCAGTCGATTGAGCGAGCAGGACCTCTGGGTGAGATCCAGGCCCGCTGCAGCACCTGTGGGTTCGGACTGGACAAAACGACGCTGCTGTACCTTGCCAACACTGCTCAGAGTCACAGGTAACGTTGGAGATGTATATTTATTCGAATGGGGATGTGTCTCGAGTAGGATATTTTGCTCACTCGATTCTTTTTGGTCGTGGTGGCTCGGGGAACGGGTGCTAGCCAAGAATGTTCAGGCCAGCTGCAGTTTGGCTACGACGAGGAGATGGGGCTGCTGGTGCTCTGTCCCCAGTGTGCTCAGTTGCTGTAGACTCGTCGACTCACAGCGACTATTGTATTCTACCTGTCATCCTTTCCTTTCCGAGGATCCATCGGTGCTGTGCTGAGGCCAAAGTGCAGTTTTCTGTTTTGCCTGAACCCTCTTTTTCCGCATTTTCCTTTCCTCGCTGTCTCTCTCGCTCTTTCCGTCTCTCGTTGTCTCTTTGTTCCTCTTGTCCCCCCCTCCACTCTCCCTCCACTCCCTCACTCTCCCTGCACCTGCTGCAGCCCACTCTGTCCCCATTGTGATCCCATTGATCCCATCGATCCCATCGATCCCACTGATCCCATTGATCTCCCTGCCGTGCAGCAATACCCCCATACACACACACACACACACATACCCGCACCCCTTGCTGCCAGCACTTCTGCATAATCCACTCCGCACCTGCCTTCTTCTCTTGTCCTTGTCCTGGTCCTTGTCCTAGTCCTGGTCCTTGTCCTCCTTGTCCTCCTTGTCCTTGTCCTCCCTATCCTTTCTTGTCGCCTCCCTAGACCCTCCTTCCCGTCATTGTCCATCAGTCTGTTCGAATTTTTATTTGATTCCTCATCACCATCATCATCATCTGCCTGCCACTCTCTCCGACACTCAGCCAGCCGTAGCCAACCACCCGAGGCCATGCAGCTCCAGCATGAGCGTGATCACTTTGTCCACAGCGGCATCGGAGGCGGCTCCTCATCATCTTCCGCCTCATCGCCATCCTGCTCCCCACCAAAGGACTCGCCGCTCGCGCTCATCAAAGTGAACAATCTCAAAAAGCCAAAGACCCGTCTGAACAAGGACACTTCACCCAAGGCACCAAGAGCCGCATCCTCCACTGCCGCCGTTGCTGCTGGCTCTGCCAAGCCCTCGCCCTCTGCACTCGACCCCTCCCTTCCTGTTACGTTTGGCTCTGCCGCCGCCCTGGATTGCAATGACTGCATCATCAGCACTGGCAGCATCACTCGCAGCAGCATAGAGAGCAGCGGCAACAGCAAGGATGCAGCATTTCATCCTCAGCACCGGAGGAAGGACACTCCCATCTCTCCGACTCACATCACACGGGCCACGCATGCTCCACCACCCCCTCCTCCCTCTACTACTTCTACTACTTCTACTACTACTACTGCAACCACCACTACAACTACTACTACTCCGATTACCACAACTACTCGCGCCATTGCTGCAGCAATCAAGAACAGAGCCGAGCCAGAGCCCCACCAGCAGCTGCCTTTATCCTCCTGGATTGCTTCTAGACCCTGTCCAGGTCCTGCGACCTCTCCCATCCCTCGCAGTGCTGCCGACACCCTCTTACAGCGCACCCTTGCCCAGCCATACCTTCCACCGCAGTCCTGCTCACTGGCCGGCCTCAACGCCTCGGGTCCGTTCCTTCAGGCAACAGATCGCCTCTCCCGATTGCCCTCAGAACTCTTGTTCAATGTGCTCTGGTACAGTATCGCAGTATAGGAAAATTGTCATGTGAATCCATGCATTTGTGTTTCGTCCGCGACTTCATTGGACAAATTGTGAAGAGTCATTGACCGCCTGTATTGTTCTTTGGTTGTATAGTCTACTCGATGCACTGGAATTAACCCGCGTAGCTCAGGTAAGGAAACATACAGTATAGCTGTGACCAGACCGACAACTACCGCCAGAGCAGAGCAGAGCCGGATAGAGCAATACTGGAAAAACGATGGCAACAAGGGTCAGGCGGTGCCACCTACTTTTAGTACAACAATTACAACAATTACTAAAACACAACCCTATATCGACAACAAAGAACCTTGGGGTATATCCCGCTGCTGTCAAGCGAGAAATAGGAACTAACTGATTATGCATTTCGGCCTCTTGGCAACAACGTAGACAAGCAAGCTTTGCGCGAGGATGGCGAGCGACAATGGCGTCTGGAGAGTCAAGAGCATGCAGCACCCTCTCTACTCCCCAAGACATGTTCAGGACCAACAAAGGACCGTGCCCTGGCTGGCGTACTACAAATTTCTGCATCGGAACAGCCTGACAGTTAAACAAAACTGGACAGACGCCAGGCCGCAGGCTGTCCATGTGCTCGAGGGTCACACAGGGCTGGTCTCCAGCCTCGAAATGTCTCTCTGGACCTTGGTAACCGCCTCAATTGACCAAACCCTGCGCGTCTGGGATCTGCGGACAATGCAGTGCGTTCAAGTTCTCCACGCCCGACAGTCTTTAACCTGTGTGTCACAGTCAGAAAGTGCTGGAGTTGTCTGCGCCAGAACCTCTTTCGGGTATGTTTTCTGTCTCTTTTTATTGTTACTATGAATATCGGCTTGGCTGCACTGCTAGGATTTTCATCAGCTAATCTTTGCATGGCGCCGTCGTTTTCTTTTGTGTGTGTGTATTTCGGTCATTAGGGGGCTATGTCTGTGGGATATCAGGACAGGAGAGCTGATTTTGCAGGATGACTCGGCTATGCCCCAGATTGCAAGCTTCATTTTCATGAACGAAACTTACATTGGATACGGACAGTGCGATGGTGTAGTCACGATCTTTGACTGGAGTTCACGGAAGGAACTCGAGGTTGTGGGCACCTACCAAGCCCATGAAGGCGATGTACGTTTTTCGTTTATTTGTTTACTACCGTCTGCAAAAAATATGTGCCGCTCATTAATAGTCCTTTGTTCTACCTCTTGACCTCGCTGTATAATAGGTCATCCACATCAACATCCTAGCGAACAAGTATGTCATCTCCGCCAGCACTAATGGAGAAACGCTAGTTTTTTCTCTTGCAGAATCACGGATCATCGAACGGATCCTTCTACCGCATGCAACCCAGGCCATCCAGTTCACTCCCACGATCCATGGTGACAAGGCCATGTTTTCAACACGGGACGCCATTTACGAGTACGAGCTCATGTTGGGCCACCTTTCACACAAAAGTGTGAGCACCCGTGATCAGAAGCCGGCGTTCGACGTTAAGAATCGGTCAGCGGTGCTCGCAACAGCCGATTGCCGCACCAGGAATGTGAACGTACAAGGAGCTCCAATAGAGCACTTTGCAACAGAGCTACCGGCCTCGACACACCGCGCAGCCATTAACCTACAGCCCATTACGGGATCATCGATGCGACCTGTACAGTCACCTGGACGGATCTGGAAGACATCCAACAGTCTGCTGTCCCAGATCCGACAACGTGTTGGCACCGAAAAGGCATTTGATTTAGAGCGACCTAATATACCCACGCGATTTCCTCGGCTGGCCAGCATTTATTGCCTGCCGAGACAAAGCCGCACACTGGATCATGGTACGACTTCGGCTCGGGACTCTTACGGGATCTTTATGCCCCATAACTGCACGCACCTCAGCGAGATGTCTGTTTATACGCGGACGACGAAGCAGATGAAGCAGATTCATGGACCTGCAGTGGACGCGACGTTGAGGGACGCGCTTCGGAATCGATTCTATACAACGATGGAGTGCAATCAGCACTGTGCGGTCGTGAGTTCGGGCAGCAAGGTTTATCTCATTTCATTTCTGCCGCCAGATCTCTAGAGAACAATAGATCTACCATCGCGATCATTCTTTTTTTATCGAAACAAAAAACAAGAGCAATAACTGTGGGATAATAAAGGTCGTATAAAGAAGCTACGTTATCGGGAACAGAGGATGGAGGGTACGGCAACTGCCTAGCTAGGGGTTGATTCATGGGGGACCAGGCAACAACATATTTTGGTCCGGCGGTTCCTGATATTGCTCGCTCCGTTGTCTGTTCCCGCTATTTGCTCCTTTGTTCCTTTGCTCCTTTGTGCTTTTGGGAGCTTCCAATGATTGTAAAGTTTTTCACTTCTTGCACAAGAAAGGACGTATCAAACCGATCCAGCGACCGAGTCTTATGGTGTCATAGCTGGCTCTTGTTTGTCAGATCCTGCTCGCTTGGAAATGTTCAGAAGTTTTTTAAAAAGAGTTTGATCCGTCCATGCGATCTGCAGTTTTTGACGGGAGGTGGGATTCCAAAGTCTCTTGAGTTTGCCAATAGGGTATAGAGGAGGGCAAGATTTGTTGTTGAACTTTACAGGATGGAGCACTTTGATTTCCGAGATCGCTTTGGCCGATAGTCCTTGATGTATTTGATCTGTTTCGAGTTGATGGCGCCTCGTCGACGATCGCGCACGTAGGCGATACTTTCATCTGCAGTCATTCCAGCTTCCACGAGTGCGATCGCCACCAACAACGGTGCCCTATTGTAGGTAGAAGGAAAGCAAGTCGAGCTGTGTAAGTACCCTGGTCGCAAACGCAGGAGATGGCAGCAAAGATGGCCCTCTCAGTATGTCCTTTTCTGACTCTATCCAGATGGTGAGAATATAGATAATCGTAAAATCCTCCTGTATGATCCTGATACGCATCAATCCTGAACTCTTGTAATCATCCACAATCCACTCGTGCATGTGGTGCATATCTGTTGATTGGTGTTCTCTCTTTTCCGTAATGTGTGTTATTGGTTGGTGGAGCAAGCTGGGTGCTCTGTTGTGTGCACGTGTAATTGTACGCTACCTTCCGAGTCCTGCGACGCAATGAACTGCAATAGTGCTTGATGGGGGCTGCTCTTGATCTTTTCCAAATCGTTTATCGACCAAGTCGAGCCAGTCGCGAGTGATGGCGGGAGGTGGGCCCTCGCCGTCTCCAAACGGCCAGTCCTATGGAGGAAAGAAGAGGGCCAAGCGTGAGTACAAAACAGTTTTCTTTTGAATGAGGGACGATGGACCCAAGACAAAACACGTCCTATTTATCCTATTTACATAGACTTTGACGCCAAGTTTGTCGAGTGGAGCGGTTCCGTAGGTGGGGTCGCAGACGCGGACCACGTCCCTTGCCTTGTGTCGCTCGAATTCCTACAGGAAACAGGTGCAAGCAAAAGGGACATCAAAAAGGTTTTTTATCAGGACCACACTGGCGGAAACGTCAAAGAAAAAAAAAAAAAAAAGAGTCAACGAGCTCAACAGAAAGTGGAGTGTTGGTTCCTTTACCGCAATGTACAGGGCTAGGTTGCTGTCAGAGGGGGCATCCGCGACGAGGAAGCGCATGTGTTTGTATTCGATTATAGCTGGGCGGTTGAGCAGGCGGGCCTCGCCGTGGTGCCGTGTCTGGACCTGGCCAGCGAGGAGTGTTCCTGTAACGGATGCGGTCATGTTGCTGGGTTGCGAGTGGATTCGGGCGTTCGGAATGTGAAGTCGTGGTATGTGTTTCTGGTTGTGCAGAGCTTGAACGAGTGAAAGGGAGTGGGGAGAGAGGAGGGAGAGGAAGCGGGGAGTGAGATGGGTCCAGTGTGGAAGGGAATCACTGAAGACGGGCAAGGGAGGCGGAGAGAGGATGGAGAGGGGATGGAGAAGGGATGGAGAGGGGATGAAGGAGATGAAGAACGGGGAAAATAGAAAAAGACGAAAACGGAGTTTGGGGATCAGAGGGGCGAACAAGGGCGTCTCTGTTGGTCTGTTTGGGATATAAAGTTTCTGCTGCTGCTGTGACACTGACACTGACGCGCCGATGACCCGCCGCGCACGCCGTAGCATTGCACGGCACGGCATGCCAGCATAGCAGCATCACTCACCTCCTTCACATGCACATGTACACTGTGGGCTACGAGTCGACGCTGCTATCAATCGAGTCCTCCAGGGCCACCCCTGCGCGCAGGACGGAGCGATGATTATGCAGACTAGTCTAGAGACGAGAAAGGCCTAGACTTGAGGGAAGGCGGATGTCATTCAAACTCCTTCAAATAAAAGGCACAAGAGACGGAGACAGCCGCCGATGGCGCATGTGCTGGGCGCAATCTCGCCTGCTGTTGAGATCGCCAGAAACCCATAAGAAGGAGGAGTTCCAAAATCCATCTTGACGAGAGCAGCCGCGTCCACTCGTCTCGTCCTTTTTCCGGAGGGTGAGAAGTGCCATACTCTATGCAATCCGCTCCTCGGCTGCACCCCTATGCACCTGCACAGTAGACAAACAGAACGCAGACTGAGAAGATGGGTGCACAGAGAACACGACGGTGGTGTGGTTTTGTGCAACTTGACGTCTAGCCACCGCTGAGACCTCAACGATCGTAACCTAACTTTGCATACTTGCGCTGCTGAACCAGATTCCACGACCGCTGTGAACCGCAAAGGCGACATGGAGCGATCGAGAAGAATGCACGAGCCAAAAAACGTGGCTTGGCTAACTACTCTCGCGTGGCATTTGGCCATGCATTTTTTGCCTCTTCTCTCAACCTCTCTCCACTCAACGCAACTCCAGCGCCTCACCTTCCTCGGCCATAGCCAAGGTCAGCATCGACAACTCGCGACTCCCTTCAAAGGACTCCATCCTGATAGCACCTGTCAGCTCAGAAGCACCAGCTCCATCCATGCTGTGACTCGCGGAAGCGAGCACACACCCTGGACTAAGCTTTAGTCTTTTTGAGCTTCTCTGCTTTTTGTTTTTTTGCTTCGTCGACCTGTCCACCTTGGTTCTCCTGGAGTTCGCCAAAGTTTTCAAGAGCAAAAAGACAAGTCAGAAGGCGAAAGTCCAACTCTCATTCCAGACATTGTCCTTGAAATGAGCTTCAACGCATTGACCTTTTTCCCATGTAACCTCTCGTGCGCGTGCACTCCACAGTTAAAAGCGTTTCATGTGGATATAACTCGAACGGATAAGTCATGATTTCACTGATTCTCCGTCCTCTGGTGGTTGTATTATTATATCAAGCGAGGAATGTAGTAACCACGTCGATCGTCGGACGTATTGGGTGTTCTGGAGTGGACTTGTTGATGGCATGCTGTACTGGCACAGTCTCTCCATTGTGGTGCTCCTACATTACCGTATATTTTCTTCGTTTTCACCCATCTTTAGAGATTCTTCGAGGCTTACGTTTGCCACTGCGCTGCCTTCTGGGAAAATGTACTCTACGGCGATGACCAGTTTCCTGCCGTAGCTAAGTATACCGCAAATGTCTGATATCAAAGCAGCACACAAGGACAAGGTGTACAAGACGCAAAGATGCAGCATAGAGTACCTACACAACACGCGGGACCACAGCAGTTGCAGGAAATCAGGTCTGGCTGTCTACTGTATCTTATCATAATGCCCTCCCAAAAATGGGACACAAAAAGGAAGGCACGTTGAAAAGTGAAGAGTATCGCCAAAGAAAACGTTTTTTTTAATACAGAGCATGCGGTGAGTGTGGCACGAACCCTGCCCTTCTGGAACAATTGCATCTATGATTGCGCACTAGAGGTGATGGTGGATGCTACTTCCATCACCGGTGCATGCGTCTGTCAGACGATCACCCAGGAAAAAAACCAGGAAGAGGGATAGGTGAGCGCTTTGATGGCGGCAGCAACAGTTGTTAGCCAGGAACTTTCCGTCTGGATCCGAGGGTTCGTGAAGTGATGCGCGATGCCCTGACCCTAATTCTCTTCCATCTTTACTGAGGAAACAATCCTCTGTGATCTGGAGCACTTGCTGGAGGAAATTGAACGTCGCGTCCCGACTGCTGTGCCTCTCATAGAACGTGCAACCATCTCTTCACCTGAATCTTGGTCATTACTACTTCCTTTCATACATGAGTTTAATAGCCGTCAATGTTGCTACAGTAAACAGAAACTGATAGGATCGTACGGATCGAAAGGATTATAATGAATTGGCATATCTCATCTCTTAAAAGAGGGTATGATGGTAAGCTTGAGGTAAGGTCTGCGCACCTTCAGCCACCTCCAAGTCCGTGTACACTTGTACATGTAATTGTAATTGATAACGAGGTAGACTTCCTTCAAGTTGGACCAATGCTCGTATATGAACTTGATCTCGGCTTGCCCCATGTGCTCCACTCCGTAATCCAACCGCAGCTTCCTCAACTTGACGAGGCCGCCCAAAAAGCCCAGTCCGACTTGAAGCGTCCAGTCCCTATCATGGTTCCACCTCCTGCTGTAGTAGTGTTTGAGATGCAGCTCTTCCAGCTCTGTGAGCTCCCCGATGTTCTTGAAGAGCTTGCGCATTGCCACATAAGCAAGGTCCTTTTCGTCAAGTTCTATGCTAGGCAAACCTGGCTTGAATTCTAGATCGAGGTCGAGTTTCTGGCTCTGGGCATAATCGATAGACGTATCGTTGACGATGATCGTCATCTCGAGTTTCTGAAGGTGGCGAGGCGCCCAGCGCACAGATATGGTCCCCTCAGCATCAACATAGATTGTGAACAAGACAACAAGGGTCCGAAGAGCCGGCATACTTGATATCAAACTGGCAAAGCCGGAGCTACCCATCTCTCTCGCGAAGACAAGCGACTCCACAGTGCTTGCATGCTGTAGCAACGCTTGAGTGACGGCTCGACAATATTCGCTCTCGTTATAAGCGGGTCCACGGTAGACTCGTAGATCCTTGCAGGCCATGATCAGTCGTACGACCTGTTCGAACATCGCCCGATATCCACCAGCACTCCAGTTGAGGCAAACCAGATTAAGTTCCCGCACGTGCGGGCAGTGGGCCGGCATAACGTCTATCAGCTGGTCAAGATCCTGGGCTCCAATAGACGGGACATTCAATATCTGCAACTGAGGGACGCAGGACTCGAGTATCGGCTTGATAAATGCCAAATAAAATGGATCTCTCGTTCGAGGGAACACCATGCTCGTAATAGCCGATTTTGCTCCTGGATTCTCTGCCAAATCCCTCATTGCTTTGGTAATCAAGGCAGTAGAGGCTTCTCGGTCAAGCAACAGGGAGAAGCTCAGCTCCAGAGTCGTCAGCTTTGGTTTTGCAAAAAGTAATGGCAGAGCAGAGAGGACGAGACTGACGGGGAGAGATTTGGAGAATTTTTCTGGCGCGTGTGTCAAGATCAATGTTTTCATATGGGGCAGCCCTGATTGCAATGTCGACATAAATTTGGCGCTCCCAAGGATCTCCGGATACAAAGTCAAGTTCGTGATGTTGGGGGCCTCTTTTAGCAAGGTTTTCAAGGGGTCATCGAAAATGACTGCAGCTCTCTTGCCCAGGTATTTTTTGATCGCTCCAGCGGCGATGCTGAGGGATTTCAGAGACGAGAAGGCAGGATGCGGTGGAGTGCCAGCTGGCACTTGGGCTGGGGCTGAAGGCATCTTAGCCACATCATCGGCACTAGCGTCTTTGAGGAGAGATCGCAGGCACTCGACAGCATAGATCTCTAGGCTGAGCGTTTCAATGTGCTGGCGGTTCCTGTAGAGAGACCCTGATGCATATACCCGAAGGAGGGTGTGTCCGAGGCGATTCTTGTCGGCGGGCTGGGAGACGGAAATGTGTTTCCAGAGGTAAGGATTGAAAGTGTTGTAAAATGCCCTGCTGGTCAGCCTACATGCGGCAATGTCTCTTGGCGGCAGGTACTGGGCCACGATCACAGCCAGCTCGGGGATGGCAAACACATCTGCAGCCATGGTATAGATGAATGGACGATTGGGATGAATGGGATTGGACGAATGGGATGGGAAAAGGGGTGGCCATGGGGTGAAGAGACTAGAGCATAATCCTGCCTCTCCTGGATGAAGATTCGCCCCATCAATAGCGGCTAGTGTTTTCGTGCCGCATATCAACACTTCCACCGCATACTCGAGTTGTTCATACCCTCTCCACCTTAGCACGGCACCCACCCGCTCTGCGAAACAACGGATCCCGACTTTACGCGCGTTTTCCTTGTTGTTCTTGCCTCTTTTCGTCGCCCACACAAGCGCTTCAGAAGTGTGGGTAAGTGCCGTGAATGATGATCGTCGTTGAGAAGGACCTTTTCGTTAAAGCCGACAACAACACACTAACAAGCGCATAAACCCATCTTTAGGCTTACTCCTTAGCTGACCAGCAAGCTCAGGCCGCCTCCCAGACTTTATGCTGCCCGTCTAAACCACAGCGCGGTTCTCGTACACGGCAACATGCCCTTCTCTCTCTTTTTTGAACCTATGCTAGCCGCGAAAAGGTAGGAGAAAAAGTACACTGAACTGCTATGAAGCTTCTGAATGCGGATGTTACTATTCCAGACGCCCTCCACAGCCGACTGACAGCTCCCCATAGATCTCCTTTGCTTTTGGATGCCCCTAGAGTGCACTTGGTGGCTATGGCCAAAACAAAGGTACGTTCCTGTCGCGAGAGCGTTGTCATACATGCTGCTAGCCCATAAAGCCAAACCAGGTCGCCGAAACGCCTGCATGCACTTCTTTCGTATCCTTTCTTCTGACCTTGCGCTAGACACTGCCAGACGCAAGAGTACGTGCAATGAGCTTTGCCATGAAGCTTCTGAATGCGAAGCTTGCCGACGCTGCAGACGCTGAGCAGCAGACTTTCACTTCAGTACCTCTCTTTCTCTACTGGCTTTTACTACGTCCGCGTCACGAGAGCGCCGCATGTTACCTCGTTTGTCCTCTCATATACAAACACAGCTCAGATTGCTGACATTCCTACTTCCCTTCGTTGTCCTTCGCGTAGAGGATCTCATATTCGTAGGTAAGTAAGTATCTATCACCGCCAAAGGTATGATGCTCTTACGGTTTCGCACTGCGGAGTGATTCAGTGTCTCCAAACACGCTACGAAATTATGGGGGACTCGAGATTGAGTCTACGAGAGGTTTTCTGCTGCAAACGGGCTGTGGGTGAATTGAGTGCCATGTTGGCGCGCTAAGGATTATAAGAACATTGAGTGGCAATACGACCTTGCACAGGGTGCTGATGCTGGTCGGATGGAGAGACCTGAGGTGGTACGGTTAATATAAGATATTATCGCTGCAAAAGAGTGAGAGAGGGGGGAGAAGAGAATAAGAGAATACTCCATCTTGCTGCCACACCGCCTTTGACCCTCCCCCTGCTGTCTGTTGTGGCAAACGCGGGGACATTCACTTGGTTATACTCTCGCTTTTTTTTCTGGATAGTTTCGAGGATTGAAGATGCTTAAAATGAGGATGCAGTATAGCCATGTTTGTGTGATCGAGAGTGGACTACGATTCTACACATTGTGGAGTGTAGTACTTCAGGGAAGTGGCCGGAACAGGGGTGACAGTAGAGTACTGTACGATAGATTTGAAAGTCCTTCAAAACAGACAAGAAGAATGATGGTATCTGTACGGCTCACTCTCTGGGCGCAATCCTTTTACATCGCCACGATACCTGGAAGATCGCCAGAAAACTATATTGTGAATAAGCAGTGGAGTTATAAAGCTCATCTTGAAGAGCAGGACGCCGTTGGAGCGGTGTGGGCATTCATTCGACCCCTCTCGCTCTCATTTCAGTACTATGGAGACTACGGTTGTTTGTGTGTCTATTGCTCAGGTCACACATGAGCTTCGCTCGCGCGGCTGTGCATTCATGCAGTACACGGTGAGCGAAAGGCGTTAGGCGTTGGGAAGATGGGCGTACAGAAAACGACAATGATATGCCGCGCGACGTTACCTCGTGCCAGCTAGATGATTGACCCTGTTGCAGACTACTCTACGTTCTTTTGCGCGATTCAGCACAAGGCAAGTTGTCAAGTCAAGAAATGGAGCTGCGGGAACACAGGGCCGTATTGGTAGCTGAGTCCTGACGCCAGGCGCAACAAAAGTGGTCCTTAGGACCCTGTCCAAAGTCTCACACTGCTGCAGACTGACCGTATCTCAGCTAAACCTTTGGGCGGACTGTATGATTTGCGTCGGTGGCTCCACAGATTCTTGTTGTACTGGTGCACCTTTTTGAATCTCCTGTTAGTCTACAGTATGATACTTCGCGTAGTTGGTTTTACGGCAACAAGAACCATACTGTGTAGTTCGTATACTGAAAGACGAGACTGTCCATATTGGCTTCCTGTCTTTTCGTGGCCTTCAAAACTCACGAGGGCTGAGTTTCGTCGGAGGAGGGGTTCAATCTAGTTTCTGATGCCAACGGCTGCTGAACTTTGTCTTTGCGTCTTTATCATACTGCCATCGGACCTGATCGGCTCCACGCAACAGTTCTACGGTGTTAGGTTGCATAAGATTGCTTTAACGCTTGATGGTGCAGCCAGCCGTGGACAAACAAGAAAAATAGTTCGACGCATCGTGTAGATGTCAAAAGGGACTTGCAGCGCTGACGGGCGCGCCTACACGGGGGTTAGGAGGACCTTCTCGTCCCCTTTGAGGAAGTGGGAGACAGGGAGAAAGGAAAATTGTTTTTGGATCTGATAAATCTGACAAACAACCGCGTGCTCCTACTTGGCCCGATCTTGTGGCTGCGAGGAGAGCTGCAAGAAGAGCTGCAAGGAGTCTTACTATCCCGATGCCGTTCATACCTCATCTCCGCAGGATCTGCTGAAGGCGTGCGCTTTCAAACTCTCTCCGTGCGCCACTCACCAGCGCGCCGCTTTAGTGCAGTTCCAAGTGCGAACCCTGGGTGAAATGCTTTTGTTGTTGTTGTTGTTATTGCTCTGTGGCAACCTCAGCATGGAAACCTTCCTGTTTTTCCATCCACTCTGCCACTTTGTTGGCCTGTAGGCGGTTAATCTTCCAAACCAAACTCAGACGGTTCTTGCGGCACTCAGGCGGAACCAAAAAAAAAATCTTAACGAGTCAAGTTGAGACTACCCGCTCCGTCTTAATGGAGGCTGAATTGCCCGGCGAACGCGCTAAAAAAAGTTGTTCCTCTGGTCTGTCATCGCCTCATCTCCCAATCTGATAAAAGACCCCCCCGCAAGAGCTCGTTATCAGATGACGAGCTCTCAATTCTATGGCGAAGTGTTCTTGTCGCGGTCTCTGCCATTGAACTCTCCAACCCACATTCACAGCGGGATCCCAAAATAAACCCCAACTCTCGTTTGCTAATACAGTGCTATTCTACTGTATGCAATGATTCTCCAAACGCTGAAATGAACAAGCCGATCGCCTCTCACCTCTGTCTCCAGCTCTTCAACAGGTACAGTGCTACGATAGTAGATCGGAAGCTGGTGACCAGCTCTCGAACCATGACATTGTCAAGAAGCGAGAACACACAAGCTGACCATACGACTCTTCCATTCTCAGCCTCTTGTGTGTGGTCTAGAAGCCAGAGGCAGGTCTTTCCCTGACAGACAATGGACTCGAGAAGGCTGGGATCGGGCGCGCAATTTTTCATGCCAGCCAGGGCATATAAAGACAGGGTCTCCACCAACGCCTTCCTTCTTTTCCCTCCTTTTCCTCTCCGCTAGACCTGTTGGCCCTCTCCACCACTCTCTATCCTCCTTCCTTCTTCCCTCACCTCTCCCACGCGCCCGCCTGTAGATCATCTCTTGACTTTGCTTGATCCTCCTCTCCTACTCGCGCATCTTTCAATCCCTTCCGCCGTTTACGACCAAAGATCGCCATGGATCCCGTCTCCTTTGGGGCACACCCACACCCCATGCCCGTCACCAAGGCATTAGACCGCTCCAACTTCACTCGCAAGGAATACATGTTCCTCGCTGCAGGGTATGTCATTAATCCATAGCCACATCGGCCGTTTTACCAGCATTGAATATTTGCTCAAGCAACAACTCGCCTGCAGACGCTATACACATCATATCAACCATAAACGCTCGACTGCACACTCACTCACTAATTCTGCATTATCCACTTGGCCTCTCACAGAGTTCTGATCCAGGCCTTCATCTATTCGTTTGAGGTGAACCTGATGTACAACTGCGTCGGATTCATTACTGCCTTCTTCGAGGTTACCTCGTTGGCCAGTATCCTGCCCACGATTCTTCAGATCCTGTCAGCCGCTTTGGTCCCTTTCTATACCAAGGTGTCTGATGTTGTCGGACGTGCCGAGTCCTTGACCTTTGCTATGATCTTTTACTTGATCGGATACACCATCCAAGGCACTGCCAACAGCTTCACTCAGTTTGCGCTGGGACAGATTTTCTACGGCATTGGTTCCACTGGCATGCTCACTCTCACCCAAGTATTGATCGCCGGTAAGCCTCAAGCGCAGCAGCCTTAAGCGCAACTGCCATACGCCGTTCGAGCCCCAAGCCCTAATCCTCGCCCCATTTTTACCTCTTGCCTCTCTCTTTTTTAGATACAACGTCTCTCTTGAACCGTGGTATCATGTTTGCCCTTTGGGATATACCTTCAGCCATCAATATCTTCACCACGCAGGCCTTGACCGATCCCCTCACTATCGGAGAGGGTGCTAACTGGCGCAATGTCTACATCATCATTGGCGTCCTCGCCTTTGTCGGAGCGATTGCTATTCTGGTGCCTCTCTGGTACTTGCAGAAGAAGGTTGAGCGCAAGATGGCAAACACCAACGTCAAGGTCGAACGCCGCTCCATTGGCTGGCTCTTGCACGAGTACGACGCTGTTGGAGCTGTGCTCATCACCTTAGGTCTGAGCTTGACCTTGCTGCCAATGATTCTGGCTAGAACGTTCGAGGGCAACTGGAAGAACGGCAAGATCCTCGGCATGTTTATCTCTGGTGTCGTGTCGTTGGCTCTCCTGGTGCTCTGGGAGGTCAGATTCACAGACAAGCCAATCATGCCCATGCGCATCTGGGCCAACCGCACCTGCTTTGGAGGACTGGTCGTCATGTTCTTCATGACCGTCATGGCCGCCATGAACTGGCAGTACTATACCCTCTACTTGGTCGTCTCTCGTGATCTCACCTACGGCCAGGCTCTTCTTCTCGAGCGCGGCTACCAGGTCGCCTATCTTGTCTTCCAGGTCTTGACTGCCCTGGCCATGAAGCGTTACAACACCTGCCGCCCCTTCATTTGGGTCGGAATCGTAGTCCACACCGCCGGTATCGGCATGATGATCCCCGCTCGTCTCCCAACTTCCTCGGATGCTCTCGTGGTTATCTCGCAGACCATCGTCGGTGCTGCCGGAGGTATGGCTAACATTGCTGCCTCCGTTGTCGTCACTGGAGTGGTTGAGCGTAAAGATGTCGCCACCGTTATCGGAGTGACCCAGATTCTGGGCTCATTCGGCAGTGCGTTCGGAGGAGCTCTTTCGGGCGGGATCTGGACCCAGTATCTGCCTACCCGCCTGGCCAAGCACATCACCGGCCCTTACGACGAGGTTCTGGCCATGAACGCTCCTCTTACGTATATTGCCGGACTGGAGCCCATCACCAAGGGTCAGCTCATTGACGCCTATGCTGACTCTCAGATGTTGATGTCCATCATCTCTATGTGCCTTGCCATCTTTGCTTGCCTGAGCACTGTGGCCATGAAGCACGTCGATCTTAAGCAGGAGCAGGGTGCTGCCATCACGGACAAGGACCTTGTCGAGCCCGAGGGTCACAAGATTGAGGTTGAAGAGAGCTCCGCTGTGGACCAGAAGACTGAGAAGTATTTCTAAAAGCACACAATCACATACTCATCCCATGCATATATATATAGTCCTCCATTTCCAATTGTAATCTCGTATAAACCCTGCACTCTTATACTTTTAAGGCACCCATGTGAGTGGGATGGGTTATGGCAGCGCGCGATCTGCAGTGATCGTGGATGCATGCTAGTTGGCCATAGCGAGATTCTACAATGCATCTGAAACATCAGGGCAGGAACGGCCCGATGCTTAAAAGTTTATCAGCTGTTGCATGCTGGATATGTGCGTCCAAGAAAGCGTTCATACGCTCTGTGGCGTGAGTGCGTGTGTGTGTCCATCTGCGTCGTTGTGCAGCAAAACAATGATGTCGTTCCTCTAGCGGTGAGCATCGGATGACGAAAAGCGGACCTGGCCTGGTTGGGCACTGAGCAATCAGGCTACAACTTTCTTCTTGTTTTGTCATGGCCCGCACGGTTTCTGAAAGCGCTTATTTTTTTTTCTTTTGCAAAGGAGTGTTCCCTGGATTGTGAACCTCCGCTTCTTCCGTCTCCTTCTTTCTTCTTTCTCCTTTCTCCCTTTGCTACTGATTTCTTCCCCCACGTACCTCCACACCCTCCACACCGTCTGCACCCGCCCATACTCTTGTCTTGCCATGGCTGCTACGCACCTGCCTCAAGGCTCTCAGCACCTCCCGGTCCCTTCCTCATTCAACGACAAGTACAGTCAACAGGGAAAGCATGGCCAGCCGCTGATACAGCACAGGAAGGGGTTGCTCGGGACAATGGCCAGGCACCAGATTGGTAAACGGTCGATACTCATTCAGCCCTGGACAGCATCTTGCACAAATGCACACCTCCAGCCATGAGACTAATGAGACTAATGAATACCATTCTTTTGCCACTTTACTCTTCGGCTACTTGCTGTTATAGATGGCCCGCTGGTGACCATCCTGGCGATCCTGGGCACGTATGCTCTCTTCCCCAACTCGTTCGCCAAAAAGTTTCTATTCTTCCAGCATTACGACTCGGCCACGGATACTTATGAAAAGTCATGGGAGGATCTGTATTTTCTGCTCTTCTGGGTCATCACGTTCACGTTTTTGCGAGCTACTGTCATGACCTATGGGCTTGTACCCATGGCTCGCCGATTGGGAGCATCGACCGAGAGAACTGTCCAGCGATTTGCGGAGCAGGGCTGGATTTGCATCTACTACTCTTGTAGTTGGGTTCTTGGCATGGTAAGGCTTTTTTTTCCTATTATTTATGGATCATGGTTTGCTTCAACACACGCTTCAACCATATATTGCCAAGTTGAGCAGGGCTGCAGGCGGGGGAGAACACGCAATTGAAAGCAAACGGACAGCCTTCAAGCAGGACTTGGCGATGAGGAAGAAAAACAAAAAGGCAGCAAGGATGCCTTGACAGTTGACTGGGGGCTGAAGCAAGTTTTTTTTTCAATGGACCAGCAAAAAAGCGAGCGGAGATCCCAGAGATTTTTTTTCTGCCCGGATTTAGGAGTTAACGGTCATCATCATCGCCGAGAGCAGCGCAGTCAAAACCGGATTTTGAACAAAAAAATTGGACAAAGAAAATTGAGAGCCCCCCAATCTGCATGGCAACAAAGCCAATGAACCCTCTGGCTAACCTTTCTGCTTGGGCTGGCTGCCTCTACCTGTTGTGTTCTTTTTTCTTCTAGTACTGTCTCCAGTTGACGCCGACATGGAACAATTGGTCTGTATGGTTCCACACAGATCAGTTTTTTGACAGTTACCCGCTCACTGCCCTCCCAGTCATTACAAAGTACTATTACTGGCTGCAGTTCTCTTTCTGGATCCAGCAGATGTTTGTCCTCTGCATTGAGGCGCCTCGCAAGGACTTTTTGGCCATGCTCAGGTATGTACTCCTGACTTTCACTCGGTCGTCTATGTTTCTTATGGCCCACTCGGAAACACCCTTGCTCAATTCCAGAGTCGTTTTCTTTACAAAAAAAAAAAAAAAAAAACTAGCCATCATTTGGTCACGGTCCTCCTGATCACCTTCTCGTTGACATTGAATGTCACGACCTTTGGCACTGCCGTCTTTGTGTCGATGGATCTGGCGGATATCGTCCTTTCGTTCGGCAAATGCTTCAAGTACATTGGAATGCCGGACAGTATCTGTGATCCGATCTTTGCGTGCTTCATGGTCATCTGGATCTACACGCGTCATTTCCTGTACGGACATATCATTTACGCCTGGATGCTGCACGGTGGCCAGTACTACTCCCGGACGGCTCATTACACGGTCACCGTGTTGTTGTTGGTCCTCCAGTCGCTCATGTTCTTTTGGCTGTGGTCCATCTTCAGGATCGTGTACAAGATGTTTGCCAGCAAAGGCGGAGTGGTCGACGATCGCAGTGATGATGAAGAGGACCAGGCGGTGGCACCGGAGCACCTTCATCTCGACAGCAAGCCTCGCCGTTGAAAAAAAAAATGCAAACCAGCCAACTTTCTTCTTTACACAATCACTATTATAATCCATACCAACTAATCGTATCATAAAGAATTACAAAATGCAAAAAAGGTCTATTGGATGAGTGGTCTTTTTTTTTGCTCCGTCAAAGGGTTGTCCGTTTTGGCTTGCAGTCAGCACGACCCACAGCTCATGGCAAAAAAAAGGGGGGTAACGTCAAGAATCAATGAAGCGGTTTATGCGCTCGTGTCGAGTGCAGGACCTTGCTCAAGAGCACTCCTGGTTTCCTGAAGGACTTTTTCGGCCGCGCTCCAGTACAACTCCTGGTGATAGACATAGTCGGAGCTGCCGCCAAAGTCGCGCTCCAGCATATCTTCTGGGATGACGTCCAAAAGAATTCCGCTGTCTGACGTGGGTGACCCTGAGGCTGTTGCTGCTGTTGTTGATGACGCCTTTGAGTTGCTGGCAGTGGATGCAGAGGAAGGAAGATCCGTTTCCGAGACAGCAGCAGAAGACGGTGTTGACACAATGGCTTTGGGCTTTTGCTTCTTCATGTCCACAAAGTTGAGCTTGGCCTTAGTGACGGGATCGATGAAGGGTGAGATAAGCTTGTAGAACGGGAAGAAGAACCAAGGCGCTAAAAAAACAAATGTAGTACGTACGGGTCAGATACTTGGAAAACCGACAACTCAAAAACCCCAAGCCCTCCATCTCCAGGTGTTTTTTCTTTTTCTTTTCCTTACCATGAATGATGTAAGCCCTGCAGAGGCGCTCCGGGTAATGATTTCCAAGGACATGAAGGATTTCACGAGCGACACCCACACCTGGGTTCTTGGTCATGGACGATCCAGCAAAGTCAATGATAATGCACAGGTTCTGGACCCCTTCAGGCATGAGAGCCAGCGCCACCTCGAGATGAAAGACGACGTGACGGATCTGAGCGGGTGATGCAGTTGTGTTTTCCAGACGGGGCTTCATGTACAGCAGCGGGCGTGATTCCATATCGAACCCGGAGACATAGAGCTTGCCAGGTGCAGTCTAGAAACCCAGAGAACGAGAGATGAGGATCGTATTATTAGCAAGCTTGTTGAGAGTCCACAGCTCTTCTTGCGCAGCGAACCATCGTAAGCGGACTCTGGATGCCTTTTTCCAAGAGCGCGGACAAATATAAAGGCGAAAATGCAAGATGCTGGCGCTAAGCCTAGAGGTAAATGGTGATTCGAAAAAGGACTCGATGGATCCAAAAGGGGACATTGACTACCGAATCAAAACGACAATTCGTAACAAAAAAAAAAGGGGTTAGTTACCTCGGTCCAGAGCATCTCCTTGTTGGGAACGAAGGGCTTGTACTCTTCGTGCCAGAGCATGGTGTCCTGGACAGCCTGCTTGGACTCTTGGAGATTCCACTTTTTGGACTTGAGGTAGCGGATCAGGCAGGCGTCGTCGGCCCAGCGCTTCTCGGACTCTGCCTTTACGACCGAGGCATGGATGTGGGTGCGGAGGGCGTCGAGAGAAGTCTGCTGGGGTTCTGTGAGAGGAGTGGGCTTGGGTGGGAGGCGGCTTTGGGGCGATGGGGTGAAGCGGGGCTGATGGATGGACATGATGTAATTCTATAGTGCTATATTGCTATGGTGCTGTAGGATGCAGGATGCAAGTAGGATGCAAGTAGGAAGCAAGTAGGATGCAGTGCAGGATGCAGGCAGGATGCAGGAAGGAAGGATGGAGGAAGGTGGGGATAGACAGGGAGACGAGACAGGAGACGAGGCGACGAGAGAAGAGTGGGGAGTGGGGAGTGGTGCGTGGTGGGGCACACAGAGAGGTATGGAGGGGAGGAGGGAGAGGAAAGAGACGAAAAGCGGACGAGAGCGATGGTGCAGGGGATATGGGCCTGGGATTCCATATGTGTCAATATACAACAGCCTGTGCGACCACAATACTGGCGATCAACTCGTGCGTGCGCTCTCTCGTTCGGGAACAGCATTCAGCCGACGAGCCACCTGCACTCGCCCCGCGCGCACTCTGCAGTCTGCACTTCCCTCCCTACCACCCACCCTGTGTCCACACGCGAATGCCCACTGCGCCCACTGTCGCCACCTTCCGTCTCAACAGCACGGGCCAGACGCTCTCGCTGCGCCAGGGCGGCTCGCTGCTGCTGGGGCGCGGCTCATTCACGGGCATCACCTCGAGCCACATCAGCAGAAAGCAAGGCAAGAGTCCTTTTGCAATCCACGGTCACCATCGCGCGCATTCACTCTGACCTAACAATCACACATACACACACACACTCACGTACACTCACTCTCACTCTCTCGCCCACTCTAGTCCAAGTCGGTTCCAATGGAGTCGAGATCACTGTTACTCGTCTAGGCACGAACCGATCCATGCTGAATGGAAAGGACCTCCCCAAGGACGTACATGTGCCAGTCAAAAACATGGACATTCTCACCTTACTCGAGGTGAGAGTCGACCGCATCGTCGTGATGGATAAGGATCGACGATATGAGCCATTGACCAGCGTTGCTGATGCCATTTTTTTCCCCTTTCTACCGTGATAGCTCCAGCATCCCATCACCATCGAGGTTCATTCCCCTGAACAGGCTGTCGACAAAAGCGCGATATCCGCTGGTCCCTCCTCGTCAAAGCAACAGGCTAGACCAAGCAACGTGGAAGGGCTGCGCGATGCATTGTTCGCATTGCCTATCAGAGAAGCGCAGCAGCATAATTATAATATCGCCCTCCAAGGAAAGGTCCAAACCCCACTAGTTCAGCGCATGGATATAGATCATTCGCCCGAAAACACATCCGACTCTGAGCCGGACGACAAGAACGACCAACGACTCCGAAACACGAGTGACATCTCTGCAGAGTCTAGTCTCATATGCGAAGACCTCTCGGATCTCGAGGATAACAACAACACTGGCACTGGCAAGACAGCCTAGTGCCGCCAGTGGCTCACATACCCAATGGAAGTAAATATCCGATATTTTATATCCCCAGTTCCTCTACTGAAGCTTCTGTTTGTTGTTGGCAAGGATGGCATCCATCATGCGCTGCTCTCGGTGTGCTGCATACAACATGAGCGCTGATCCTGGTGACAGAACGGGGCTGACGGCAAGGAACAAGGCTGGCTCGCGAAGGGTTTCGGCATCAGACAGGATCCAGAAAAAACTGCCGCACACTGCGCCGATGAAATCCCAAAACAGAAAATAAGCCGGCGCATAGTAGTCATGCTCCAGACGGAATGTGTGGTCAAATGCCTGAGCAAGATGATCCACGGGGGTGGTGCCCTGCCAAAACCCCTTGAGCGTCATGACATGTGTATAGGTGGTCATTCCAACCAAGACCAGGAAGCTATCGCGGAGCAGATGCCTAGCCCGTAACTCTTGGTCAGCTTGTGCACGCTCTGTCTTGGGAGTAGGAACTGCGGTGATTTCAAGAACCCAGGTGAGGACGGTGTAAATGGACCACAGCGAGAGCTGAAGCACAACAGTCGCAACGGTGCTCTGTGGGAGCCACGAATTTCCTTCGCCCACACTGACGGGGCCCGGTGCGAAAAAGGATGCCAAAGCGACGAGATTGAGTGCACAGGCAATCAGGATGGCGTAGACTCTCGCCAGGGGTACTGAACTGCCAGAGACGGATGACTCCACCCTGCTGCGGGCCTTGATCATGAGTGGGACAAAGAAGAGGGGAAGGTAGATGCCAATGCCGGTCGACCAAGAGAATAAGGTGGCAAAGGGCATACAGGCAAGCATGCTCCAACGGTTTCCGACACGACTTGCCTCCACCAGCTGGAGAAGGGTGATGGGTCCAACGAACGACATGAGTAACTGGACGGTGAGTCGACCATAGTCTGTGCGGGAACAGTCGACAAAGAATGGTACGAGGATGCAGATGAGTCGGTCAAGACCTGGCAGAGAGATATGGCTGTCCTCGGGTGCTAGGACAGGCTCAAGACATCTTTTGTTGAGCGGTTGTAGATAAGATGGGGTGCTCTGCAGGATGGTCGCGAGCACCGTGACGCCTGTCAAGACGGATACAACGCCCAGGGTCACTCTGGCGACTCGGTGTTTCAATAGCATGGCAGTAATGAGCGTGGGTGAAAGAGAATGAGAATAAGACTGAGAAAGGGATGGGGATGGGTTTCGAGATGCACGGTGTCCTTGTTGACAGGGAAGGAATGCAGAACAGAGTTCAAAAAGAAAAGAAAAGAAAACTACCTTGTGGAACGCCATGATATATGGTGCAGCAGGGCGCGACATAGACTGCAGGGACAGAGCGATTTGCCACCAATCGGGTAAAACAGCAGTCTTTGAGCATTTCGCGCCAAAACAAAAAGGCCTAGTGTGTTTGTTTTTCTTTTTCAGCTTCTCTACTCCTTCCACTCGCCACTCCCTCAGTGCTCTCGCACTCTGCCACGTCCAACTCAACACACACACAACCACACATACATACACGCTTGCTGGCTGGGCAGCAAGGAACAGAAACTACAGAAGGACCACTCATACGAACAACCTACAGCTCAAGCTCCATGGGCAAGTCAAAGAAGGCTAGGAAGGTGAGCGTCATGCCCATTGTCCCGCCGCTTCTACACCAAGTGCTAAATGCAATCAAAACTGACCCAACTCTGCATCGCCGTTGCAACCACCGATGCATAGAGGGCTCGTGAGGAACAGAGTAGGCAGAATGGAGCTGCGAATGACAGGATGGAACACAGCGGCAACAGCAATGAACCCGTCGTATCCGAACCATCATCCACACTCTCCTCCCCTGTAGCTCGTGCAGCAATCGCTCCCCCTTCCCCTTCACCCGCTTCATCGACGGCTTTTGCCACCAAAGCGGCCATCAATCCGATTCAAAATCAAGACCGAGCCGTAGGCCTGGTGTCTAAAGGGGGCGGATCAGCAGACACTTCCTCCTCATCGCACCCTCCTTCACAAAAGAGCAAGGCTGCTGCATCTTTGTCATCGAGACCGGACCCTGCCGCCAAGCCGTCTCTAGACGACATGGCCCTTGAGCTAATGATGGAAAAAGAGGCCAACTCTGAGGTGGTAGAGTTGCGCAGCGAGGTAGCGCGCCTGAAGAAGGAGATTGAATTCAAAGACAAGCTCATCGCACGACTGCAGTCTGGAGCTCATGTACAGGACCTACACATGGTAGACTCGTCAGCAGCAAAGCCAGGACCAGCGGACACGGTAGTGGTCAACAAGCGACCCCATGGGCTTGACGGGGCTCTGCAGTGCAGCATCTGCGTCGACTACTTCTCGTCACCCTTCACTGTAGAGTGCGGCCACACTTTCTGCTACGCTTGTTTGCGTTCATGGCTTCAGATCCACAAGTCGTGTCCTACGTGCAGAACAAAGCTGTTGCGGAGACCCACTCTGTCGTTCAACATTCGGGAGCAAGTGCAGTCTTCGATCGCCCGTCTGCCAGAGCCTGAGCGCAAGGTTGCTCAGGAAAAGATGCATGCAGACGAACAGAGCATGCAGCGTGTTCAGAGCAAAGGGGACGTTTGGAAGGACATATTCAAACCTCTTTCGCTCGAGGGCATTGGCAACACCATCGTGGATGCCGAAGATGGTGTGAGGTATGGTCTGGGGATAGAGTTGTCGAGGAGTAGCGTAATCAAGTGCCTGTGGAAATCGTGTCTCTTAAAACTAACTGCGAATTGCTAATGATTTGATCCAATAGGCGATGTGTATCTTGCGGTTGGGAAGTCCGTGGAGGGATATGCGTCAACTGTAGCAATCTGTTCAGCGATGTAGAAGGTTCGGATGTGGATAGTCAAGACAACACCGATCAAGAGTCGGAGGAGCCGGATGCATATGACTCTCACGACTCGTTCATTGACGATGGTGATAGTGCTGACGAATACGGCAGATATGAAAGTGACAGTGACTCTAATATGGGTCCTCGCGTTTCCGAACACGACTTGACCACTCTCCGCACGAGTCGATCAAAGAGAGGAGCAAAGATGCGGCGCCAAGGCCGGGCCGTGGGTGCTGGACGGGATGTTGTTCAAATATCGGATGACAGTGACGATTGGAACAATGACCAGTCAGAGAACAGTGACGAAGCAAGTGAGGACGATAGCGGAAACGAGTCCAAGGGAGATGACGAAGATGAGGATGAGGAGGATGAGGATGAGGAGGATGAGGACGAGGAAAAGGCCCAGAAACATGTGCGTAGAAAGGCTCGCCGACCGTTCATTTTGCTCTCTGATGACGATGATGAGCGCGAGGACAGCACGAGCGCGAGTCCTGCTATTGTAGTGCCAGCAGAGTCTCCTCGTGCCAAGACCAAGAAGCGCCAAGTTGTCCTGAGTGATACCGATGCCTCTGGCTCGAGTGCGGAAGAGAGCGGCAGCGAGCAGGGCAGTGATCAAGACAGTGGGCCGTCCAGGCACCACCGCAAGAAGCGCCGTGGCGCGTTAGAGGATTTGTTTGATTAAATCACGTGTATGGTACTCTACTTTCTCCAGTGCTCTTGTGCCCTTGCTCCAGCTGTGCGTTGGCTGTGTGTGCCTTGAGGAGGATGGTGTCTGTGCATGGAGCATGGCTGTCCCGTGTGGAGGAGAGTGCTGCCGTGCACGCGGGGTAGGCTGCAGCTGCTGCTGCCAACTCTGTTTGATGGCGTTTCGAACGCGCGCCCGACTGTTTATTTTTTTTTTTCGTATTGTTTTGTCGTCCCTGCCAGCGTTCACCTCTCTCTCTCTTTTCCAGCTTTCTTACCGTAGTCCATCCCCCATACCACACCCACCGCCTCTCCTCCACCCATTCACCCATTCTTTCCTCTCCTGCCCATCCCTTTTGTTTCGTCCTCTGCAGTGATGAGTCCTGACAGCAGCATGCACGCCGACTCTGACGCTTCCTCCTACGCCCATCCCCATCCCCAACAGCAGCCGCCGCAGCGACCGCCACAGCAGCACGCCCCAGCTCGAGCTGCATCACACGACGCCGCAGACGCCGCAGGCACCGCAGCGCCACCATTCGCCAGCACGTCTCTGCCGCCGATAGCTCCCTCGTTCACAGCCGCCTCTCCATCGCCATCGCCATCGCCATCCCCCGCCACAGCCACAGCCACAGGCCTCTCCACAACTCCTCACAAGCGCGGCCGCGAACCCAGCTCCATGACCGATCCCATTGAAGCGGCCCGATACACCCCCCCACGAGAGATGTTCAGACTCTCCTCAGCAGTGACAGACTCTGATGACCTGATCTCGCTGCCATCTGAGGATAGTCTCCTGGAGAGCGAGCTCGACCTTCAGATGGAAAACACTCCCCACATCAGGCACGAGCCCTGCCAGAATCTGGCGAACGGATACCCGGCGGACTCGGAGCTCGATAGCCTCGGCCAACAGCTCTCTATCCATAGTCCTGAAAAGTCTGTGCACGCTTCCATGGATCAGGAACGACCGCTATTTGGTCGGGACGGTCCAAGACATGGCTCCAGTGCTGAAAGGGCTGCGTCAGACTCGGAACACGGAGACGAGGACCAGGGCCAGGAGCAGGATCAGGAGTTGCAGAGCTCACCGCCGCCGTATGATCAGCAGCACAGCACCATCATGAGCTTGAAGCACACTCGGCTGGAGGAGGGCGACCCCTGGTACTTGGTGGGCAATCTCTGGTTTGCCAACTTTCGCAAGTACTGCACCAAGATGAGCCGAGGGGTTGAAGCAGAGCATCCTGGACAAATCGACAACTCGCTGCTTCTTTCTGGCGACAGTCTGAAGCCAGACATCCAAAACTCTGTAACCTTACTGCCACAGGAAGCCTGGGATCTGTTGGTGTCATGGTAAGTGAGGCTGAGCATACACACCGACACCACACACACACCCCTGACTTGCCTAGTGTGACGCAAGTGTTAATTGGATCTGGAGCTGACTTGTGTGTGCTCTTGGGCTTGACAGGTACGGGACAATGACAGCGCCCATCCAGCGATACGTCATCAATACTGGGTCCTCGATTGCACCCAACCACATGGTGGACTTTTATCCTCCAGTCTTCAGTCTCTACAGAGTGGTGGAGGCTGGCTCCACAAGCAACATGATGTTTGCAATGAATGAGCCCGACACGCTCGAGGTACCAAGGTCGACAAAGTTTGGCGATCTCAAGTCAGCACTACTATCGCGAATGGAAGCAACAAACTCAGGGGCAGCTAGACTATGGGCGATCCCGGCGCATGCCATTCTTAGCCTCGTAGGCAACACCATTGAAGCAGACGCAATCATTCCGTCGGGAGCGACATGTCTAGAGGGCATTGATGATGAGGCCGCGGTCGCTGAAGTGCCCGATCTCATCCACTGCAAAGACTTGGCATTGGAGCTGGAAGTCGACGGCGCTTACCCTGTTCTGTACCAGCCGTCCATGCCCACCCTTGAGCCCAGCGTATCGTTCGCTCTTCCTCGCAACATGCATACCTCTAGATCGAATGCACTGGCGTCGCAAGGACAGGCCGTGAATGGGCTCTGTGGACTTTCCAACCTCGGCAATACCTGCTTCATGAACTCAGCACTGCAATGTTTGAGCAATACTCCCGATCTGACTCGCTATTTCCTGGCAGGCGCCTGGAGAGATGAACTTAACTTGGACAACCCACTTGGTATGGAAGGCGAAGTTGCGCGGGCCTACGCCAACCTGATAGACAAGGTTTGGAATGGAAGCAGCAGTGTTTTCTCGCCCAGAGAGTTCAAGGTAAGGAAAAAATGTGCAAGAAGACACGTACCAGTGCCGGTTTCCTAGGAGCGTGCTAATTCATTCGATCGACATTTTTTGTCCGATCCTCCGTAGATGACGATTGGCCGATTTGCCCCTTCGTTTACCGGTTACCATCAGCACGACTCTCAAGAACTGTTGGCATTTCTTCTCGATGGCCTGCACGAGGACTTGAATCGCATCATCAAGAAACCATACACCGAGGTCCCAGATTCGAACGGGCGTCCGGATGAAGAGGTGGCTAGCGACTGCTGGGAGATCCATAAAGCCCGAAACGACTCTATCATTGTGGATCTCTTTCAGGGTCAATACAAATCAACATTGGTGTGCCCTGAATGTGAGAAGGTACGCACGTGAAATTCAAAGCTCGTTTTTCCTCCACTTTCGATCCCACTTTGATAGAACTAACCGGCGTCGACAATTTTGGGGGTTTTTTCTACTTTTTTAGGTGTCTGTTACCTTTGATCCATTCATGTACTTGAGTTTGCCTTTGCCGATCAACAAAAAGTGGGTAGGAACCATCACCTACGTCCCATACGACCCGCGTGCACCCGTTGTCGACGTTCGGCTTCAATTGCCAAAAGGATCGACGCAGAAGCAGCTAAAGGAGCGGATCGCGGAGATGATGGGAACGCAGGCAAACCAATTGTTCTCTGCTGAAGTCTTTTCACATCGATTCTACAAGTCTCATGATAACGCTGATGCGGTAGACGAACTTGGTGAGAATGACAAGAACTTTGTGTACGAGCTCCCAGTACCCGACTTTACGAACGCTCCGGATCACGTCGTCTTCCCGGTCTTTAGCATGATGGAGCCCACGGCAACCTATGGCAGACCTGCAACATGTGGTCATCCCATGATGGTCTGCGTCACCAAAGAAGAGGCCTTGAATCCCGATTCCGTCTATAAGGCCATTGCGGACCAGGCAAGTCGGTACACGACCATGGATCTGTTCGAGGACGACTGCGTTGGTGAGGAGAATGGCCCAGAGATCGCAGCGGAGGATGAAGATGGTCAGGACGACATGGATACTAGCATGTCTCCCCGTGCCGACACATCCGTAGAGAGACTGCCTAAAAGTGGCCTCTTCCAAATGTCGGTGTATTCCCCCGCGGTCGTACCGCCCCCTCGTTACCATCACCGATCCATGTCTCGGGCGACGCTCTATGCTCCAGCCACAGTCCCTTCATTGAGTGAGATGGAAGACATGTACCTCAGAGTGGCGCCCAAGGAGTCAGAGACTATGCAGGAGCTAGAAACTTTCACTGCTTATACTAACAACAGCAATGGTACGTTGATGGATGACGACGACTCGGACATTCAGCAGGACAACAACGTCTTTGTTCGGCCAGGATCGCCTTCGACTCCATCGGGTTCTTCAAGGTCCTCCAGCCGTCCTCCTGCACCGCAGCTGGATGAGGATGAGCTGTCGGAGGATGATGATCCCGCAACGCTTAAGCAAGGTACAAAGTTTGGGAAGGAAGTGGTGCCACAGTTTGAGCCAGTCCACGTCTCTGAACCTGCCGTACGACCTGGCGAGATGGTGTACTGTATTTGGGATCGGACCATGGAAACAGCTATTTGTATGCCAGAGAGGAGGTACCGCGGAATGAGCTCTTATCGCAGCATGGACGAAGAAGAGAACCAGGAATCGGCGGACAAGGCCCTCTGGGATGAGCGTGGCCCACTTGTGATGGATCCAGCTCTGGCAGAGGAGCTGTCGACGGCCAAGAAGGGTAAAAAGACCATTACTCTTGAAGATTGTTTGACAGAGTACACCAGGGAAGAGCAGCTTGGTGAGGAGGACCTGTGGTACTGTCCCAACTGCAAGAAGCATCAGCAGGCAACCAAGAAACTTGACATCTGGCGTCTTCCGGATATACTGGTCGTCCACTTGAAGCGATTCAGCCACACGCGTGCCTGGAGGGACAAGATCGATGCTTTGGTGGATTTCCCGATTCACGGACTGGATCTGAGTGGCAAGGCGCTCAAGGAGGAGGATCGCGAAGCTAATGTATATGACCTTTTTGGTGTATCCAACCACATGGGCGGCCTCGGTGGTGGACACTGTAAGTTGAATAAGTCTCCCTCTCCATCGCCTTCATTCCCTCTCTCTACAGTGTATTGTACGCTGGCTAATTCAATCGCAATTCGACCCACTGATAGACACTGCCTATGCCAAAAACGAGAAGCTGGACCAGTGGTACAATTTTGATGACTCGCATGTCAGTCCCGTGGCCAATGTAGAATCTATCAAGTCATCCAGCGCCTATCTGCTTTTTTATCGCCGCAGGAACGCGGTGGTTCGAGAGTATGAGCAGCGCGCCGCAGAAGATGTACCTACAGTGGGCAGTTCTGCCAATACCCATGGTGGCTACATGCTGTCGATGGGCGGCCGCAGCATGCGTGAACCAAAGACGGACGAGGAAGAATATGGCTGGGGCAACCCTCCAGCAGGACCCTTCCAGGATATGCAAACGATCCACGGGATGGACGATAGCGACGCGGACGATTTACCCAGCTACAGCCCCATGATCGGACCCTCCGAGATGAGTGGCTCAACCTCGTCGTTTTCGGGAGGGGCGACGTTTTTGGGAGGACGTGGAAAGATCCGTCTTGTTGATGAGGATGAGGATGCAGACGCAGAAGATTCGGGAACAACGGTCATCCTGTCGACATATGATGATTCGCATGACGCTGTGCTGGGACACTCGCCCGATCTGTCGACGTGTGCTAGCGATGGCTCCAACCCAGGGACGGCCAATGTGTCGCCAGGATTTTCGCCTGTGGCTCTTGCTCCATCGAGCTCCATTTCCAGCTATCCTTCGCTTGACCAGCCTCTCTTGTCGGGGATCAGTCAGGACGGCGGACGCATTGACGATTCTGATGATATGGAGGACGCAGACGTTGAGGGGTCAACAGGAGGAGCAGTATATCCGTACGGAGGCGTAGGGTCGGGAGCTGGCATTCCGACGCCGACCACTGAGGCTGGAGACGAGACTGAGGGAGACGAGGGTGAGCGCGACGGAGTCAACCTGGTTGGATGGCAGGAGACTCCTTTCAGCGGCTGAAAAAAAAATCTCACCCAAAAAAAAAAAGGCATTTTACGCCGTAGTAAATCATTCCACGCATGTACTCTAGATGTGATTTCTGGGTGTATCGATTTTTTATAGTAATGTTGATGAGATGTGCTTGAGTGTGTTCATGATACTGGTACTGATGCTGCCGCAAGCGTCCCTGTCCCTGCAGCTCCTCCCGAGGTAGCAGCAGCCGTGGCGACCGATACAGCCAAGTGACCTGCTCCTGCAGCGACCGTCCTTGCTCCTGCAGCAGCAGCAGAAGAAGAAAAGTCGGATCCAGCCCTGATGACGGCCGCCAGGGGTTCACCCCCGCCAAGGATGCGTAGCAAACTCTCGAGATAGTCCTCGATTTTTGAGACGAAGGCTGGCAGTTGAATACCAAATGTTGAAGTGGGCGATCCATCTATGTGCCTGATGGGGTCAAAGAGACGAAATTGGTTGAGGTCCAGCCAGCACCGGTCGGCGCCCCAGTAACATGTGGTTGAGAAGAGGAGTATGACGGTGAAGATGCAGTACACGCTAATAAAAATGACGCACAGGTGTTAGTTAGGACGACCCTCGCTACGAAACAAAAAAAACCGAACAACTGCTGGTTTTGAGGACAGCTTACCATGGACGGTGGTGGCGGTAGAGCGAGATGGAATAGAGAATCACAAAGTACGGGGCTGTGCTTGGGAAGGGGAGCAGCAGCAGCGGCAGGAATGCACGGATGCAGTACATGGCGGTGGTATTATGGTATGGTGGTGTGTTGGCCCTGTGTTTACGAGAGAGTGCAGGCGTGTTCCTCTTCCTGGTCCTGTTCCTGTGCCTGTTCCTGCTGCGGCTCTCCTGCGCTTGTTGGTGCGGGTGTGTGTGTTCTTGAGAGTGCAGTCTGTGTGCGATGAGGAATGTCGAAACACCGAGTCGAGTGCTGCTTGGAGTGGCCAAGCATACACGTGATTTAACTAGGTTGACTGCTCATTTGCCCAGCAATAAACAAAGAAGAAAAAAAGAAAAAAGAAAACGACAACCGCTGCATTCGCTCTCTCCCGCACCATCCACACCCACACCCTCCACACAAACGCACCTCCAAAATGGACCAGGATCAGATTGTACGTTGCTTCTCCACCGTCTACCACTCGTAGCCATTGCTGGCCCAGCACGCGCAAGGCCCATGACCCACTGCAGCCCCCACTAACAGCAAACGTGTGCCTACTTCTTGTATTTGCTATGCCTCCCCGTTTTGCAGGAACTCTTTGCTCAAAAGTCGGACATCGACAACAACCTGTCCGACCCCACTGTCATTGCAAAGTACCGCTTGGCCGCCGATATTGCTCAGGGTATGCATCCATCTTTTTTATGGCAGCGGAAGGATTGGACTTTTGCCGCAGCGACTTGCTCATCCTTATGGACTGAAAATAACTGACGAAGCCACGCTAAACCGTTGTATCTTTTGTGCCATGGATGATTAGATGCCCTGACCAAGGTCGTTGCCCGTGTTGCTGACGGTGTTCGTGTCAGCGAGCTGTGCGCCTTTGGTGACGAGATTATCCTCTCTTACGTATGTTCCTTTTTTGTTTTTGCTCTGCCGTCTCGACTTGGCGCAGTATTGAAGCTACCGAGCAGCTCACTTTGCCAAACCACTGACCTCGCATCTATCTTTCATTTTCCATACGTGCCCCAATGAACAAAACAGACTTCCAAGGTCTACAACAAGAACAGTGTCGAGAAGGGAATCGCCTTCCCAACAATGGTCTCGGTCAACGACTGCGTCGAGTACTATTCCCCTACAGGAGAGACTGGAGACGATGTTGTTCTCCGCAACGGAGATGTCGTCAAGATGTATGCGCCTTGTTGTGCTCTTCTGACATGAATGACATGAACAACATGAACAACATTACGTGCAGGACACTGACGCTCTCTTCCACCCACAAAAAAAACCGTGATCCCTTGTTCTTTCTAGTGAGTTGGGCGCACACATCGATGGTTACATCGCCACCAACGGCCACACCATCGTGATCAACGCCAACCCTGCTGCGCCAGTGGAGGGCCGTGCTGCAGATGTTGTCTGCGCCGCCCACTTTGCTGCCGAGGCCGCCCTGAGACTGATGAAGATTGGAAACAGCAATGTTCAGGTTCAGGAGGCGATCGCTGAGGCTGCTGCGCTCTTCAACTGCAGCCCCGTGACCGGAACTGCCTCGAACGAGATCAAGCGCTACGTGATTGCCACCGAGAAGATGATCCTCAACGTGCCAGACGAGGAGAACCGCCCCGTTCAGGACTTTGTCTTTGTCGCCAACGAGGCCTACACTCTCAACATCTTGATCAGCTCTGGCGATGGTTCGTGCAGAGAGGGCGCTATCAAGCCTACCGTCTTTTCCCGTAACGTCCACCAGAACTACAACCTCAAGCTCAAGTCTGCTCGCGCTGCTTTTAACGAGATTAGCACAACTTTTGGCGTCTTCCCCTTCCCCACTCGGTAAGCCTGCTGGACTTTTTTTTTTCTTCTTCCATCGCTTCGTTCGGGATATTTGTGTAGTGCCAAAATGACTAAGAAACTAACATCTCGCTTCCTCAACTCGCGTCAAACTTTTGTTGGATTGTCTCTAGTGCCTTGGAGAACAAGCGCCATCGTCTGGGAGTGACTGAGCTCGCCTCGCACAACTTGTTGACCCCTTACCCCGTGTACTACACACGCGCTTCGGACAAGGTCGCACAGTTCAAGATGACCGTTCTCATTGCCGCAAATGGAACGACCCGTATTACACCTCCTCTTCCTTTGCCCTATGTCCACTCTGCCTACTCGGTCCCCCAGGACTCTGCCGTCGCAAGGTTGATGGCCTCCGAGGCCATCAAGGTCGTCAAGGGCGGCAAGGCGTTGGCCGGCATTGATGTTGCAGAGGTCGCAGCACCAGGCCAGGGCATGGATGTTGACATGTAAAGAAAGAGGGGAGCACTGCACCATAGAACCAATACCTATACATTTCGCACAACCCTCACTCTCTCTCACTCCATTCCTCCCGTCTCTTGCCTCCTCTCTTTCTCTTTCGTTTTTTATCTACACACTACCGCTCATAGTATAGCATCGCATTGTACTTTAAAGATCTTTTTGACATCCGGAAAACAACTAATTGTTGATGCATGTATATTTCAATGTTTTGCATGCATGCGATGAAGAGACACAAGGGTGCACGGGCCAGGCATTCCAGAGGACAATAATCGTGCGCATCTGCAATTAGCGAGTGAGCCTGTCGGTTGAACCTCGGAGGTACCAATGCTGGTAGCTTCTGCAGATGACGGTTCATTGCATGTCTGAATCGCCCCCGTGGTCATGGTCATCATCGCCGCGATTATCGTCACTATCGTCGTTGTCGTGGCCATGGTGGTCTTGACTCTCCGAGCTATCCCCGCCCAAGACTCTTTCACGGGCCAGCTGTCGAAAGATTTGGATCAACAGGTGGTGGGGTCGGCGCCCGAGCCTCGAAAGGATATCGTCGTCGCTATCGTCCAACAACAAGTCGTCATCGTCATCATCATCATCGTCGTCGCTGCTGCTGTTGGCATGGCCCCCGAATTCATATGCATGCTCTGGATCCAATTCGTCCTCTGCTTCGCCCACAGGAACCTCCACCTGTGTGCGTGGTCGTAGTTCATTCTCGGACACAACAGGCCGCTTGATCCCCCGGATCTTTGACATATCCACCTTGTCCTCTGCCGTCGGCATAAAGATTTTGATGGTCTTGTCAATGCCCGCGGCTGCCAAAAGAAAACTCGATGTAGGATGAGGCTGGAGGCAATTCACAACGCTCTATAAAAAAGTACGAAAAAAACACTTTTTTGGTCAACACGCTGTCATGTCTGCATCGAGTCGAATCTTGCCTCCTTCTTTCTCTACCCTTTGTTTGTAAATAGTCCCAACTTACTCTGTCGCCCTTGATGACATTGAGGATTTTCCCTGTCAGCTTGTCCCAAAAGAATATGCGACCATCATCCGAGCCAGACATGATGAACTCACTATTGGGTCCAAAAAAGTTGGACTCCTTGATCTATTATGGCAGTTCAGTGAGATAAAGAAAAAAAAAAAAAAAAAAAAAAAAAAAAGCAAAAACCATTAGCGATCACGAATCATCGTACGACAAAAAGCAATGATTGATCAACCATGACACGACTCTATGTGTTTCTATCCCAAGAACAAAACTTGCCATTGTTCTTGCATTCCTGTGTCCGCTATACGTTTGAACAATATCCTTCTTGCCGGCGTAAAAACTCCTACGGATCCAGTACTCTTTGATGTCCTGTTGATCAGGACGAGACGAATCGCTGTCACTCGAGTCCGACTCCAAGTCCATGCGGTAGTCTCTGTCGTCATCACTGTCAGCGCTCTCGTCTTGTTCGTCCTTTTCGTCCCCTCCATCCTCCCCGTCATCGTCTGTCTTGTCATCTGCCTTGTCATCAGTCTTGTCATCAGTCTTGTCATTAGTCTTGTCATCTGTCTTGTCATCTGTCTTGTCATCTGTCTTGTCATCTGTCTTGTCATCTGTCTTGTCATCTTGACCCTGCTCGTCGTTCACGTCAGTGGGATCCTTGTCAGAATCTGCCATGTCGTGGTCGCCCCCTTCATCTTTAGCGGAGGCATCCTTCTTGGCTTTGCTCTTGCGCTTCTTTTCAACCTGTACGGTCGCCGCGTCTTCTGCACCTCCAATTCTGAAATGCACATGCCCTGGCGCCTCCAACGAGTGGGTTAAAACGGAGGTGTCCTGCGATGCATCAATCGTGTCATTTTCCAATTTCTCTGTGGTTGCAGCGTTGTCGGCACCAGTGACGCTCGTAGAGGATCGTCGGAGGAGGGTGGGGGACCATGAGCTGGGCGATCTTTTGCAGGTAGAAGGTTCTTTGGATGAGTGGTCAGAGTTGGCACTCGGGCTTCGTCTCCTCTTGCCTTTAGAATCGCCATGTTCACGATCTGGTTGCGAACGGCCAAACGCCCTTGGTTGCTCAGAGAGGCCAGGAGAGAGATCTGAAGGGTCGATCAAGTAGCAGCTTCCTCGACTATAGCTGGCCAAGAGTTGTCCAGATCTGCAGGGGTCGTACTTTAGTGAGGTGATTCTGGTATCAAGTGAGGTTCTCGCCCTATTGGCGCCTCGTTCGAGCTCGCCATCCGCACCAAGCTTCCAACCTGTGGGGACAAAGGGCGAGAAGCTATAGACCTGTGCGGCTCGATGATCCCGACTTGTGGCATAACGGCTGTCAAATATCCTGACAGTATCGTCTGCGCAGGCTGCCGCGATGTAGTTGGGGTTCTCGGGCCTCTGGGTGATGGCGGAAATGCCGATTTCGTTCCTGCGACGGCGGAACGAAAGGAAGAGTCGGTCCTCTGTTGATAAGCCAGCAGGTGAGGGACTTTGTAGATGAGAGTTGATGTTGATAAATGTATGGCGGTGGCAGCTGTCGTCAGAATCGCAGGTGCAGCTGGTGCTGATCCGGGTGTCGTATCGGTTAATGCGGCCGTCGTCAGAGCTATATCAGGGGGGGGGGGGGGGACATACATCATGCGTCAGAAGTGAACGGCTACTCGACACGCTTCCTCTTCTTTTTCTACAAGCATAGAAACCATAGGCGCAAGCTGCACTTACCAGTCGTAAAATATGTGGCCGTCGATGAGATCAGGCATGACCTCGTAGGTCATGGCCGTGTGACAGTTAAATCCAGGACTCGGAACCCAGTTATTCAAGCGAGACTTTTCCACGAACCGCGGGACGCTTGTCAGCCGCGTGATGCCGTCCGCAGAGCAGGAAATGATGGTGGAGGCAGAGCTGCCGGTGAGGAACTTTGCAGAGAAGATGTTGTGGGTGTGTCCGCTGGGGATGCTGTGGACCAAAGGCGACGAAGGGTCCAACGGTCGATAGATGTTCAGGCTGCGATCGTCTGCGGTGCAAAACGAGAAGGAAAAAAAAAAAAGGCGAAGCGTATGAGTTAGGCTGTATGGTATGGTATTACAAGCTACGCACCACTATCGACAGTGCCTTCCTTACCTGACCCCGAGAGAAGGTACTCGCCAGTTTCGTCCCAAGCAATAGTATTGACGCAGCCGTCGTGGCCGGTGAGGTGTGGTTGCTGCTCCATGCGCTTGACAAAGCTCTCGGAACCCAGGAGGTGGTGCTTGAGCGAGCCTTGTCGCAAGGCTGGCAGCGTTTGCAGTCCCGAGAGTCCTCTGAGCAGGCTGGAATGACCGTGAGCAGACGAGGAAGCACGACGCTGGGGACGCACAGGGGCGGTCCTGTCGTTGGCGAGGTCCTCGACGGTGGCTGCCATGGCAGAATATGAGTCAAAAGTGCTGGATGTGTGGTATGAAGCGAGGACGACTGGGAGAATGGTGCGCGTGAGAAAAGAAATTGTTTGAATAGAAATAATAGAATGCAGGGAACAAGCAGAGAATGGCAGGTGCGAAGATGGAAGTCGCTGTGTGTGCGCTTGTCTCTCAATCAGTCTGGATCGTGCGATGGCTGCTGTGGGTGGGGTGGCCAGCGTTTGCAAGCCATAGGTCGAGGGAATGCAGTGGAGACGAGTGTGTGTGTGTGTGAGAGACCAGGTGGACGGGCACCCCCTTCGTCGTTCATTGGCACGACAGACTGTGGCCAACCCGACCTGTTGATCTCGCGCCTCCTCGCTCGCTGTCTCTTTCTCTCTCTGACTCTGTCTCCTCTCCTCTCCTTTCCTCTCCCTCTCTTCCTCTCTTCCCATCTTCCCGTCTTCCTTTCGTTCTATCCTTCCCTCACCTTCCCATTCTCGAAACCTCACTCTGCCTCTGCTCCTCTGCTGCCCTCTTGTCGTTTTCGCGTCTCAAGCTACCCTGCGGCACGCGCATACACGAATCCACTCGGAGTCAGTCAGCGAGGCATATAGCGCAAGTCAAGACAGCTTGATACTTGACTTCCTACTAGAATCTTTAGGGCGGATACACTGGCAAGTCCTTTGAGATACAAGCATCGACACTAGAGCCAGTTGGACAGCCTCCTCTGTGGTGATCACATTCTATGCAAGAACCGCCTGATTGTCACCCAGACCTTCGCAGCACCTTCCGCCCTCACTAGACCTTGAACTCCACCCATGATGCCAGTCGATGATGCTGCCCATGTGATTGCGGCGGTATGCGTCTGTGTGTTTGTGTGTCTGAGCAAGTGGAAGGTGCCGTTGCAACTGAGCTTGCCGCGTGAGTGTCTTGCTTTGCCCCGAGTGCCTGGAATGCCCAAAGTAGCCCAATGCTCGTCACCAGGTGTGTGTTGGGGGTGCACAGGGAATCAGCGCTCCTTGCTCGTCTGACACAATTTGAGGGAGGAAAGTGAGTCTATTAGCCTTGCGTCTGACCCATCTTTTTGCACTCTCACCTCGTTCGTTTATCCCTCATCCCTCATCCCTCATCCTTCTTCTTCTTCTTCAATACCCCCTCACGCTGCACCACCACCACCACAACAACAACAACAATATCAACAACAACGACAACGACAGTAGTAGCAACGATAACCAGAAGAAAGAATAGTACACAGCAATGGCTTCCATAATGCCCTTCCCCAATGTGGCAACCCATCGCAGGATGCCACATCTGCACAATGGACCCAGGCAGCAGACTCCCCAGCAGTTGCCGCAGGAGCAGCAGCAGCAGCAGCAACAGCAAGACCAGTCCTTTCACAACCCCACCACGACTGCCCGTCAGGACCAGGACTCGGGATCTCAACTCCAACTGCCCTCTACGTCGTCTGCCCACAGACTTTTGGAGGACAGCCAGGCGAATCCTTCCAAGGATCCTCTTCTGGTCAGCTCCACGCCAAGAGCGGGGGTCAAGGCCATCCAGGGTAACGAAGCCCTCGCCAGAAACCAATCGACTCATGAGCAGAGTCGAGGTGTCCAGGATGTCCCCGTCCCTTCAATGCATTCTCGGCCGACCTCGCCCATGGGGACTCTTTTGCCTTCGGGATCAACGCCCAACGTCTCTTCCCACGACTCCAAGATGATCAAGACCGCCCTCTACGACGCCTTTGGGTGCCTGTATCACCCTTCAGCACACACCAAGCACTCGCTCTCCAGCACTGCAGCTGCCTTGAGATCTGGCGATGTCACCCCGCTGATGGGTGTGTCACCCAAGGCATCACCTCTGTTGCGACCTCATATGGGCCCTTCTGCGCCTATAACGCCTCTTGAGCTGTCGGATGAGCTGTCCTCCTCGGGATACTTTGCTCTGCATGCCCCAACGTCCTCGACTTCACCAGCATTGGCCGGAACTGTACTAGGATCCTCCTCCGTACCCACAAAGCATCACAGACACACACATACTTCAAGTCATTTGAGCGCCACCTTCACGAGCGAGGATCAGGACGAACCCTCCCGCGGGAATCGTACACCGTTTTCTCTATCAAGACGATCCTCTGTTGATCCCATGGTCCTCAACCCGGTGGAGCACCCAGTATTGAGCTCCCTGCAGACCCTAAGCATCACACACCCACATCCTCCAGAGCATTATCACCCTCATCTCGGACATGACCTCGGCCACGACAGGATCCCCATCGGAAATCTAAACGTTGACTCTTCAGGCAAGACGATCCCGGAGACCACAACAATAGAACCCCCAACAATTGCATCTCAATCCAATGTTTCAACATCAGAGGCCACGACAACCACAACAGGGCCCAAGTTGGACACGTCGATGGCGCGATCGCTAACTGATCACACAGGGCTGCCTCCTTCCAGCCCCTTCCCGATGGATCACGGCGATCGCAATTCCATATCGAACTTGGGACACCAAGGCCTTATTTGACACTGTAACTTTAGATAGCTCATTTCCTACAAAATATATTGATACGGACGACTGTTGGAGAATGAGAAATGGCTTTCAAGTTTTGAGGGTCAATAGTCATGGAAGACAAGGGAGCAGGAAGAAAAAAAAACAGTACCGACTCCATCGCTGAAGTCTTGCCCCCTGAGAGGGTATCTATAGATCATCCACCACGAGTTCTCGTTCTAATCTCTGAATCTCCCTCTCCATAGCACGGTCATCCTTTAACTCTGATCCCAGCTCTAGCTCTAGTCGCATGTTTTTGGCATGGACCATCGCCATGTCGGACCAGATCTCCTCATGCTCCATTTTTATCTCTGCGGGTGTCGTGAACCTCCTTGGCGAAGAAGACTGTTCGTACTGGTTTTTTCCTGACTCACCGACCAACGCCTCAAGGGCCGTTGCATCTTTCCCACGCATCCTCGCCACGAGTTGCGACCAATAGAGAGACCGCGGCATTCGCGGCTCGTCCTTCGGCTCAATACCAATGACCGTGGCATCGCTGCCCTCAAACTCGATGGCCTGAATGGGCTGATGACCTATACTACCTTTAAACCCAATGATCCAGTTTGTAGCCCCAGGAGGTGACTGGAACTCGGCCGTCGTGCCAGCTGCACATCGGTAGAGGACCTGAAAAGCGGCCGTCCATCCATGCCCAGTCCCCAGCCAGCCACGGTTGCGGACATTGATGTTTTGGCTGTAAATGTTGTCGTACAGCGTGCCCGTTGTCCATCGCTCTATCACGAACAAATAATAGCACATTAGAATAAGGAACCCATCTCAGGCGGTTCCTTTTTTTATACAACATATATGCATTTGCAGCAGGTAAGTATGTACCATGGGGTCCTGCATCATTGTTGGCTCGAAGTCCCTCCGAGTCGACAAACACATTAGGGCCGCTGGTTCTGGCCCCGGTAATAAAATCGTGTCTCGCATCGCTCGAGAAGCAGCGTTTCACCAACCCCATCTGACCCTGGAGCATGAACATGTAACGTCGACCGCCTTCATCCGGCAGCGAAATAGGGTCGGTCACCACACAATCCTGGATAGTGACATGCTTTGACCCAATGGCGGCTTTGATGCCCGAAACAAAGTGCTGTGTCTTCAGGTCGGCAGCCCAGCAGTTCTCGCAGTGGTCGATCAGAACCGCATACCACCCGTGGCGCTCGTCTTGAACATTGCTCTCGTCATAGTCCGACAATAGCGCCATATTCTCGACACCGACATCCGTTGGTATGGAGGTCTCGCGCTCATAGTTGTAGACGATCCCACTGCCGTACACGGGGTCCATGTTCATCACGAGGGGGATGTCAAGGGTCAGGTAGCCTGGGACCCATCGCGGATCATCGCGTCCCACCCAATTTTCGTCATCGTCATGCTCAGTATCATCGTCGCCTACATGAGTCTGTGAAGAGTAGACAGTGGTGTCTATGGGCTGCGCACGACCTGTTAGATTGGTGTCAACGGTCATGCGAATGTTTGATAAAGGTCCTACTGGGTGATCCAAGTGCGATCTCCGATGGGGCGAACGGTGTCTCTGTCGTCCGCGTTCGCGGTGCGCGGTTTCAGAAGCATCCTCTTGTGCGCGGCTGTCTGTTGACCTCGGTCTCTTTTCGATGGCCATGATCTTGCGAATATAGGTCAGCTCGAACTGTCGCGGATCCCAGTTCACGGTTGGCTGCGAGCCCACACTCACGGGTCGGGGTGGGATATGATCCATGCCCAGTCGGTGAATCCACGCTTTACTGGCCTTACGCTCGACAATGATCTCGGTACCGACTTCAAAGTTGGAAATGTCCTTCACCGGCAATCGCGTGGTTCCTACAGGGATGTATTCGTCTGCGACGGGTGTTGTAGTCTTGTCCAGAATGACGAATGGGTTATCGGTGTTTTTCAGCTTGTTACCACCGTGCTCGGCCTGATACTCGGGCAAGCCCTGAAAACTTGAATCCAGCAGCCCGTTGAGATGAATGAAATCATGCTTGAACTGCCCGGTCGCCATCACAATCGTGCCTGACGGGCCATTGCCTTCACCTCGCAGCACGACACCGGATCGGTTGAGGATAAGCGATCCCTGGACGCGATAGAAGCCCGCCTTTAGGAGCACGGTTCCCCTGGTCCTGATGACGGTACCATCTCGCAGGGTCTGTGAACGAAGCGGTTGGCGACCAACCCAGTCGATTGCACTTTGGATCCGCTCGCGGTCGTTGATGCGAGGATCTGTCGAGGGCAGCAACGTCTTTGCGACTGGTACGTTGGGCAGAGGGATATGGCCTCGTCGATATCCACTGTTTGTTGAGGACCGGACAAAGATCGGTTAAGAACAAGAAAACAGAGAGAAAAAAGCATATTGAGGCAGAACATCGGCGGTTTGCCTAGGGGTGTTGCCTACACTTGACTAAAGTCGGGGATTCGATTTCCCCATTGATCTGCAGGAAAGTCTGTCGGAGGGGCGATGTACGGGCTCAGCTCCTCCTCGTAGGATCCAAGGTCTAAAGCACAGACAGTATGACAGTATACATGATTTTTGTAAGTTTTGACTTTGGGTGCAGGCAGTGCAGAGCAAGACAAGTGCATAAACGCATGCTTACAGCTAGCTGCTGCCGCGGGTCCAAAGTCGCTGGGCGGGTTGTTGTTGAAGGGGGTGGTTGCAGCGAGCTGGGCATTGAGGTCCTGTGCTGCTGCATGGAAGTTGATGTGGACCAGGAGGGTGACCAGGCCGATGATGCGGAGTGGCGGTGGCATGGCGAGCGAGGGTCAGGAAAGCGGTGTTGCAGAGAGCAGCCTGTGGAGGGACGAAGACGAAAGAGGCATCGCGTAGACACGAGCAGTGTGCGGGGCGTAAAGAGAAAAGGGCGCGTTCGGTCAGGGCTGGAATATCACTCTGCTGGGAATGGTGTCGGAGTGCGATAGGCTCGGTGGTTGAGCGTGGGTCCCAGCCACCCGCAATCCGTATGGACGACACAACGCCTCTTTCCCTCACTCTAGTCTCCACCCATCCCTACCAAGCAGCGATGCAAGCGACCTGCCGTGAGCACCCGTTTTTCGCTCATGCGACACAGCAACCCGAGGTCGGCTGAGGCTCTGTACATATACCCCAACACGCGTACACGCCTGTAAAAAGTTGTCAGATGTATGCATCTCTGCACTGGATGAATGCTTCCATGACCAAACCTCACCCACTCCGTGCAGCTCCTCTCAGTAGTATGCCCGTGCATCAGCATTCGTCAAGCTCAACAACGCCCATTCTCTTATGAGCGCCATGGAATCCTTCTTTTGGACAACCTCATTACGTCCCCGTCATTGGAATGTCAATTCAAAATCCTTGCATTCACCTCCCTCTCGCTCAATCTCTCCTGGCTTTCTCTTGCCGTTCAATCGGATGCACCAGTTGCTTATGCTGCGTTGTGTATATGAAGTGCTTACATCTGGAAACGGAAACAGGTGCAAGACTTGGAACTCGATTCGTTGCTACCAGCGTTGCGGCACATTTTTGAGCTTTCTCCAATGAGCATCTGTGCAACGGCACCTCAGGTCGCCTGGGGGCATAGAACAATCCAAGGGCAAACTCAGGAAGGCTTTCGGTGCCACTTGACATGGATCGTGAGGTTCAAAGTCTCGCAGGTGCAGAAAGTCAATGCTTTTTCCACGATTCATCCAAGAGCTAGTGACGACTAACCTAAGCGCTCCAGTTGATCCTGTTGATAAATAAAATATTATCTGCTACTGTGGTAAAGTGAAGGCATAGTCGTGGTGGTCTGTGGTACTTTATCGCACGAGCCAAACCCCTGAGCGACGAGAGCCAGTCGTTAAAAAAGTGGCTTGAGTAGGTTTCACAAGGGCTTTCGATATCCTCGCGCGGCACTGTCCTCCTACGAATTACCTCTTTTCTCGTCTCCTCTATTTTCAACGCATCTCCAACGCCTCACCCACCTCGACCACAGCCAAGGTAAGCTCCACTCAAGGGCCTCCATCCTGACAGCACCTGTCAGCTCAGAAGCACCAGCTCCATCCATGCTGTGACTCCCGGGAGCGAGCATACACCCTGGACTAAGCGTTTGTTTTTTTGAGCCTCTCTGCTCCTTGTTTTTTGCTTCGTCGACCTGTCCACCTTGGTTCCCCTAGAGTTCGCCAAAGTTTTCAAGAGCAAAAAGGCGAGTCAGAATGCGAAAGTCCAACTCTCATTCCAGACATTGTCCTTGAAATGAGCTTCAACGCATTGACCTTTTTCCCATGTAACTTCTCGTGCGAGTGCATACTAGAGCATAACCCCTGCCTCTCCTGGATGAAGATTCACCCCAACAATAACGGTTAGTGTTTTCGTGCCGCATATCAACACTTCCACCGCATACTCGAGTTCTTCATACCCTCTCCACCTTAGCACGGCACCCACCCGCTCTGCGAAACAATAGATTCCGACTTTACGCGCGTTTTCCTTGTTTTTTTCTTGCCTCGTTTCGCGCCCACACAGGGTCCTCGGAGCATGACAACAGTGTAAGCAAGTGCTGTGTATGATGCTCATCGTTGAGAAGTAGCTTTCCGTTGAAACCGACAACAACGCTGTAACATACGCATAACCCCATTTTAGGCTTACTCCTTAGCTGACCAGGAGCCAGAAAAGATATGGCAAGTTCAAGTCTGGCTTTCCAGATCTTATGCTGCCCTTCTGAACCACAGCGCGGTTCTCATACACGGCTACATGCCCTTCTCTCTTTTTTGAGCCAGAGCTAGCCTCAAGAAGGTAGGAGGGAAAGTACACAGAACTGCTATGAAGCTTCTGAATGCGAAGGTACCATTCCAGACACCCTCCAACAGACGACTTACCTTCCCATATCTCTCTTTTGCTTTTGGATGCCCTAGAGAGCACTTAGTAGTGGCTCTGGCCAAACAAATGCATTTTCCTATCTCGATAGCATCGCGTCTATGCCTCTGCCCTGTCCTGAGTGCTGCCAGCCTCCCTATGCTAGACACTGCAAGACAGGGGTAAGTGCATTGAGCAATGCAAAGAAGCTTCTGCTCCTGACGCCGAGTAGCCGATTTAAACCTTAATACCTCTCTTTCTCTGCTGGTTTTGGTACGCTCGGGCCACGAAAGCGTCGCGTGTGATCTCTGTACAAACACAGCTCACGTTACTGACACTCCTACTTATCCTTCTTTGTCCTTCACTTCTTTGAGCATATGTTAGCCACGACAAAGCAAGATGTACGTTCAATCCGCAGTGCTAAGAACGCACTTTCAACAGCCGACTCAGCGCATACCTGTTGGACCTCGCTAGAACGCGTAGCTTTGAAGGAAAACGGTATCATCGCATTGGAAGAATATGTGCCAGGATATGCGAGGTAAGTCTAAGCGAGTAAGTTAGCGATGCCCAGGCATCCTTCTCATGGCTTTACATGCCTTCTGTACATGCGATCGCCTCTCTTATAGATCAACATCTCATAGAGCTTCACTTTAGTATGGACGGGCGTTCATCGGTACAAGGCAGGATTGAGAAAGCATCTTGCAGCGTAATGTCGTTTCCGCGGCGCTTCGTATAAACCAGCCGCCTGACAGCCTCGCTGGAAGATATGCATGGCAAGCCGGACAGTAAGATCGCGTGGCAAATGACACCCTTCCCCCTTACAGATCATCGACGCTGCTGAATCCCACATCGTGAACGCTCTCCTCAAATGAAATACGTCTCTTTCTTTACTTTGAAGTCCTGTAGGACCACGCGTGTACACCCTATACAGTTTCGATATTCAAAAGCTCTGCCCCTCTACGATGATAGGTAAGCGCCTCCATGTCATGCTATTGGTGCCCCACCGATGTCTGTACATTCTGCCATTGTTACGCGAGGGTCTTGGTCAGTTGCCTAGACAGGCGCCATTGCCAAGGCTCGGTCACTATCACAATCAGATGCAATAGGCAATCTAAACGCAAGTGTCCACAGTAGCTGAGCCAAAGAGGGTGTCAAAGCGAGCGCACCTGTCAGTGCTGGTGTGAGTGCCTCCTAACGAGTCGCGATCTGTGTCGTCTTGCACGAAATGAAAGGCTTGCAGCAACAACTGTCGTCTCTCCACTCTTTTCCACTCTTGCGAGACACAACGACACTTAGACACTCGCATAGGCGAACACGCGCATAGGCATGCACTCGTGACAAGGTCTACTCCTCCACGATCACAGGGTAAGTGCTTCCATATCACACTGCTGGTGCCTACTCCAGTGTCTGTACAAATGCCAGTGCCTACGCGGGGGTCTTGGTCAGTTGCCTTAGCGGATGCCCTTGCCAAACCTCAGTCACTGCCAGAATCAGATGCAAAAATCAATGTAAACGCGAGTGTCGAAAGCAACTGTGCCAAAGTGGGGTCAAAGCGAATGCAATGTCAGCGCTCGTGTGCGCGCGCGCCGTTGAATACCTTAAAGTCGCTGCATCTGTATAACATGAAAAGGCCTGTTACTTACCACTGCCTCTTTTCATCAACGCCTATCCTCTGTGTACTATATTCTTGAGTTACTTTTCGCGACGTTGATTCTATTAGAGTCTGAGAGCGGTCCAGCGGTGATTGTTACTTGAGCGGCAAGATCCGATGGTCTCACTCATTCAAGCCGCACACGTCAGGCTTGTCGATGAACCGTGTTATTCCGCCACAGTGGCCGTCAACCAGTGGAAGATACAACAGAGGAGCAGAAGGAGAGCAATCACAGGTATGTTCTTTTCAAGCGCAAAGGCGTATTATTTTCTGAGGTCAAACATACACCGTGCTGCTGTGGGGCGTGGTGGTGGACACGTAAAGACGCGCGGAAGAAACATCGGGACCGGCATCACCGAGTCAGAAAAAAGAGAGAGATGGCTGTGGATGACCGAACAGAGGAAAGGGTGTTTTTTTCTCTCAGCGATTGTTATGTCTATATGCATCCACATTGGAGTTGTTCTAGTGTAACTTGAAGATGCGAGGTTTGTGTATGAAGGCCTTTGAGTGCAGAGGGTCATGAAGTCTTGCTTGAGACCTGTTTCATAGCGGCGAATCCAACCCCGCATAGCGGCGAACATGGCATGAAGCTGTTGCGGATGATTGCAAGCATTTGGCTGCTTGACCACTGTGCGCTTGGGATCGCCTGGTGTGTTGGATGTAGCGCGAGCACAATATGGCCACATTTCATCATTTCTTTGCCAGTGCAGATGCAAGTCTATCAAAGTCCAGCATGCTTCTGGGGTTAGGTCTGGTTTGTCATTGCCGTTGTGTGGCAGGTGGGCATCGAGTAAACGATAGCCTCTTTCATGGTGCAGCCATTCATGTATCCATGGCCGGTGGCTAAAAGTGTATGCCTTTGCGAGTACCCATGCGTGTGTCTACAGCGTCGCGAGATCTATGCACGCGCAACCATGTTGGGTCGGAATCAGAATGGTGGGGAAGAAAAGGGAAGGCCACGTTTTACGCCCACGTTTTACACCCACGGAGTGCTATGAGTTTGAATACCTCCACACTTTTCTGGGAATCTGGTTGAGCCATTATAGTTCTGTACCCTCGATCTATACACCCCTTATCAGCTCATTTTCACTCTCCACAGCGATAGGCAACAGACAAAGGGGTTGCCACCGCGGTTCCTGGTTCGATCGTCGGTTTGTTAGACTGCATGTTCAGTGCTGCAATTCCTCTCCCATTTACTTAAAGTTCAGTCAACCAGAGCAGAGTGGAAAAAAAAAGTGGATTCTCACCCCGCATTCAGCCATTGTTTGTACAAGTGGGGGCTAAGTTTAGTCCACGAATGCAAGAAGATCAAATGTGTTTGCCAGCATTGAGAATGGAGCGGCAATGCATGTTGCCGAAACCTAGTGCATGGCTGCTTAGAATACATGCGAGGCCGGCGTCGTGTCTGAGAAGCTCTTGCAGCGGAGTGGGCGTGCCTGGCAGTACTCCCATTGATGAGACGAGTTTGAGACCCTGCCCTGAACCCACCCCCCGGCCAAACTCTGCTGGATCACAGCCTATCCTGTGAACTCTCTGATCCAACGGCATATAAATACCCCTTCGCACCTCGGCCTCTTTCTTTTCTCCACCTCGCCGCTGATCTTCTCCGTCAACCCTCTTTACCCGTTTGCCTTTTCCGTCTCCTCCACAACCCTTCAGCTTTGTCAACTCACAAGCCCAAGAAACCGGACCGACTTTGCGACCATCCTTCTCGCCGCCGGCCCATTCATACCCTTGACATAACTGAGGAGAACAAGACCGTTTCTCTTGTGCTGCCTCCTTCTGCCATCAATACCTAGCGCCCTTCTCCCCTTATGATCCACAGCAACGAATCCCATACTACAGATCTCTCCAGCGTCAAAGTCGTCTCCAGGCAATCGTCCGTCCGTTCCATCAAGCCCAGAGAAATGACACTCCTTGATAATGTTATCTTCTGCGCCTTTCTGTGCCTGATCGGTGGTGTCGCCACTGCCTCACAGGGAGCCGTTAACTCGAAACTGGGCCAGTACACAGGACAGGGTCTTTCCTCCATCATCGTCTTTTGCACTGGTAAGAAGGCGACCCTTCCTGTCAGATCTCTCTTCCCAAAAACAATCCGGGGTGCTTGTCCTCCCATTTGTTCCTGCATGCGTTGTTCATTTTGGATGATGCTGTGTGCAAACTCCGCTTCTCGTGTGTCTGAACTGACCCAAATTTCAATTTTTCTTTTTTTTGCCGTTTGGATTATTTTTTTCCTATGGGAATTGAATCTCCACTTTTGTTTCTGTGGCACCCCGCTTTTCCATGACGCAAAGGTGCCGTGGTCTCCGTCGTCTACTTCCTGATCGAGGTCAAGGGCCGGCCACCAACCAACCTGTCGCTAATGATGGCCAAGGCCCCATGGTGGTCCTGGACGGGAGGTCTTATCGGCGCCATCTTCGTCATCATTACCATCTTGGCGATCCCCAAGCTGGGAGCTGGAACGACCACCGCCATTATTGTCTGCACGCAGACCATCTTCTCTTGTGTCATTGACCACTTCCAGATCTTTGACCTGCCCTTCCGCCAGTACAGTGTCTGGCGTGGCCTTGCCACTGTTGGACTGATCGGTTGTGTTGGAGTTATTGCCAAGTTCTGAGGAGATCTTTGTCGCATTATGTGTATAGTATAATCAAGAACATTAAAAGGAGAGTGATGCGAAAAGGATTCATGGATCTCCTCGTGGATCTCCTCGTGGCAATTTGAGCCCAAGAGCGCTGTTTTGCATGGCAGATCCTTGGCTTTGGCGGTGCGCGCGGGTCGCTGAGATTTGTTTCATTATGGCTTTCTATCGGCGCCCAGCCGGAGACGATTTTCTGGCTGCTGCCACATAAACCCCGCTGCTCCAACCAAGATGCAAGAGAGTTGTCTACCAGTCATGCAGGGATACATGGCAATCCGCCCTTCAGGTGTCTCACGTTGTTGCCTCTGTTCTTGACGGACTGACATGCTGTCTTGCAGTGTTAAAGTTGGGGGACAACGTGGCGATCAGTGATGGTATGTTGCATTGTGTACTCATGGCACCTGCACGTCCTTTCATGCCATGTCTTTTGAAATCTATGGCATAGGTATCTGAAGGATCGTATATACACGTACGCATAGCGGGCTATGTCGTATGTGTCTCTCGAGTGGGCTGACCAATGTTTATGTCTCCATACTGGACAGGCTATGAAAGCACAGCCACGATGGATGCTCAAGGGATTCTGACGTGACGATGTGTGTTTACAGCCTGTTATGGTCGCTTGACAATGGTGCGGTGACTACGGAAGACTTCAAGGTCTAGGGGAATGCTCGTTGTGACGCAACTTGGATCCCAAAGGCAATGACGAGTGACAACTTGCCTCTATCTTGACCCTCGATCCACATGGCTAGCATTCATTGTTTCAACACGAGGTTGATCACAGAAGTCTCCACATTTGCTGTTCTAGCTATGTGTGACACTGGTAAAGGAAGATCGCAACGATCTGAAGTCGTGGATCGCCTGGTTTTCTTTGTATGACGTCTGCTAGAAAAATGTTGAAAAGACAGGCGATCCACACACGGTTGGAAAGAGGGCACCGTGAAGCTTTGTATGTATCATCAAAGAGCATGCAGAAAGCCAAGCATGATGCGTTCTGATGGGTATCGTAAAGCACGATGAGTGGAGAGGTGTGGTCTGGGCGAGGGTACAACGGGCGCTGCATTATCATTGGGCGCCTTGATTTCATAATGGACGCCCAAGTCCATGGCCCTCCTGTACCTCGGCAACTTCTCAGCCGAGCACAACTGCACTCGGTTGACACTTAAATATGCCAATTGCTACTTTGAGAATATCTCCGACATCCTTGTCGGTGGGAACCCATGGATCTCGGTGAGCTGGGAATGTGCTTCTTTTGATGAGCGATGTTGCATGCCCGCAGACGTCAATGCCGTGTCCTCAGATCGTGATCCTGTAAAAAAAGGCGCAGGGGAGGTTTGCAGGTGAACATGGAGTTGGGATAGGTAGCTGTGTTGAGATGGCATGGCGTGGCATGGCGTGGCATGGCAGGGCAGGGCATGGTATGTCTGTCTATCTGTCTGTGTGCGTCCCTTGCCTTGCCATGTGTCGCAGTGGTCGCTGTGTGTTGTTTTCCTTCCCTATGTTTCTCTGTGCGGTCCCACCCCCTTCTGGCCTGGCTGGCCTGGTAAGGTGTGCTGTGCCCAAATGCGTATTGCGGATTTGAATCTCCGTGGGCGAGGCTGATTTCTCGCTGCAGAGGCTGAGAGTGTGCAGTGTCGCCGTGCCCTGCTCGTGCTGTCTGCCGTCTGGTGCTTGCCTGCCCCTTTCGCCTCTTTTCCACTGGTTTATTTTTTTTTATTTCGCACTCCTCCGCAACACCTCAGCACTCTCTCTCTCATCCGCTGTCTCCTTTGTTGTGCTGCTCCAGACACCGTCTCGGATCCGAGATCCCTTCATCCCCTGATCCCACAGCAACATCCACCCTTCCAGATCCACCCTCCTCCCGACGCGCCTGCCCTCTCCGAAGAGTAAGATCCGCTCTGCACACGCCACCCACCCTCTCCGCCATACCTTGCTTTCCCACCCTTCCCTGCAATGCTGCTGGCGTGCTCCAGTGGAGCGTCCACGCCCATGGGGGTGACTCACACAACACGAATGACTGGCTCCTCCATTAGCCTCATTGTCCGAAGGATGCGGTTGTTCTGTTTCTCTGTGCCTTTTAGATCTCCGTGTGTGTTTGTCTCTTGGAGGAAGGGAGGGGGACCTGCGTGCGGACAGGGACGGGCAGGCTACAGACCAAGCCGAGAGCCGATTTCTATTTATCATCTTCGCCCACCGCTGAGAGCGTATTTTGGATTTTTTTGCAGCCTCCTCGTCAAAGCCCATTCCGTTGGCACTGGACATTATCACCCCCCCCCCCTCCCCTCCCCTCCTCTCTCGCTTCCTACCGGCATTGATGTACATCCTCTGTTGTTGCGCCTTCTATGCTTGTGACTTTCCTTCTTCATGCTGGCCGCCTTCCTCGTTTGTTAGGGCTTCCTTTGCGCCACGAGCGAGGCAGAGAAGGAGCGGGCGATGGCGAGAGATAAAATGTCCAAAGGGCAAAGAGAGATAGGCACACAGTTCGATTGGCTTGAACCCCCTTTCTTTTTTTTCTTTTTTGTGCAAGAGAGCTAACTTGTTGACAGCTTCTTCCTGTGTGTGTGTTTTGTGTGTTTTTTGCGCTGCATAGACAATAACAAAAGCCGAAAGACATTTATCCAGGTCAGGTACTCGACGCCAGACGTAACCAGAATCAAAGCCATGACCAGTTCAAGGTAGGAGAGTCAGCTCATGACCGGCAATCTTCTACAATCATTGAAGGAATTGGGTATGGGGGAGGGGAGCTGCGTGCTGTGTATTTTCAGGCTTCTCCACAGCACCAGGGGTGGACGCGTAAGGCTTTCGGTTGTCGTGGTGACGAGATCGGGCGCCAAAGATCAAGACGATTGAGTGCGCCGGTTTGCTCTTTTTTTCTTCCTGCATGTGTCAGTGTGTGCGCAGAACAAGCACGATAGCCAAAAGAAGGTCAAATGGGAGAACAACGTTTTTTTCCCATCTGGATCGCCGCCTACTGTATTTTGCCCCTCGCGTATCTCTTGCGCTTTGTAAAAGCCTGAATCTCTTGGCCTAGCCATGAACGGGCTTTTCTCCGCCTTTTGAGTTTCCGGAGCCCTTGCGGTTCCACAGGGCAACGATGGATAGTTGGAAGATTTCTACGTGGACTTTGCATATCTCTTTTCTGCGGGCTGCTCATTGTGTACAGATGTCATCTTTGGTGGGTGATAGTGTGAATCTGGATGGGAGAACTCTTCCCTTTTCTTCAAAGTGATAGTGAGGGAGCAGGGGGAGGGAGAGAGTATGGGTGTGTATGTGTTGCCCAATGTCGATTCCCAGCTCATCCCGGTGTGTAGTGTACACAACGTCGCTTTTTGATACAAGTCCGCTCTTTGCCCCATCTCCCACCCCCACCCCCACTCGTCCCAGCTTCAGAGCTGCGTGTCTCGCATGCCTGCTCCAGGCAAGTGCTACCTTGGGCTAGTTGGAGATATATGTCATTGCTGTAAGGACGGCGGGGTGCAAGGGCAGCGATGGTGGATACCCAGAATGGGCGAGAGGTACATTTCGGCTTTGCCTGCTCACACCCTTTGGCGGGCTAATATGCATGTTGCGGCGAGGCTTTCTCTCACACGAATCAGACGTCGCTCTGTTTTTTTCAGCTTGCTTCCGTTTTTCGCGTCATCCCTCTGCCCCCTTTTGACTTCCCTGGCTGGGTTCGCGTTACTCACCCAACCCTGCATTCTTCCTTCTATCCTCCGTTCCGCCGCAGCAGCTCCACAGATCCGTCCTCGGCCGCCGCAACCGCTCCTCACGACCCGGATATGCCAGATCAGCACCAGGAGCTACCCACACAGTCGTTGGAGCGGTTGTCTCACGACGATCCCTCCTCGGACCTGAGGCCGATCAGCCTGAGCCTGTCCAGATTCAACAGAGACTGCACCGCCAGTGTTGTGTTTAGCTTACAGGAATCCAATCCGACCCTTGCCCCTTGGAACTCGATCTACATCCCAAAGCATTATAGAGTGCCCATTCCAGGCCAGCGGCAATCTTCGCCAGGTACGTTACATCTCCCCAATCTCCTTAGCCATCAGACTGCTTGATCCCGCCTGTGTTTTTTTCCGGATTGCACTCCTGTTGCAAGCAGAGGTATACTCCCCTGCTAGAGTGTGTTTCTGCCTTTCCTCCTCCCGACTTGCACCTCCGCTATTTCTGACTTGTGGATGGGTACAAGCGGCGTTGTTCATGAGGGCCGTGTTTGCAGTGTGCCACAAGCACAAAAAAATTTGCCTCTGTTCTGCCCTGGCTGCACTCTTTCTTGTCTGTTCCCCCCTTCACTGCTTGAACGATGGTCTTCTCAGCGCCTGTGAACACACAGCGCCTGTCTGGGGCTGGTCAGAGGGAGAGGGAGCTCATCGCCGTTCTGAAGAGCTGAAGAGCGCTCTTCAGTGCACTCACACCGTCCATCTACCCTGGAGGGTGCTCACATTCTCCCACCTTTCACTGTTCGACAATACCGTCTTTTGCTTCGTGGAGAGATACGAAGCTATGATTTTATAAATACCGCTGTTGCCCGACGCCTTCATCCCCTTCCTACCCTATTTGCCAGAGCTAACTGCAATTCTTGTGGCTCCTACTATAACTAGGCGAGTGTGATCTAGTCCTGAAAATCTTTCCCCGCCTGTCTCTGCCTGGTGGCGATGCTGAAGTCCATAGATCGCAAGACTTGATCACACCTTGTGAAAAGTGCAAGGTACAGTCAAAACTCCATGTTGCCAAACGGTATGCGAATGCAGTCGAACCACAACTAACAACCCACCGCATCTTTAGGCAAAGAAACGGGACATCTTCCAAATCGTGGGTCCTGATCCTGCCATCCCGTCGCCACAGAGACTCTTTTTCTCAACGGGCGAGATCCGCCTGTTCTTCAAGATATGCTGCCCTCCTTCTCACCATTTAGGCGGCCAAGAAGATTGTGGATACGTGTACGTTATCTTGTTCTCATTCATACAATAGCCGTCGTCTATGCCGAGCCATGGACTTGATGCCTCAAGCAACGTTTGAAACGCTTCTCGTATTAATGCTGCATTGCTTTGTTGCGTAGATTAACGTTTGAGCTCCACCACGGGAAACGCGTGCTTATGTCTGAAACTGTGAGGAATGCAGGATCATGCTTGGTGCCTGAACCGATCCTGCTGGAGAACAATGCGACAATGTACAAAACTACCAAGCGAAAGCGCTCATCTTCTGTGAGGTATATGTTGTCATCATGTACGCTACTTGTGGCATACTTTTTCGCGATAGACGTATGTTCTAAATATCGTCCCTTTTTTGCAGCTCGGAAAGCCTAGAGGCAGCACCGGACATGAATGGACTTTTGACACGCAAGCGGTCCACAGTCATGTCTTTGACCAACCTCATCTCCGACGACCCCTCATCACCATCCATCCAGACCGAAAACTCGTTCGCTCCCGCTCCCGCCTCTGTCGATCCATCCTCACCAACAACAGCGGTCGTGCCTCTTTCCCCAAGGTCATACCAGCGTGAGCGCGAGGAGACAAGCATGCGACCAAGAAACAAGAGCCTTTCTTACGATGATCATGCACCTTCATCTTGGAATTATAACGCAAAGGAATCGCACTCGGGATCAGATCTCGCTGAGGAAGGTCAAGCAAAGGCACCGTCCTCCACCGCGGCCTTTGGAATGTCTACGCGTGTGCCTGCAAAGGCCGCAAAGAGGCGTCAGGAACCACCAGAGCTGAGCGAGCTCGGCATCGGTCAGAGGGCTTCGGCTAACCTGCATGCCGCTTACGTGAATGGGCAAATGAAGGAGCGCTCAAAGGCGGGCCTTGCGACAGACAGCGGCATGGCCTTGGCGGATGGCACAAAGTCCAAGAGTTCAAGTTCAAAGCCCAAGCCCTCGCATACATGCCCCGAGCCTGATTGCGACAAAAGCTTCTCGCGGCTGTTCAACCTGCGATCCCACATGCGCACCCACTCCAAAGCGCGACCTTTTGTGTGTCAATCCTGCAACTTTGCGTTTTCAAGACGCCATGATCGGGACCGCCATGCCAAGAAGCATCTTTCAGAAAAGCCCTACAAGTGCATTGTTTGCGAAGCCACCTTTGTTCGACAGGACGCACTGGTCCGACATCTTCGAATGGACGGCGTTCAGAACGCGTGCATGGCTGCAATGGAGCAGCGGTCGCTGACGCTCGGAGAGAACGATGGCGGCTACATGCTGGCAGCTAAGCAGCAGGCCCATGACGAGCAGCAGCAGGAGGATAGGAGAGACGCCAATGACAAGCAGAACGGGAATCACAAAGCCCAGCAGGATCCTCCTCATCAAGAGCCAGTCAAAAGCCGTCATGGCAGCAAGAGTGGAGACGACCACGCCCAAAACATGCGGACATTTGTCACAGTCGAGGGCAGCGGCGTTGAGGATGATGAACCAGCGACAGCGGATAAAGTTGGAATTCGCCTTCTTGAATCCATTCAGCAAGGAGCGGCATTGGAGTACAGGGATCTGGCCCCGAGTAACTCTGGGACAGTCAAGAGCGAGCACGGATCAGAGCGGCCATTCCAGCCAAGGGTCTTTTCTAGACCGCCTAGTCCTCGTCATGATCAATCTGTCGTAGATGCCGGGTATGACGCCAACAAGCAGCACTCATATGTATTGTCTGTGCGCCATCATGAGGGACGACCTGGTTCTCAGGAGTACCCTGGGGATGAACGCTACAACTCTGTGCACTCTTCCCAGCCCCGCTCGTTCTACCCAAGCCCATCGCGGTCGCATTCGCGGTCGCATTCCCAGTCGCAAGCGTACGGCGGCGCAGCAGATCACGCCGCAACAGGCTATTATGACCAGGCGTCGCCAGCTTTTGGTCATCCCTACCACAACGCTCACTCAAAGTACCAGCCTGTGGCCACTCATGGACACCCATACCGCGGCGATGGATATGCCTATTCGACAGAGTCACCCCCGTCGTCAGGACCTCTTTACCACGGCCGATCTCATCCGCAGGAACCTAGGACCTTCGCCGATCATCATGGCACTGACCCTTATGGCACCCACCCCGATCCGGCCTATGGCAGGATCGGCGAAGGAGCTGGACCAGGGATGCAGCCATGGACAGGATCTGGCGGAGCTGAGGTCCACAGAGACTCATTGGACCTCGAGGCGGACAAGTCTATCTTTGACGCAGCCATGGGTCTGCTTCACATCCGCGCATCTCACTGGTGAACAGGGGTATAGAGCTGGTTATCTGGATCCAAGCACCAATGCCGACAATGACTTTTTTTCACCTTCCTGCCAATTTTTTTGAACATACACACTACTCACCGCACTCATTAGTGCTCTCACACCCACACTCCCCACCATTGTACAATAACACTCGAACTCTAGCAAGATGAAATACAGCCTCCCTCATAAACATGCAATGTTCCAAGCCACATGCAGCTTCGTTTTTTCTTTTTCATGGCTCTTCGTTGCCTGTAACACGGTTCCTCAACACACACGCAACAAACAACATGGCAGAACCAATGCCAGCACCACCCTCTACCTCCAGCCCGGGAGTAACGTCTGCCTCACCATCAGCATCGGACATCCCAGTAGCCGCAGAGACAGCCCCTGTTCCAACCGGGTCCACAGACGGCCAGAATGCGACTACAGCTACGCAGGCATCTTCAACCAATCCTTTCTGGAAGCCACGGCCGCCACCTATGGTGGGGCCCAATGGCGAACCACTGTCCAGGAACGCTACCAAGAAGCTTCTCAAGCAACAGCAGTTTCTGGAGCGCAAGCCTCAAATGCGTGCTCAGGAAAAGCTCAAGCGGAAACAAAAGGACAGGGAGCGTCGTGAGGCGATTGAAGCTGGTAACGCCCAATGTCACGTCAAGCCCATACCATCAAAAGAAGCGTATTGCATGACACTTTGTCAACTCACATGAGGTTACTACACATGAATGCGCCATAGGACTTATTGCCCCACCTCCCAAGCGACAGAAATACGACCAAGTCCAGTCAGGAATAACAATTGGAATCGACATGTCGTTTGACGAGCATATGTTGGAGAAGGTAAGGAGCGCCCCTCACCCTGTCGTCCTGCTGTAGCAATAAGGAATACATGGATCGCCGTGCACTTGGCTGACTCTGGAAAGGGGATGGACTTTTTTTTATTTTCCTCTTGGCCCTGAACGTTGTGTTTTTCTAGGAAATCAAGTCGATGGTGGATCAGATCAAGCGTTGTTATTCACATAACAGGACATGTCACAAGATTGTGCATCTTGCGTTGACATCATTCACAGGAGCCTCCAGGGATGAGTTCACCAAGCGCGCTAACGGCTATGAACTCTGGCGAAACTTTACGATCCATGATCAAGGATTGGAAAAGGTTTGGCCGTCGGAGGAGATTCCTGGAAAGGATCGTATGGAGGAGCTAAAGCGATTGCAGGTGATTGCATCTGCCAAGTCAGAGGCCGCTAAAGCCAAGGCCCTGGCTGCAGCGGCGGCTGCGGCGGCTGCCTCTTCGGATTCGACAGCACTATCGGAGACGCCTGAATCAACAGAGAAGCCGCATGCAGACTCTGCGGCATCCACGAGCACCGTGGCGCCCTCCTTATCGGAAGAGGAAATCAAGGCTCTCGAACAGGAGCGTCTACAAAGGGAAGAGAAACTAGCGACCATTCCTGCTGTCAGCAAGGTGGTCTATTTGAGTGCAGATTCGCCCAACACCATCACTCAATTGGATCCTGGAACGTGTTATATTCTCGGAGGTATCGTAGACAAGAATAGGTTTCCTAACCTGTGCCAAAACAAGGCCGAGGAACTTGGGTTGGAGACTGCCCAGCTTCCTATTGGAGACTACATCAAGATGTCCAGCCGCCGCGTCCTTACGGTCAACCAAGGTAGGTCGATCGAGGGGGGAGGAGGTTATAGGTTCTTTCGCAGAATACTATTTTTGCGTTTACGAAAACCATAGTACGGGTGCTCTAACGTTCAAGCGCCCTTCATCATTCTCCATGTTTTAGTATTTGAAATTTTGCTCGAGTTCATCGAGTGCAATGACTGGAAGGAGGCGTTTTTGAAGGTGATCCCACAACGCAAGCTGGAAGAAAAGCAGCGGATTCGTCGAGGAACCGAGGCATGGAGGAAAAAGTACGGCCAGTCTGCTGATGGATCGAATAGCGCTGCGAGCAGTGTAGCAGGCGACGACAGGAGTGATCATGAGCACGATAGCGAAGGCGAAGCAGAAGAGGATGGTCATCACGCTGGTGATGACTCTGTAGTGGAGAACAGGGCAACTTAGATTACAGCCTCACACGATCTCATCTTCTCCCGCGCGTGCTGCAAAATATGACAGGACAGCTCCACCCCCTTTATCATTTTTTTTTCTTACAAACAATGGTTACGCGTTTTTGAACATATGACCGAGGAATCGCGTCAATTCGTGTCAGCTCCAATGCTTGCATAGAGGACCACCTGCATTTGGCGGTGCTCAGAGGGATAGAAAGAGAGAAGGGGGAGGGGGGTTGACCGAGCATGCAGGAGGGCCGGGCAGTGGGTCATCGCGCAAAGCACGTATTTGCTGTTCCTTTTGTGTGTGCCTGTGTGCGTGTGTGTTCGGCTGTTGGGCGTTCAAGAGAAACGCGAGTTGCCTCTCTCGAGCAAACTGGTCTCACCATTGAACGAAAAGGTGTATCCGAAGGAGCAAATTCAACAGAATAGGCCAAGAAAGACGCGGTATAAATAGCGTGTAATTTAGACCGAAGATCGTTGATTTGCTGTAGAACGCATGGTCCCACTTCAAAGGCGTGTGTAATTATTTTTTTTTTTTTCTTCAAGACCGACAGGCGTTTGTTCGACCATGTCGGAATCTATCAAATGGTCATTGATTGAAGTTCAGTAGAGCGTAGAAGGCCGAATTGGGTCAACACCGTATTGCGCTAACCTCCTACTGGTGGGTGGGTGGTTGGCTGGACGCCAAGGAGATGTTTGTTGCTTGGTGAGTTTTTTCCGTGTCCGCTCCTTGTCCCACAGCCATGCGACGTGGAGGATGGGGGTGCGAGGGACTGGCGCTGGTGGAACCTCTTGTCAGTAGGGCGTTTATCTTATTGGCCGATAGGTGCTATTTATTGGATTGGTGGCACAATACGATTTCAGAGGGGGCACGCCTTCTTTGCCGGACAAGCAACAAGCTGTACTGAAGTGGTTTTGTATCTTGTAATAGACTATGGACCTTTTTTTTTTTGCTATTCCCAAGAGCGATCATGAGAGTTGCACAAGGGGTCACAAATAAAAATACCTTCATTAGAGCTCGGAAATCTCACAATGAATGCCGGGGCGTTCGGAGACTCTAACGGGAAACGACGTTGGCGACGATGAGAACCGGTACGGACGAAGACGAGAGCCATAATTGACGGTGCAACTTGGGAGACGATAGGTTTTGATCCGGTTCCAGGCTGCACTTCCAGAAATGCCACGCTGCAGTCTCAGGCACCATGCGAGGCATAGTTGCAATTGTCATCCCACTTTTTTTGGTGCACGACATATATCTCCTTTTTGACTGCCCCCTTTCATATGCCGGACGATATGTCAAAAAAAAAAAAAAAAAAAAAAGGGTTAGCGCGACAGAAGAGAATTTGGTAGGATTCTCACATGTGGGAGAGGGTGGATGATCCATTTGTTGGTCAAGGTGGGGAGCAACTGATGACACGCTGCCCGGCAGCAAGCCATCCAGCGTAAGATAGGGAGCGTGTAGATATTATACTAGCGCTCTAGGACTATGATAGGGGAATATAAGCCAAAAAGGGCGGGCTTGCTGGATACCTCGTTATCCGAATGAGGTAACGAACTATGACCTAGTCAGTCGACCTGTCAAGTTGGCAAAGATGCCATGAGGTCGGCCGGACTCTTTCCCACCCCCCGGAGTTGGTGATACCCGACCCTGAGAGGTGCGTGGAATAGTGAGTGCGGACTTGTCCAAGGCTGCAGCGACGGTGAAAGCTGGGAAGAGTGAGACGAACTTTGTTTTCTATTGTATTCATTCCAGGGCGGGGCGCTGGATTGGTTCCTTGCTCTTGCCAAGGCGGCTGTTGTATTGAAAATTGTGTTTTTTTTTTTTCCTGGCCGTTTCGAGTGCTGTAGTTTAGGGCTAAGAGCGACAGCAGCAGGCAGAGCAGGCAGAGCAGGTAAAGCAGGCAGAGCAGGTAAAGCAGGTATGGCATGCAGCAGAGCAAGACTTTGGGATCTTGATTGTTTGGGTCGTTGTTTGTTTTTTTTTTTGTTGTGTGTGTGAATTCTATTTCAAATAAGAATGTGTATTCTATCGATATGTGAAATGCGGTGCCTTCGTGTGTCTCTCTCTCATCCTGTCCTAGGACCAAGACAGGCGAACCTCTTTTCCCACCTTTTTTTTTTTTTTTTTTTGTGTGCTTCATCTCATCTCATCTCATCATCCTCTTCTTTCTTTTTCTCTCTTTCCTTCTTCCCCCTGTTCTTCTCTGTCCCTCATCCTCGACCTCATCCTCTTCTTCCTTTCCGCGGCTCTCCTCCTTTCCCGCCGCCCCTCCTCCTCCTCGTCCTCGTACTCTTCCTCCTTTTTCACAGGGCACCTTCTCTCTTATCTTCCGGCTTCCTCATTCCACCTCCATCCCACTAGCACACAAACACACACTTTGACACAATGCCACCAGAGTCAACATACGTTGAGCCTCAGGCCAAGAAGAACATCATGTCGCGCTCCCAGCTCGAGGCTCGATGCAAGGCTGGAGAGATTCTGATTGTCGTCAACCAAAAGGTCTACAAGCTTGACAAGTGGATCAAGCACCACCCAGGAGGACAGCTCGCTATCCGTCACTGCATTGGTCGCGACTGCACGGACGAGGTCAAGGCCCTTCACCCCGACTATGTGCTCGAGAAGAAGATCAAGTACTTTGAAATTGCTGATTATCTTCCCAAGGAGTCCGACCCCGAGTTCGCGCCCATCATCGGCTCGCGTACGCGCTCCAAGGACGAGATTTTTGAGGCCCAGAGCGCCCAGATTTCGGCGGCCTATCGCCAGCTCGAGACCAGGCTCAGGAAGGAACAGCTGTTCGAGACCAACTACATCAACTATGCCTGGGAGTTCTCGCGGTACCTGACGCTGTTCACGATGGCCATTGTCTTGAACCTGTACGGCACCTGCACGATGCACTATATGGCCTCTGCACTCTGCCTCGCCATGTTCTGGCACCAGGTTTCGTTCTTTGCTCACGACGCCGGCCACAACTCCATCACCCACAACCTCCAGATCGACAACGGCATTGGCATCTTCCTCGCGGATTTCTTGGGCGGCCTCTCGATCGGCTGGTGGAAAAAATCACACTACGTCCATCACATTGTCACGAACCACCCTATCCACGACCCTGATATTCAGCACCTGCCCTTCTTTGCGGTCACGACCCGCATCTTCCAGGGCTTCTTCTCGACCTACCATCAAAAGGAGATGGTCTTTGACCGCGTGGCTCAGTTCTTTGTGTCGTACCAACACTACCTCTACTACCCGGTCATGATGATGGGTCGCTTCAACCTGTATGTGCAGTCGATGATGTTCCTGGCCACGGAGCCCGTCTACCCTTACCGCAAGCAGGAGATTTTTGGCTTGACTATCTACTGGATCTGGTACCCCTACTTTATCATGCAGCTCCCCACCTGGAACTTGGTCATTGCCTACGTCTTTGTGTCGCACATGTTCACGTTCATGCTCCACGTCCAAATCACACTCTCGCACTTTGGCATGTCGACCGAGGAGCTCGGAGACACCGAGTCCTTTGCTGCCAAGATGCTCCGCACCACCATGGATGTCGACTGCCCGCTCTGGCTCGATTGGTTCCACGGCGGTCTCCAGTTCCAGGCCATTCATCATCTGTTCCCTCGCATGCCTCGCCACAACCTGCGTTCAGCACAGCCCTTTGTGAAGGAGTTTTGCGACGAGGTCGGACTGACCTACCACATCCATGGATTCGCCAAGGGTAATCAGATTGTGTACTCGGCACTCAAGGATGTGGCCGATCAGGTCGGATTCTTTGTCGAGGTGGCCAAGCACGAGGCCAAGGAGTACATTGATGCACAAAAGATTGTCTTGCCCGCTGACAAGAAGGACCTTTAGAGCAATCCATCTCTTTTTTCTTTTTTCTTCCTTCCCCTACTTTCTCTTTTTTTATTTTTGTGCGCTTTCTTTCTTGTTTTTTTATTGCTACAACATCATCCCACCCGACCCAAGGATCCCCCCACCCGCCTCCTCTCACCCTTCCATCTATTGGCTGCCAAGCGTTATTTCGAGCGAGCGAGCGAGCCAAAGCAGAGACAGGGAGCAAGATTTCAAGCAGCAGCCCGGCAGGGGGAGGCTGTAAATGGTCTATTTTTATCCGCTAAGAATTTCCTCCAGACCGAAAGGGCAACTTTTCTTCGGGGACACAAGCGACTGGATCCGTCGGTTGGTCGTCGCTACAGTTATTTTTTCAGGGCTGAAAGGGATTGAGAGATAAGGGCAAAAGGCCCAACACAGGAGCAGGAAAAAAGGCAGGAACTGAACAGCTTGTCCTCCACGGCTTTTTCGGGTAGACGAAAAGATTGAGCCGCGCAGCGCGAAGGTCTGCGTCGTACTTTTCCAAGGCTTCTAGTGCTCTTCCACGGCCTTTTTTTTTTTTTTTATGTCCGGGAGCGAAAATCTCCCACACACCCGATTTCTTGTGCTCTCAGCCGTCTCGAGTCTCTCTCTTTTTTTTTTTTTCTTCTGTGCCTGTACTCTATAGTTTTCCACTTGTTGTTTCTTGTTTATCTGTCTGGAAGAGTCCTTTATACCGTTCACCCGCCCCCGCCCATCTGAATTCTCCGCCTCCTTGTCCTGTCTGTTTAGTATACGATCGAAATAAATCATCGGTGTCCTTTTTTTCTAGCTACAATCATGAACGTGTGTAATATATTCCCTGTCAAAAAAGTTGGTTCAAAACGCGCACAAACATGATTCCGATCAATCGCACACGCGTCCTCGTCCAGGCGTAGTTCGCCTTGACCGACTGGATAGATCCAGCAGTTCAATTCGATCATACGATTCGTTTTTGCTATCAATATATATATATTCTTTAATGTTGGCCAACTGCGACAATAGCCCTGGTATCCAGTCGTCTCCTCCCTCGTGAACGCTCGCTAGCATACCTGAGTGCCAATCTTCAGCAGCTCATTTCAAGCCGAGAGACCCGAGTGTCGAAGAAGAGCCTCCACTTGCACACCATCCCTGCCGCGGAATTCTTTCCATACTTCCTTGGGGTCCGTGGCTCCGCCATAGGCCAGCACCGTGTCACGGTATTTACGCCCAATGCGCTGACGGGACTCGGCTGAGCCAGCCTGCTCCTCGAGCGCTGCATAGGCGTCAGCAGAGTAAAGCTCGCTGTACTTGTAGGAGTAGTACCCAGCTGCGTATCCGCCGCCAAAGATATGACTAAATCCGCACAGGAAGCGGTCCTCGGGAATGGGTGGAATCAGGCACGTCTTTTGTGCCATACGTCTGTCGACATCAAAGATCGACTCCTGTCCTGCTGTCGCTGCGGACGTTTGTGCCTTGTATTGAGTGTGGAGCTCCAGATCCAGAGTGGCAAAGTGTAATTGGCGCATCATGGCAAGTCCTGCGAGGCATTGACGGCTCTTCATCACAGTGTCCTTCATATCCTGTGGCATGGGTGCGCCGGTCTTGTAATGTTGCGCCATGCGGTTCAGCCAATGGGGCTCGTATGCAAAGTTTTCCATGAACTGAGATGCCACCTCCACAAAATCCCACTCAACGCCCTTGATACCCGAGGCTTGAGGATAGTCCACCGTGGTCAGCATGTGCTGCAAGCAGTGTCCAAACTCGTGAAAGAGCGTGGTGACATCCTGAAACTTCATCCGCGAAGGCTCCGACTCGGATGCTGGGGCTGGCTGATTGCAGATCATGTACGCAATCGGGACGCGCACCTTGTCTGTTCTGGGATCCTTCATCCTTGTCACGCACACGTCCATCCAAGCGCCCGACTTTTTCTCCTCGCTCCTACTGTAAAAGTCACCATAAAAGTACGCAAGCAGCTTTTTGCCTGGACCATCGTCCTGCACCTTGTACACCTTCACGTCCTTGTTCCAGGTGGTCAGACCTGCCTGCTCCTGCTCCGCACTCTGCATCTCTGAGACAACAATTCCAAAGTTGTCCCGGGCGACCTCAAAGAGGGTGTCAATGACCCTTGGGAAGACCAGGTACTCTGAGATCTGATCTGCCGAATACTTGAAGCGATCTTTGCGGTATTCTTCTCCTACAAAAGCCGTGTCCCATGGCCGCAGAGGAGTCGGGTGCTGCAGTTGCTGGCTAGCAAACTCGGAGAGCTCGGCAAGCTCCTTTTTAGCGGCCGGAAGAGTTGCCTGGAACAGACGCTCCAGAACACTGCTCGCTGTTTCCACATTCGAGGCCATCTTCTTGGAGAGTGAAAGTGCTCCAAAGGACGGGAATCCCAGCATAGTCGCTTCTTCCTTCCGAAGGCTGAGAATTTCGTTGATGATGGGCTCGTTGTCCTGGTCTCCCGTGGATGCCTTTTTGACATTAGCGCGATACACCTGCATTTTTGTAATCGCAATTGAAAGGGTCATTTACGATGTAAGTTTGATGAAGTTGATCAATAATAAGGAGACTAAACGCAACATGGCAACATGACAACATGACAGCATGGCAAAGTACTCGTACCAGCTCTCGAAGTTCTCGGTTCTTGCAGTTCATAAGGAAGGGTACCAGCGTGGGTGCATCCAGCGTGACAGCCCATGGACCGGCATCTGGTTGAGTGGAGAGCACAAAGCAGAATGAAACGATGAGGGTAGGGAATGGGTAACCATGCGTACCTTCGTTAGTACTCTGGATGCCGATTCGCGAAAATGAGATGGCACTTAACAAAGTATCACTGACCTGCGCTGCCTTGCCCGTGTCCTCTGGTCTGTGCATTCTTGGCCATAGCCTGAAGCAGACTATCTGGGCATCCAGCCAAGTCGTTGCGGTCGGTAACAATCTCGGCAAAGGCTTTGGTGGCGTCCTGCACATTGTTGCTGAACTTGAGACTCAGCTGAGCCTTGCGTTCCTGGATCTCGTTGAAGCGCTTTCTCTTCTCGGCATTGCCTTCACCCTCGAGGCCAAAGGCGACACCGGACAGCCTCATGCCTTGAATGCTCTTTTCTACGATCCGCTGCTGCTCCTTATCCAAATTCTGCCAGGTGGATGGGTTCTCCTGCATCTTGACCAGGGCGTCGTAGAGTTCCAGAGACTGGCCCAATTGAAGGGAAACCTTGACCAACATGGGCTGGATCGTCTCAAGAGCCTTTCGTAGCTCTGGTGAGTCCTTGACCATCGATAGATGAGTGATCACCCCTGAAGCGCGCTCCAAATCGTCCTCGAGATCTTGCGCTAGAAGCGAGCAAGTAAGAGGAATGACAATAGCAGTCTGGTTAGAATCTCAAGTACATACATGTGACATGAAGCTTGCTTCCAAGAACATGATCTACGGGAGACTGATATGCAGCAAAAGTGCTCTTACTCATTCCCATGGTTCCTTCCCACGTTGGGGTAAAGTGATGGGATCTCTCCGCAAAGACTGATTCGACATGATTCACAAGAGCTTCCATGGCTGGGACGACATGCTCAGCCTTGATGGCAGCAAAGTCTGGAAATGCGGCCCAGTTCAAGATCGGGTTTGTGCTGAATTCCGGGGTCGCCTTGGTGTCTCCCACGGGTGAAGGCACGCCAAGGCTTTGAGAGGAATCGGCAAGAGTGGCTAGGGCACGCTGGGCGGTGACGGGAGCAGCAGCACGCAGCTGCATGGCGGCAGTTGTCATGGAAGGCTGGCGAGAGTTGGCAGGGCCAAGGTGGGCGTTGCGAGTGTGGATGGGTCTTTTGCTGGCGGTGGAGCGGGATGCAGGCCTGGCGAGAGCAGCAGTGTTCCTGAGGGATGAGAGACGGGATCGCAAAGAAGGGAGCATCGTGTGTTTGTGCGTCGCGGTGGATAAAAAGGAGCGAGTGGGGGGGACGGGGCGAGGGACAAGCGGACAAGCGGACAAGAGGACAAAGAGGACAAAGAGGACAAAGCACAACAGCACAAGAGCACAAGAGCACAAGCAGAATCAACTATGTACAAAAAATGTGACTTGGCTTGCCTCCGCTGCGACGCGACTCTTGCCGCGACCTGCTTGCCCTTCGCGTGCTAGCCAGCCTGGCTTGCAGGTGCAGCCCCGGGGCACCAAGACTCCAAGAGTCGTGACCTCTGGGGAGGTGGCAGAGGATGGACAGAGTGCGGTATGGGGGACGGGCAGCGGCTGCGTCCCTGTGGCACCTCCAAAAATCACCTGCAGGGCTGCATAAGGCCTTCCAAGGCACATTGGCCGATACTATACTGTGGGGCAGGGCACGACGCAAGAAAAACGGGCGAGAAGCGCGCAGCTTATTGTGCTCTTGTCACCGTGGCCGTTTGCGTCAGTATGTGTACATACCTGCTTGGAGTTGCCGCCGCATTAGATAAAGCGCTGCCGTTGTGCTAGCAGTCTGCACCCTCTTACGCCCCATACCGATCCGGGTGCCGCCCGATGTTCCCGCTGATCGCAGGGTGCTCAAAATATATTTCTCGGCCCATCGGTTTTCTTGCTCCTTCCTTCACTTCTCATTCCCACACCCTTTCCTCCCCTTTCACCCCCGACATAGAGACTCGTTCCTCTGAAATCTAATCATAATGGCCATTGACTTTCACTTCCAGTCGCTCACGGACAGCTCAAACGCGCTCCTTGTTGGCAAAATCGCCACCGTCGCTTCTATCGGCATCTATGCTGGAACAGCCCTCACCTTCAACACCATCATCATGCCCTCGCTGCGCAAGTTCTCGACCTCCAGCTCGATCGCCATCTGGAATGAGACTGCGGTCGCCGCAAAGAGTACGAACTGGCTCCTCAGGAGATCGCTCTACAGATGAATTTACTACTTGACAAACGTGCCGATGAACTGACCGTCAACCCCCCCCCCCCCCTTTTTTCATATATCTGTCTCGAAACTAGCCTTCCAAATCTCGTCTGTCTTGATCAGCGTTGCCGGAAGCACTGCACTTTACTACAAGACAAAGAACCCCTCGTACCTGTATGCTGCCGTCACCATGGCCTCGCTGATCCCTTACAACTTGCTCGCACTCGTCCCCATCAACAAGAAGCTCTTTGCCATCCGCCAGAGCAATACTGTTAACGGAAAGAGCAACAGCATGAAGGACAGCATCAGCGACGATAGCGTGGCAGAGGCATTGCTCAGCCGCTGGAACCTTTTCCAGTATGGTAGAACTCTTTTAGGCTTTGGGGCACTGATTGCCGCCCTCTATGGCGTGGCATCTGACAGCTCAGTGCGCTTCATCCTCTTCAAGTAATCGGTTCGCAGACATGTAGTTCGTAGTAGCTGTAATCCAACATAGATGCACCATCATCCCATGGCGCTTGTTGAAATGAATGTGAAAAAAAGAAGTGCGAGAGGGAATTCCGAAACTGCACGATCCTTTCTTGCATACCGGACTGAAAGCTTCGCTCTCGGCTGTTCCGTTTTTGTACCTTTGAGTTCAACAACAAACACACACTGTCCATGCCCATCGTGCGATGACGCTTGCGTAGTCGCCGCTTCGACAAGAGTTGAACCTTGGAGTTCAGGAACGGTGTAACCAACAAAGAGACAGGGGTCAAGAAAACAATTCGTCAGTCTGCATTTTTTTTTGGACAGCAAGTGCTACCACACGCACGCTCAAGCGTGGCTCTCCCGCTCGCACGAGACATGAACGAGCAGCATTTCTTGATCACGATGGTGAGGGTGGCTACACTAAAAGATCCTCTTGGCTCGGGCACGAACCATGGATCGCCATTTGCTGCATAGCTCAGGAGGATGTGGGATGTCATGGCTGCATATATTCTGCCCAGACATGGCAGCATATAGTTGACGCGACATGGTCAATGCCCTTCGCATCCTGACTCCCAGGGATGCTGGTATTGTCTTGCTAGACAGAACAACCTCTCTTCCCGAGGACCAACAGTACACATGCAAAAGGGGGGGGTGTACGAAAAGAAAGAAGAAAAAAAGGAGTGACTCGCGGGAGGAGTGATCAAAGGGGGGAAGGGTAGGAGTCTGACTTTCTACGCATAACAGACAGAAAAGAGACAACCCACAGGATCGACGAGATAGGGGGAACACCTACCATGACTCTGACATGGCCTGGGTATGAGATAAAGAACGATGCAGGATTGTTTGTTTAGCGGTTCGTCTCTTGTTCCTGTGGGTGAATGAGATCAATGCTGGCCTGTGTTTCTCAAGAGTCTTGTCTTTCCCGACACATGCCCGGCATTTACTAATCTGCTCTTTTCCTACTCTTTCTTTCACCTTCCAACCCTCCAGACTTCCAATCTATCCATCCTCTGGCCCAGCACTACCCAAACTATTGCGACCACGCCTCGTTTTAGTTACGTCACATTATATACCAGAATCAGGTTGACGCCCCGACGATCGAGCCGCAAACATGGCTAGGTATATATACATACACAAATGGGATATCAATTTACCCAAGGAGAGTGACAGAACAGAGGAGTGTGTGGTGTGAATGAAAGAGGGGAGCGAGGTTCAGGGCGACGGAACTCCCCTTAGGAGTTCAACGTGGCCAACAGGAGACGAGACCACCGGGAAGCCTTTTCCTCCTTGGGAAGAGCTGAGTTCTAATTAGACCCTGCTCGCCCAGCGCTGATCCGCTCGATGTACTACTACTGCCTGAGTGAAGGCTCATAGTTGGAGGTGCCTTCTCTACCCTGGGGGCTGTCGCTGCGATTCATACAACTCTGGGCGCAGGGCCTGAGGGGCTCGGTCTTGGTATATCTGGTCAGCTTGGCGTTGAGCATTATGCCATGACAGTGGTTCAGCGCATGCTAATATAGTCTGCACTCGCTTGGCTAATGAGGGCAGTGATCATCGGAAGCAATACCTGGCTTGATCCCTCTCGACTTCTTTACCGTCTTCTTCACTCAACAGCCTGTACTGTATGCTTTTGCATCGCCTGTAATGACATACACCCTAGAAGAGGGACAGGAGGGGTTCACGGCTGACGGATTGCTGCCTCGGCCAATGGACTGGGAGGCGGTCAGAGGGTGCGAGCAGCAGCAGATCGTGTTCTCCGCCCGGGGCAAAAAAAATGCCCGACCGTCCTAGAGGGCCTTGACGACGGGTGTCGGGCCGCAGGTGTCCTTTTCGTCATGATCACCAGCGCTGCTCTCGATGGGTATAAATGCGCGCACTCTCCACATCCGTCCCGCCGTCCATCTTTGTCCACATCCCCGCCGCACTTGACATTCTTTGCTTTCTACTTTATCCTGCATCTGTCTTCTTTTCCCAACCTTCTCTTGGCTCCAGCCTGGCTCTGACACCGCTCTCGCTGTTTGTGCTTTGTGTTTCTCTCTGCTGTGCATGTCCTCTTGCACGCGCTCCACCCCCGAACCGCAAGAGTACGCTGTGAGCTGCCTCTTAAAATACTGCACCGCTAATTGTGCATTCATACAGAGTGAGTCCTCTCATTTATTTTGGAGGCTCTTGGCCTCGTTTCGCCTCGCTTATCTGCCCCCTTCTCTCTCTTGGCTTTGTCTTTTTTTGCTCTCCGTCTCGCTCTTCTCTTGGGTCTCTTTGTTCTCTTTGTTCTCTTTCGTCCTTCCTCAGTCCTCATTCTTCGCTCTTCATTCGTCTCGCTCTTCATTCCCTCTCCTGGCAATATATATATATAGTCTATATATATATGCGTGTTTACTGGCGACATCCAGCAGCAGCAAGCTTCCTTCTCATTCATTCCTTTTTGCCGTGAACATTCATTCCGTTTACCTTGAACCTGCCAGCGGCGGACGACCTCACTGACTGTTGATTCTTCATTCCAATAACCTCAACGTGCAGCATGACCGCAGAGCCCGTCATCAATCTCTTGACGCCCCCTCCAGACGCTGACCACATTCGCAACTCGCTCGAACACATGGACACGGACCCACTGTCGTACTCGGCACTGGAGAAGCACGACCCAGTCCACGGTTCCGCAGAGGACGGGGACAGCCTCACCCCAACGAGCCTGGACGAGGACTCTGTGGATAGACAGGATAAAATTCTGGACGAGGACACGACTACCACTACGACTACGACAACGACAACGACCAAGGTGCCCAAGAGCCTTAGAGGCGGTCTCGACAACCTTGTCGCGCATCATCAGTCTCTGCACCAAAAGTACCAGCCATCACCCCCTTCAGATGGGAATGGCTCCGAGATCGAAGAGGATCGCCAAAGGGCCTCTTCTGCAGCGGCTGCTGTTAAGCTCCAAGAAGAAACGTCGACCTCGCAGCACTCCAACAGCATAAAAATTCGGGCACCGTCCACATCCACATCCGCGTCATTCAAAACCTTATCTGCGCAACCTCCGGGTCCATGTCTACCGTCGAGTTCCGTGACGACAGCGCAGACGCCTTCGCCGTTGGCCCAGCAGCATAGGCTGCAGGAGATCAGGACGCCGCTTCACACCAGCTCGAGCACCACATCCCTTGTCAGCACGACGTCCAGCTCAGGTTCAGGAACGCCCTCCTCGACGGACGGTTACCACACCATCGCAACCATCTCGACGACGACCACCAGGAAGCGCAAAGTCCGCCGTCCCACGTTCGAGGCGCGCAGCTCTCGCCTGGATCCAGAGGAGCTATCAAGGAGCCAAGATCCATTCCGCGGGTTCCACACCCTCTTCTGGATTGTTATGGGTGCCTACGGATTGATCACGTTTGACGAGGAGTGGACCAAGGTGGGGAAGGCCTTTGGCGGCACATTCTTCTCATCGTTCTCGCAGGATGCCATTATGCTGGCAATCAGTGATATCGGACTGGTACTCGCGACAGGCTTGGCATTCTTGTTGATCAAAGTCATTGCAAAGGGGTGGATGCGCTACAAGGTCACAGGCATGGTCGTGCAACACTGTGTTCAGGTCCTTTTCTTGCTCCTAGCCACAGCGTGGACCATTTGGAGGTAAAGGAGATTAAGGCAACATGCGGCATTGACTATGGTGGCACACGATCGTGCAGACACGTGTTTGTTGCTAGACTAACAACATTACGTACTCACTATGATTGAACAGAGATTGGCCTTGGCTCCAGTCCGGATTCTTTACGCTGCACGCCATTGCCATGCTGATGAAGATCCACTCCTACATCGCATACAACGGTGAACTTTCAGAGAAGCTGATCCAGCTCAGAAAGAGTGAGGCTGCTTATGCCCAGCTCAAGAAAGATGACAGCAAGACGGTCGATGATGCCCAGGACGATGCAGTATCCAGCACCAGCAGTACAAGTGCAAACAACAGCAACAGCAACAACCCTACGACCAGCAGCGATGACTCGTCTTTGGACTCTGATTCCCAAGACTCCCAGTCACCCGATCAAGACGAAAGTATCTCTCGACGCCACCATCGTCGAGCTTCTGAGGCAGCCACAGCACTCCTTCAGGACCATACTGGCAGTCCAGCAGCAGTGAACGCAGGAATTCTCGCTGCGGACATTGAGGAACTCAAGAGCGATCTCCGATGCCAGAATGGCGAGCTGTGGCCCGCTAATGTCACCGTCATCAATTTTGTTGATTATCTCATTGTCCCCTCGTTGATCTACGAGCTCCAATACCCACGCACCAACAAGTATGAACCATACTCACCGCCGACATCTCTTGATTATCCGCTGTAGCTTCCTGCATCGTTCTAATGTTCCAAATTGCTGTATTTTCTGTAGGATCCGCCCGCTGTATGTGTTTGAAAAGTCCGTCGCGACCTTAGGAACGTTCACGCTCCTCTACTTGACGACGGAGCATTATATTTACCCCGTGGTGTTCAACCCAGCCATCTCACCCTTGCGAGCATTGGTGCTGCTCTTGATACCCTTCATGCTTAACTACCTCATGATCTTTTACATTATTTTCGAGTGCATCTGCAACGCCTTTGCGGAACTGAGTTGGTAAGTTTGTTTGCAGAAAGAGTCCAACTGGCCCGTGCGGCAACTTTTGAGCAACAAAACAGCAACAAAGCAAGCATCTAACCACTCTAGCCATATCTTATTGCCACTTACAGCTTCGCCGATCGCAACTTTTATGAGGACTGGTGGAACTGCGTCAGCTTTGACGAGTGGGCACGCAAATGGAACAAGCCTGTGCACCACTTTTTGCTCCGCCACGTGTATGACTCGAGCATCGAGTCCTTCCATTTGTCGAAATCCAAAGCGGCGATTGCAACGTTCTTCTTGTCGTCGTGCGTCCATGAGTTGGTGATGATGGTGGTGACCCGCAAGGTGCGCCTATATCTCTTTGCATTGCAGATGTTCCAGCTGCCACTGATGTGGATGGGCAACCACAAGTCGATCCGCGACAAGCCTAGACTGGGCAATGCTCTCTTCTGGCTCGCAATGTTCTGTGGACCACCATTGTTGGGTGTTGCCTATTGCTATGCATAAGTCACGTCCACCCCATCAGAACGTATATCCATTGACTTTCATAGCAATCCTCCAGTTCCCAGAACGTATTTTGATAAATAAGCAGACTTTTTCTCGTTCAGGATGCATTTATTTTTTGGGGGGGGGGAGGGGGGTATATTTACTATTCCCGCAGGCGCGCTTTTGTTGCTATGCTCTATACACTCTCATTAAGCTGGACAAGGGATCTTCTCTGCTCCAGATCAGCAAGTAGCTCCGAGAGTTCCATGTACCATTTCCTTCCCTTCTCGTACTTGACACTTGTCGCTGCAGACTTGAAAGACCCTCCGAGGACATGTAGGTGCAAGTGATTTACGGTATTGAAAGGTGGGACATGGAAGCCAAGTCTACGCGGAGGCAGAGCAAAAGGGACGCGTTAGATATGGTTCGTATGAGTAACGTGAAGAAAGCCTTGAAAAAAAAAGAGCGCGTTGATCTGCGACTTTACCTTGATGTCTCTGGGTCGTGACCAAGGGTCTTGAGCAGATCGAGTGCTTTGGCTTTAATCCTGAGCAACAGGTCATAGTCTGAGATCTGTACAGTCTTGACGCTGATGATGTGCTCCTTAGGGATGATCAGGATGTGTGTATGTGCGGCGGGTTTGATGTCATAGAAGGCGACCATCTCGTGGTCCTACACGGCGTGGAGGAGAACAACTGGTTCAGACATGGATCCAACTGTCTTTGACACATGCTGCAAGATCCCCATGTGGGATGTGGGGTTGGGTTATGGTAGTCCGAGAGGCACGAACGAACTCTAAATCGCGCTGCTCTTCGCCCCCAAAACACTGTGAATGTGATCATCTGGCACTCAGTTTTGGTTGGGGGAAACATGATTTCGCTGCACCATTTTTTTTTGGCTCGCAGCCAGCCGCGTGTTGGTGGCGACACGATTCTCATTTCTTGTTTCCCATCTTCTTCCTTGTACAACAAAGCGCCTCTAGCAATTCCATCCACACTTTTGAATTCACTCTCATCGACTCCTACTTCCTTACAGCATAGGAACACAGCAGGAACTCACCTGGTAAAGAACATGGTCGCTTGTGTTGCCAGCTGCAATCCGGCAAAAGATGCATGGCTTGTGGGACCGCTTGAACAGGGACGACCACCTTAGGCTCACGAGGAGCGCGCTGACTAGCAGGAACAGCGACAGCTTAGGGGGCGGTGACTTGATGGCAACAGCATGCATTGCCTTGGCGGGTTCAATGGAGAAGCAAATGAGCAGTGGATAGGGCGAAGGGGGGGATGATGTCAAAAGGACTGGAAGAGACAAGTGTGTCTTTGCATCAGTCTTTGGGGGGGACAGCTGCCACGCCACATTGCCCCCATAGACATAGCAGAAGCTTTTTTTGTTGTCTGCGTTCTCAACTGTCTTCTCTCCTCTCTTCTTTCTCTTCTTTACCTCTCTCCTCACAGTCAATCTCCACCCAGGCCGCCTACAGTACACATCTCTCACAGACACCATGGTTCTCCCAGCCCCAGCCTACCCTGTCATGGGGGTCGTCTATCTGAGTCGCAACATCTCGCAACTCGGGCCCCAGTTCATTCGTTCACTCTGCTGGGCACTGGGAGTCGCAGTGTCAACCATCACACCTTTACTGGCCCTGACATTCAAGTACCAGAACCGACTGATCACCAGCGTCATGGACAATGCCTTCCCTAGACTCGCAGGCGTCAAGATTCTAGGCATCGGCGTCCAGACCTGGTCCACCATGTTCCTGACCATGGGCGAGTCCTCGCTCCTAGTCGCGATCATTATGGGAGAGGTCTTCAAGAAGGAAAAGACCAAAGGATTGTTTCAAAGTGTGCTTTCAAAGGACAATGTTCAGGTGGGACCCTTGGCCAGAGTCTCAGAGAACGGAGTGATCAAAGTATCTTCGTCAGCAGACCGTCTTCATGGATCACAGCAGCAGCAGCAACATCACAAGGCGCTGGTAGAGAAGGCCACAGCTTCTACCTCGCATTTCGGACAACGGATGGGTCTTTGGCTGGCGACGCTGCCACTTAACTTTGTGCCCGTGCTGGGACCCATGGCGTTTTGTTATATCAATGGCAGAGCGCGCAGTCCATATGTTCACCGACGGTACTTTGATATGAAGGAGATGACACAGCAGGAGCGTGACGAGTGGATCCAAGCGAGAAAGGTATGGAGTGTTAAGGACACTTGGTTGGAATTCTCTTGACCTATTGTCCTCCGCTTCGTAGCTAACACCCTTTTTTTAACTTTTTAGTCACAATACACGACCTTCAGTGTGATTGCTCAAGGACTGGAGCTGATTCCGTTCGTTGGTATTCTCTTTGGCTTTACCAACACGATAGGGTAAAGTGATGGGAGGAAGCTTGCTGTTCTCCCAATGATGACTGCAGTGATGGAAACGTGGACACGGGAGGCAGCGGAATTTCCTGGAACAGTCTAGCACTCTACTAACATTTGCCGTCTTTTCTTTTCGTCATGGATATCGTAGTGCTGCGTTATGGGCTGCCGATCTGGAGAGACAGCAGTATGAGCTCAGGAACAAAAAGCTGCGACAATCGGCTGCAGCTTCATCGTCCACTTGAAGCTCCCCCACCCCTTTTCTAAACAGAGGATTCAGTTTCTCCACACTCCCCTCAATCTCCCAATTTCTTTGTACATTATCTCGTCCCTCCCTACTCTTTTTCAAAACTTTGCAATAAAATATCGCGAACAATCATATGCCCGGATCGTCATGATGAGCGTCTTCAGGGTACGACTACTGTATAAAAAAAAATCAACACTTCTCTTCACAGCGAAGTAAGCGACAGAACGATGATCAAAATGGACAAGAAAAATGCAAAAAGAAAGCTCCTTGGCGGGGAATTGAACCCCGGTCTTCCGCGTGACAGGCGGAGATACTAACCACTATACTACCAGGGATTTGTATTGCTTTGATTGGTTGAAATTTTCATCGCAATTGAAACTATAGTACCTGTAGCCACTTGGCAGTCAAATACCATTGCGTCATTTCCTTATTTCCCAGCTCGCTAAATCCATTCTTATGGTCCCTTATTTCCTTCACATCTGGTTTGGCGAGGAGAAAAATATAGTAGTGCAGGCACAAAGAAGAGTCGGTGCTCCTCACGGAATATGCTGGAAGGTTTTCTTTGACGAGGCGGCACATATATATGAGGCCCGCCCTTTGTTCTTTTTCTTCTGTTTCCTCATCTTCTCTTCACTCTTCCCCGCACCCACACACCACCATGTCGCAAGAGACGTTTTCTTTCCAGGTAAGCAACATTCTTCCCTCCTCCTGTGCTTGTTTCGCCTCTGACCTGTCTGAGCTAGCAGCCTCGTAAAAAAATGCATTCGAGTTGTACTCGACCTGCATTCGCCAGCCTTTTTACCTGTGCTTGCTTGCTTGCTTGGATCAGAACACGCCATACCTCTGGCGGTGGATCAATCGCACTGGACACCAACAGCCATATTGGATCAGCCTGCTGCCAGTCGACTAACCGCATTGCGCTTGCCTCCATTCTCCTCCATAGGCTGAGATCTCTCAGCTGATGAGCTTGATCATCAACACCTTCTACTCAAACAAGGAGGTCTTCTTGAGAGAGTTGGTTTCCAACGCCTCTGGTATGTGATCCAAAGCATATTTCGTGGACAAGAGGCTCATTAGCTATTGTGCAATAGGATAAGGGACCTGACCTGTCTTTTTCTTGCTTCTTCCACCGTGTCCCACAGATGCTCTTGACAAGATCCGCTACGAGGCTTTGACCGATCCCTCCAAGCTCGACTCTGAGAAGGAGTTGTACATTCGCATCACCCCCGATCGCGAGAACAACGTCTTGATCATCCGCGATACCGGTATCGGTATGACCAAGGCCGACTTGGTCAACAACCTCGGAACCATCGCCAAGTCCGGAACCAAGGCCTTCATGGAGGCCCTCAGCTCCGGTGCCGATATCTCCATGATCGGTCAGTTCGGTGTCGGTTTCTACTCGGCCTACCTGGTCGCCGAGCGTGTCCAGGTCATCTCCAAGCACAACGACGACGAGCAGTACATCTGGGAGTCTGCTGCCGGTGGTTCCTTCACCATCACCCGCGACACCGTCAACCCCTCCTTGGGCCGCGGTACCGAGATGCGCCTCTTCATGAAGGAGGATCAGCTCGAGTACCTCGAGGAGAAGAAGATCAAGGAGATTGTCAAGAAGCACTCCGAGTTCATCGGTTACCCCATCCAGCTCGCCGTCGAGAAGGAGACCGAGAAGGAGGTCGAGGACGATGAGGAGGAGGAGGTCAAGGAGGAGGGTGCCAAGATCGAGGAGATCGAGGATGAGGAGGACAAGAAGGACAAGAAGAAGAAGACCATCAAGGAGAAGACCATCGAGAACGAGGAGCTCAACAAGACCAAGCCCCTCTGGACTCGTAACCCCGAGGACATCACCAACGAGGAGTACGCCACCTTCTACAAGTCCTTGACCAACGACTGGGGTGACCACATGGCTGTCAAGCACTTTGCCATCGAGGGTCAGCTCGAGTTCCGTGCCATCCTCTTCGTTCCCGGCCGTGCCCCCTTCGACATGTTCGAGACCAAGAAGAAGCGCAACAACATCAAGTTGTACGTCCGCCGTGTCTTCATCATGGATGACTGCGAGGACCTCATCCCCGAGTGGCTCAACTTCATCAAGGGTATTGTCGACTCTGAGGATCTTCCTCTCAACATCTCCCGTGAGATGCTCCAGCAGAACAAGATTCTCAAGGTCATCCGCAAGAACCTTGTCAAGAAGTGTCTCGAGATGTTTGCCGAGATTGCCGAGGACAAGGAGAACTTCACCAAGTTCTACGAGGCCTTCTCCAAGAACATCAAGCTCGGTGTCCACGAGGACTCCCAGAACCGCAGCAAGCTCGCTGAATTGCTCCGTTACCACTCGACCAAGTCTTCGGATGAGATGACCTCGTTCAAGGACTATGTCACCCGCATGCCCGAGAAGCAGAAGAACATCTACTACATCACCGGCGAGTCCCGCGTCGCCGTCGAGAACTCTCCCTTCATTGAGGTCTTGAAGAAGAAGGGCTTCGAGGTTCTCTTCATGGTTGACCCCATTGATGAGTACGCCGTCACCCAGCTCAAGGAGTACGATGGCAAGAAGCTCGTCTCTGTCACCAAGGAGGGTCTCGAGCTCGAGGAGGATGATGACGAGAAGGCTGCCCGTGAGGCTGAGGAGAAGTCCTACGAGGCTCTCTGCGCCCAGATCAAGGAGATCCTCGGCGACAAGGTCGAGAAGGTCCTGGTTTCCAACCGTATCTCCGAGTCGCCCTGCGTCCTCGTCACCGGTGCCTACGGCTGGTCCTCGAACATGGAGCGTATCATGAAGGCCCAGGCCCTCCGTGACTCATCCATGTCCTCGTACATGGCTTCCAAGAAGTCTCTCGAGTTGAACCCCAACAACGCCATCATCAAGACCCTCAAGGCCAAGGTTGAGGCTGACAAGAACGACAAGACCGTCAAGGACTTGACCCTCTTGATGTACGACGTTGCCCTCGTTGTCTCTGGTTTCAGCATTGAGAAGACCGACACCTTTGCCGACCGCATCCACCGCATGATCAAGCTTGGTCTTGCCATTGATGAGGATGAGGAGGAGTCTGCCTCTGACATGCCCGCTCTCGAGGCTGAGGATGTTGTCGAGGCCAGCGAGATGGAGGAGGTCGACTAAACAATTCGTACAGTAGACTCTTTTGTCCCTTTTTTTTCCTTTCAGTCATAATGTGTTCTCTCACCCATCATTGTAATTATTTGCCGACACAAAATAAAATTCATGACACATGAAAAATGACATCCTGTTCTCTTGTTCTATTCGTTTGACGGTTGCTATTCATATGGATTGGGCACCCTGGGGAGGATGGGAACGATGCTGCACTGGTGCCTGGACGAGAGGCCCATATACGTCCCTGGTGTTGTTGAATGAGCCTGTGACATTGCGACCTGCCCTGATTGTTTCAAAGCGTACTCTTCCTGGTGTTTACGAAGAATCTAGAGAAGAGGAGATGAAGGGTGAGATCGTCGTGCGGAGCAAATAGCTTTTTGGACCGTTCACACTTAACGTTGGCGACTCGTGTACCTCATGGTGTGACTTTTGACCTTGATCTGCAGTGGACAGAGGCGGGCCAAAGGGCGTCCTTGCCATGCCGGACCCTGATCTGCTCGCAAAAGGTATAATACATTACAAATTATGGGTATCAGCACGTCGGAAGAAAGCAAAAAAAAGGAGGAATGGGGGAAAAGAGTGGTCCTTCCTTACCCTGCTCCCGGATATCCCATTGATGGCATCGCGGTTGGCTGTGATAAAGAAGGGGAAGGCATTCCTGACATGAAGGACCGAGAGCTTTGTTGGGTGGAAGGTATATGAATCTGCTGTGGCACCAAACCCATCTGCTGTTGTTGCTGCAGTGGTTGCGGTGGCAAGGGTGGGCCTGGTTGTTGTCCCTGCTGCGGGTGGGGCATCATTTGTGGCGGAAAGCCCCGCTGCTGGAACCCAAACTGTTGTTGCTGAGCCATGTCACCTCTATAAGGGCACGTTATGAGAGAGATTTGGGTCAGAGGTAGTGGGACAAAAGCAACACAAGGCGAAGCGGGCTACAGAGGCCTACGACATCCAAGACCTGAATGCGGTGTTTCCTTACTGCATGGCCATGCCTCCAGGACCGCCTGCTCCCCTGTGCTGTGGTCCGCCAGGGCCTCCTCGTCCATGTCCTCCGCGATAATTGTTCATGCGGGCAGCGATGCGCGTTGGGGGAGTGGATGTATTGTGTTTGGCGGTTAGAAATGGAACCGAAAGAGATTGTTCAGCTCACCCTTCTGGCTTTGGAGAAAAAAAAAAAAAGACAGTCCACAACACCGCGTTTCTTTCTGGTCGCTTGCTCCCTGCGGTTCTCATGCTCAAGCACCACAACCCCACGCTCCATCGTGTCCAAACCTCATTCATTGGCGTGCATCCAGGCAGCAGTAGCACACCTTCGCTCTAGACGGAGGACCCTTATCATCGGACAGCATCAAGCAGCGGCACTCAGGACAGAAACAAATCAACTACGCCTTGCGAAATGTCGTTTAGCTCAACACAGCAGTACTTGGCATCCGTCAATGGCTCGTCATCTCCAGGGACTTCATTCTCGGGCGCGCCATTCGGAGGCGCATCAAACAGCAGTCGAAGTATGACAAGTGGAGTCATTGTGCATGCTCCAGTCTGGCAGTATGGCTAAACAGTGGCTAACTCTTGAATTACTCTTGTGGTCCTTAGCCGCTCCGACCATCAACGTTGACGAGGAAATCAAACTAACGACAAACAACCGTGAACGAGCTCAGATGGACAACATGGCAGATCTGTACTCGATCGTCGTGGTATTGGAGCATCTGGAAATGGCATATATCCGAAGCGCCATCACTCACACAGAGTAAGGAACCTTTCTCGGGCCCTCCTGCTACCACTTTGGGATCTCCGTCCTGTCCATGGTACTTCCCTCCGATAGTTTTTCTTACCCCGTTTTTCACTGTACTCTTTTCCATTTGGGTTAGATATACACCAGCATGCCGGCAGCTGATTGCACAGTTCAGGACAGCGTCAAGTTTGCTGGGCGATGTGGTACCGGACTTGGAAAAGTTCATGAAGGAATATAACTTGGATTGTCCAGCAGCGGCCAAGAGGCTCAAGATTGGAGTACCGGCTACAGTCGAGTTTGGAGACAATGGAGCATCCGATGAGCTGAACGGCCATAGAACAGCGAAATATGTTGCCGAGACGGTTGAGGTATGCATGGCGAAGCTGCGGATTGAAAACGGGTGCTTTCTAACTCGTTTGCCATGGCTTTTCTAAACTAATGATTGCTGTTTGCTGTAGAACTACATTACGGTTATGGATACGCTCAAGCTGGGAATGACGGCGGTGGACGCACTTCATCCGCTACTGGCTGACTTGATCCAGAGTTTGAACAATGTCAGATCATTGCCTGCGGATTTTGAAGGACGAGCCAAAGTGCGCGAGTGGTAAGTCTTTGTTCAAAATGGTAGATTTGTTTGCGCTAGACACATCTCGAGTGACAAAAAAAAAAGTTTAACATTGCCTCGATATCGCTTGCTCCTTTTCAGGCTGATCAAACTCAACAACATGAGGGCGAGCGAGGAATTGGGCCCGGATGAGAAGAGGCAGCTGGAATTCGATCTAGAGAGCAACTACACTTCATTCCGTGGATGGCTCGACAGTCAGTGATCAATGCGAGGCGCTTAAAATAAACGACGCCCGATGTTTTCCAGAAAGCTAGATCCTCCAGAATGCGGTGGAAGGCACCATGGACTGAATGAGGCTGTATTTCTCTATATTTATTACATGCAGATCGGGTCGGTTCTGTTGCTTCTCTACCTCCCGAAAACAAAAAAAAAGAGAGGTCTTGGACGATGTCTAGTTCCTGGTCATCAATGCGGCTACTATGGTGTTTGATCGCCGAGTCCAGTCTCCGTGTTTCTTATTCCTGTCATCTTTTAACGTGTCGCTTCCGAGAGTCCATTTTGCAATCCAGGCTGTGTCTCTCGTTCTCTCTCGCTCTCTCTCTTACTCGGCCTTCTTGGGCTTCTTGGTTCCGTATTTTGACCTTGAGGTGCGTCTGCTGGGCACACCTTGCAGATCCATGGCGCCACGGACCAAATGGTAACGGACTCCGGGAAGATCGGGCACACGACCACCGCGGACCAGGACGACGGAATGCTCCTGCAAGTTGTGGCCCTCTCCGGGGATATAGGCGTTCACAACCTTGTCGTTCGAGAGTTTCACACGGGCGACCTTACGGTCGGCCGAGTTGGGCTTACGAGGCTTCTGGGTGAAGACACGGACACAGACACCCTTCTTTTGGAAGCAGGCGTCGAGGGCTGGGGATTTGGAGTCCTTCTTGAAGGACTTGCGGCATCCGCGCATGACCTGGTTGAGCGAGGCCATGGATCGGATTTGCTGGTGATTGTGGAGGGCGGTGAGGGCGGGCGAGGCGATGGATGAGGATGGAGAGAATCGTGCAGCGGCGGCTAATGGGGTCCTGAGGGCGGCTGCTGGTGCAGGCAATGCAGCCATGAGGGATCGCAGGTTGAACATGGCTGAAGTGTGATGGATGGAGCGGAGCGACAGACAGGCAAGGAGGCAGGGGTGGGAAGGGCTTGTTATGTTGGTGCTCTCTGTCCGGGTGGCTTGAGCCCGGACTGCTACTCTGGCGCTTGTACTTCAACAGGCGCATGGGCTTTGCAAGCAGACTCTGCTTTTCTTTAATTCCTTCTGTCCCCTCCTCGCAAGGATACACTCGCCCCCCCACTCATGTCCAACTCGCTCTCGGGCCCTTCCAATTTCGCAGACGACGGCTCGGCTGTCATTGCGCGCCAGATCGAGGTGCATCACAGCCACCTGGCATCCGAGGCACTCGACAAGATCAATGCCTGCTCGGACATTTATGAAATAGGACGCACCGTCAGCCTTATTAAGGAGCGAGGATACAAGAGGGTGAGGCATCGAGTCGCACTATCAGCAGCAGGATCGCTGTATCGCTCTCTCTCTCTCTCTCTCTCTCTCTCTAGAGCCGAGGACTAACTGTTAGGCTACTTGTCTTGCACATAGATCGCTCTGCAGTTCCCTGACGAACTGCTGCGGGACTCTGGACTTGTAGCACAGTTGATCAGGGATCAGACCGGGAGTGCCGTTTTCATTCTTGCCGATACCTCATACGGAAGGTAAGGAGTCTGTCAAAGAGCTAAAAGGATCTTCCCAAGCATAAACTCAAAACGACACACGGACTAAAACCAACTTTTTTTTGGATCATTCTTTCGCTTTCAAGCTGCTGTGTGGACGAAGTTGCAGCGCAGCACATCTCGGCCGACGCAATCATTCACTACGGGCGTTCTTGTCAAAGCCCGTAAGTTTTTTTTTCTCTTTTTCTTCTTGACTCCTCCTTGATCTGTATTGATGCATGCGTATAGTCGCTTCGTCGATGTCGCCTTCTAACCGCATAGTCTGGTTTGATGGAGCATAGGACATCGCGTCTCCCCGTGATCTATGTCTTTGGGAAGCAACCCGTGGATGTTGAGGATTGTGTGTCGGTGTTTGATGGATTCTTTGCAAAGGACAAGGCACAAAAGGTCATCTTGATGTACGATGTCATTTACTCCCATTGCATAGGTAAGGAACGGAGTGTGTTGTCATATCGGGAAGAAGTATCCAGTCGCTAGTGTGCAACGAGGGCTGAGCTGACCCTATCTCATCTGAACCCCCCCTCCGCTGTACCGTAGATGAGCTCATGGGTAAACTGGTTTCGGGAAACAACTATACCAATATTATCAAGTCGCGCGTGGAGACAGAGTCTAATCTCGGATACGTCCTCACCAGACCGGATGTGGAGCAGGAGTCACGCAGTGGATGCTGCAGGAAAGAGGCGTCATGCTGTAGCACCGCAAATGGGGCAGACTCCAGCTGCGGAGGCTCTTCAGGAGAGCCCTCGGCGTCATGCTCTTCGGGTTCAGCAAGTGGTTGCAGCAGTAACCCATCCAGCTGCCAGACGGCGACATCGACCACCATGACTCAACAACAGCCTGAGGGGACGGGGACGCCTGAGATCACACGGGATAGCAACAAGCGGAGGCGATTCGGGCGGACGTATTACCTCCCTGAAGGCGATCAGATCGAGGACTATGCGTTATTCTATGTTGGTGACGAGAGTCCTACCCTGTCCAACATTATGATGACCCACAGTAAGTGCGAGGTGTACTCTTACAACCCCGAGAAGAAGCAGGGCCGACTGGAGTCTGCTCAGGTCAACAGAGCGTTGATGAGGAGGTATTTCTTGGTTCAAAAGGCCAAGGATGCTGACGTGATTGGTATCGCGGTTGGAACTCTTGGAGTTGGTAGGTTGACTGCAACGTGTGCTATTTGTGTACAAAGAAGAGGCACTCTTTGGCATGGCCATGCTTCCTCGCTCTCCTTTGCATTAACCATTGGGCAACGAAATCATCATTTTCCTTCACCTCCTTAGCGTCATATATGACCATGATCAAGCATCTGAAGGCACTGATCGAGTCGAAGGGCAAGAAGGCTTACACATTTGTCATGGGCAAGCTTAACGTCGCCAAGATGGCCAACTTCATGGAAATTGACTGCTTTGTGTATGTGGCATGTCCCGAGAACAGCTTGATCGACAGCAAAGAGTTTTACCGGCCCATCGTCACGCCCTACGAGCTAGAGATTGCACTCAGCAAATCTCGAGAGTGGAATGGAGACTATGTGACGGACTTTCAACAGCTGCTCCCCGACGACGACAAAATTGGAGTGGACAAGGTCAAGATTTCACAAGCACAGTTGGATGCGGCGTCAGACAGGGAAGACGAAGAGGACAGTGATGAGGACGAAAAGCCTCATTTCTCACTTGTGACAGGACAGTTGAAGCAAAGCAGAAAGTACACATCCAACCAGGAGGATTCCAAGGAATTGTCGGCATTGATCGAAGGAACCAAGGATTTGACGGTCAGGAACAAGAACACCAGTGTTGCTACGTTAATGTCAAGTGCAGCAGGGGAGTATCTGCAGTCGAGGCAGTTCCGCGGTCTGGAGGTTCAGTTGGGCGAGACGCCCGTTGAGCTTGCCACTGAGGGACGTGCTGGCATTGCAAGAGGCTACAAAACCGAGGATGGTTATGGAGACCGCGAAAAAGAACGGTACTAATAAAAGCTCATTATGTTGAAGCGCTGTATTTTAGGGATACGCGAGACCGAGGCGAGCAATTTGGACATCATCATATGTGCTCATGCGATCGAATGATGGGGCCGTCCGTCGCATTTGTATACAACTAGACTTTGGTTGTTATCAATGGCTCTCACGGTTAGAGAGACGGGATGTTTTTTTGCATGTGCGTGTTCTCCATGATAATCATCTGCTTTGCAGTGAATGTTGATGGTCAGCACCAAGTCGCACTGTCTTTCTAGGTAATCCAAGCAGAACCGTGGGTTCCATATTCCCGCAACGAGCTTCTGGAACTAGGATTTGCTCTGGCATCATGGTAGGTTGTTGGGAGAGATGGTGGTCTTTACGCACTGGAGGATGTCTTGAAGCGAAGCCTGGGTGTGTTTAGAGGGAACAGCAGCTGTGGAAAAGAGCGAGTGAGTACAAGCATGGCACGGGAGATAACGATAAGCAGCCTGGTTGACGACGCATCGCATGCTAAAATAGCAACATATGCCGATCGGGCTGCCTACTCTGTTTTTAGCATTTCACGCTTTACCGTCAGCGAGGAGGACAGCGGGACAGGTGTTTGTTCAGGAGTATCCAAGCGAACACTGTCGCGAGACTTCTAGGACGAGCGCGTGTATAGTTGCATTGGGACTAGCAACCATAGAGCCCTGCTGGAGAATGCACTGGGAAAGGGAGAGACAGTAAGTGTGCGGGGGCGTTGTTCCTATCTGTCTTCCCTTTGACTCTCCTGTTTCTCTTTCCACGTCAGACCACCAGGTAATCAAGTATGGGGGTGGTCACACAGCCGCGCTAGACGCCAATGCATGCATTTTTTTCCGCCCTGGCATAATGTGCTCCATGATCAAGAACGCGAGAAGAAAGGGGAAGCGCCATGTCACTGTGCATTATCTCTTTTTATTTTCCTTCTTTTCTTTTATGATCGATTCTTTGAGCCGGCCCGAGCAATGAGGGCGATAACACAATGATCAAAAACGCTAAAGTAGAGAGAGAGCGCTTGAACCAAAATTGCATTTACAATTGTTTTTGGGCCTTTATCGACCCCTGAGCACACCGCGCATCCATGGATCTTACCATCCGATAGCAAGGAATGCTCTTACAGGGATGAAAGGTCGATGAATGATAACAATCGGTGATCCGGAGTTGGTGCTTTTCATGTCTGCGCGCACTTTTGGATCACCGTGGCTATTATTGGGACTCAGAGAGACCACTCGCTCAACTGCGACGGGGTCGCTGAAGCAAAATCGATAACGCTTTGAATGATAGATAGGGATCCACCGTGGATGCTTTTTGCATGAGGCATATGATGCGCGCCTTGCAACACCAAGAGCATTTCAGCAGGTGCAGCAACAAAACAGCGCTTTTGCTTATGTTGGATTCGGCGAGTGTACACGGTGTAGGCAGCAACCAGGCAAGCAGCACGAGCGGCATGACGCTGTTTAGTGCCTTCGTGGGCCAATTTCTCCACATGCTATTGCAAGGGAGCACAAGCGCAACACACCACTGTGGACTAGGGCGTATCTGTCGGTCGGTGTGCGTCTGCCCCTCCCCTGTTTCGTCTTGACGCCACCCAGAATGGACGACGGAGAGCGGAGGGACGGCAGGCTACGTGTCGTCGCGCGACCACGATGGGCCTGCTACGGTCCGCTATCGCCCCTGTCACCCGATATCGTAATCGCGCTTGTGCCCTATCTCTGTCCGTCGACGGAGCCAATACGCTCAAGCGCCCACAGAAGTATTAAAGCAAACCATCGAACCACCAGCCACGCAGTCCTTGTTTCCCTCCAGCTCCACTTCCTCTTGCCACCACCCTGCCCGCTGAGCCCTTGCCATCGCCCCAGCAACGCTCTCTCGTCCTCTCTCTCTCGCTGCCGTCTCTCTGTTGTGTCTCTTCGACGTGCTTCACACACCCTCGTTTATTCAAAGCCAGCTCTGCACGCAAACTCTAATACATATTCGCCCAGCCTCAACCACCTTTTTTGACAACGTCCATTGCACGACAGCGGCCAAGCACCATCCTCTAAATATGCTTCACTTTCCAATAGCCACCAGCACGCCTCTTCTGCCCGCCTCAGGTAACGAACCCGTTCAAGGGTTGAGCAACAGACGACCTTTTATCACTGTTATCTTTCTGTATGCCCGTTGACATACCCACGCAGTAAACACCGCATCCTATCGCATCCTCTCCCTGCCCTCCCCTCTCCTCGCCTTTCTCTCTCCCACTTCCTTTCTCCGCTCATCACTATCTGACTCCCTATCTTCCATGCATATGCAAGAGTGCCTTGACAGATCGAGTGAGCAGCAGAGAAGGGTTCCCGTCACCATGTAAAAAGTATATTTTCGTTTTCTCAGGAACACATGTCTGTAATCTTTCGGAAAGACGCGTTGGCTTTCCGGACCACCCGATTCTGCGCCTATTTTTTTTTTTTTACCAACTGTACCCAGGGTGGGATATCAAGAGAGAAGGGTAGTGCCTGTGGTTGTGGACACCATTTGCAGAGAGATCTGTGCCCCTTGCAGTCAATTAACCTGATTGGCTGTTTCAGCCTCTAACCTGTTTGTACGGTCTTATTCAATCAAGGGTGCAGTCATCCGTCTAACAGCATTCAAGGCAAGTCTACCTCACCACGGCCATCGTCAGCCTTGGGTCTGAGGCCCTCGCGCATTGATGTCCGGACCCATGCATATGACTTGAAGCAATCCAAAACTGCAGCAATCAATATCCCGTCACCGCCCTTGACACCCTATCTTGGCCACGGTGATGATGTGGACGAGGATGATGTGGACGAGGATGATGCCGATGCCATCCGTCCTTCCCGATACCACTCGAGCAACGAGCGCACGAAGGAAAAGAGAGAGTCGCGTCTTCCCACATCTACGCCCAGCCCAGTACCACCACGCCTACGGCAGCGATCCGCGTCCATGAGTAGTGTCGTACCATCACTAGGGTTCACGTTTTCGACGAATCTGTCACCCAGTCAACCCAAAGAGGACCGAGAAAGCTATGCGTTCTTTTTGAAAAAGATGGAGGAGGACTACTGGAAGAGTGTCTCGACCATTCGCTCAACCTACTTTTTTGATGGCATCGGTCGTGGGGGAGGGTTTCTCGCTGTAGGTTATTATTATTGTTGTTGTAATTCGTATGTCAGTCTCACTTGAAAAAAGTCGATGTGACACTTATTGACCTGGAAGGACCCTCTCCATTGCGGATGGACCCTTAGATTCCTCATTTGGCCTCGCATGGCAATGCAAAGACCAATGTGATCTGCAGGCTACTAGAATCCTGGCTGACCAAGAAGTTGGTCGAGCCCACGATAGCTGAAGAATCGATCCCAGTTTTGGAAGACAACATCCAGAGCTCTGTCCAGTCCATTGAACGGCATCTGCGGGCGGATCCGAGGGTCTGGTCAGGCATCTCTAAAGCATTCATCCACATACGGTGTGGACATGTCTTTATGCTCGACAGCTGCTGTGATGACGAGACGATCGTGCACCTTGGTGCCGATGAGTTTTACCAAGATGTAAGGAAGGAGACGGTTCCTTTGTTTGTTACTCCATTTATGTGATAAGCCCAAGAGTTTCTCCATTGACAAAGTGATTATTAAATCGTCTTTTTTGACCTCCTGCAACTGAGTTAGTATCCGCTGTTCGTTGATGTCGAGATCAAGATGCATGGCGAGTCGACGGTGCAGCAGCAGCAGAGGCAGCGGCAGCAGCCCATGGCGACGAAGGACAAGAGTGGGCCAACAGAGGTGTTGATTGCGTTCCAGAACGTGGTCAACCGAGGCCAGGGCGGCCACGAGTGCCCGAGTCCGTATGTGCACCGCGCCATGATACGCGAGGGTGGTGCCACAGCCTCTCCAGCGAGCACAGCCGCATAGACCACGCTTTGCAGTATACAAAATACAGTACCATCAGACTAATTTGCTGCGGGAGTGGAGCCGTTGGAGAAACTCCTGGCTGCGGGGGACTGCTCTTTTGTTTTCCCGTGAGATCCACAGCGCGCCATAAAACACCGACACAGCCTCTGTCGCCTCTTCTTTACTTTTATCTGTACGCTGCATACACACGCATACACGCATACACGCATAAGAAGCCCCAAGAGCACACAGACACCCACTTTTAGCATCAAGCAGGCAATCCATCCAGCATCGTCGCTCTTCCCCCATCGGCCCGCATTCTCCCGCTCACTCTCTCTTCATCCTAAGCTCCAGATGGTCAGCGCAACGACATTCATAGCAAGGCTGCCTGGAGGCGTCACGTTCGACGCCGACATCCAAGACTACCTCACCTCCATCGTCGACGGCCAGTCCTTTGCAGATGTCTCGGCCCTGCGCGACGACACCGAGCACTTTCTCGTCGACGCTGGAGTCGACGACAGTGCCCTCGATGCCTTCTACGCCTCGCTCCAGGATCAGTTTTCGTCCACTACCAACACCGACGCGACTGGCGAGCATCTTGCCAAGGTCCACGCTGGTCTCACCAAGATCACCATTGCTGACAAGGTCCAGGAGAATGGCGAGACTGAGAGCGACTCCAGTGGATCAGACGACAAAAAGACAGGCAGTGCGTCTCCCCAGTCCAAAAAGCCAGTCAAATCGAAACCGGTCAAGCTTTCCAAGGCCGCCAAAAAGCTTGCTGCAAAGTCATCCTCGACCTCTTCATCGCCCGGAACATCCTCGTCAGTAGTGTCCAACGGAGCAGGAGGGGCTTCGCCGGTGATCGGCAGAGAGGCCTTTATGGGCGAGGATGCATTTGTCGAAGCCTTCTCGCAGCAGTCGCGATTCCACGAGGAGACCATAGAAACTCTGTCCAAGGAGGTCGACCTCAAGCAAGTCAATATCAACATTGGCGGCCAACCTTTACTCAAGGACACCCGTCTCTGGTTCAAATCCGGCACCATGTATGGACTCATCGGTCGCAACGGAACAGGGAAATCGACTCTGCTCAAAGCCATCGGGTACGGCCAGCTGATCGGGTTCCCTCTCAATCTCAGGACTTTGTACATCGAGCAGCTCCCCTCAGAGACGCCAGATGAGCAGACGGTCGTCGAAACAGTGCTCAAGGCTGACACGGAAAGGACTCTGCTCTTGAGCGAGTCTAACCTGTTGCAGCAGGCGATCAACAAGTTTCCGAGACAACTGGTCAAGAGTATCAAGAAGCTGGAGTGGGAGCGGATGAAGGTCAGACTGGCAGCCCAACAAAAGCTGGCGACTCGCAGGAGTGGCAAGCGCGGAGCAGAGGCTCGTGAGGAACTACTGGTGGCTGAGGCCGAGGAAAAGGCAGCTCAAGAGGCGTTCGAGGCCATCCCGATCGAGGGCGTTGAACCGCCCTTGGACATTCTCAATCAGGCGCATGAGATGCTCGAGTCCGTTTACAACAAATTGCAGCAGATCGAGGCTGAATCTGCGGAGGCTAGAGCGCGTGAGTTGCTGAGGGGTCTGGGATTTACGCCTGCGAACCAAGATTTGCCAATCAAGAAGTTCTCGGGAGGATGGAAGATGAGGATTGCTCTTGCTCAGGCTCTGTTCTTAAAGCCCGACTTGCTCCTACTTGATGAGCCGACCAAGTAAGTCGTCCTATGATGTCTGTTTTTATTCTCGATGCTTGTGCTACTCGTTTTGTTTTGTCCGCATCTCTTAACATGTCGCTTTTTGTTGTTGTGTAGCCATTTGGACTTGCCGGCTATCATCTGGCTGCAGAACTACCTGCTTCAAAACCTGGACGAGAACCAGACTATTGTGGTTGTTTCGCACGATCGCAGCTTCTTGAATGCAGTTACGCAGGAAATCATCCGTCTCCGCGACCACAAGCTCGACTACTTTCCTGGCAACTATGACGAGTACGAGATGAAGATGGAGGACAAAGCCAAGATGAAGGATCGGATCAGCGCTGCCCTGGAAAAGAAGCGGAAGCATGCTCAAGACACCATCAACAAGCAGAGAGCCATTATGAACAAGACTGGTGACGATAAGCGTGGTGCTGTCATTGCCTCTCGACAAAAGGTAATTCCTTTCTTGCGATATGACTTTTCATCCAGTCCACCATACCTTGCTATAGCTATGATGGTGGCGTAAGAGACTGACCAATTCTTGCTTGCATAAATATCCTCGCCTAGAAATTGGAGAGACTTGCAGGTCATAACAAGACGGAGAGTGGCCACCGCTTCAAGCAGTCTTACTACGCTGGATTTCACTTGAACATGGGAGTCAAAGTCGAGAGGGAAGTCCCAGAGCCGGCTGTGACGATTCCGCTGCCGACCCCTAAGGAGCTGCGCGGCAATCCCACGACGCTTCTCTCTCTCAACAATGTCACGTTCTCCTATCCCGGTGCACCCGCGTCATCCAAGCCCGTGATCCAGAACGTCAGCCTCTCTCTCCATCACTCGTCGAGGATTGCGCTGCTTGGACCCAACGGATGCGGCAAGTCCACACTCATGTCTCTGCTCTCGGGCGAGGCGCTGCCTACCAGTGGCACCGTCGAGAAGTTTTCCTCCTTGGTTAGAATCGGATACTTTTCACAGCACAATGTCGACCAGCTGGACGGACAGGCCACAAAGTCGGCTATGACATACCTCATGGACACGTTCCCGGAGGAGTACAAGACGCAGCCGATGGCACGCAAGTATCTTGGATCGTTTGGCATTGCTGGTCCAACGGCGCTCTTGCCCATGTCGACGCTGTCTGGAGGTCAAAAGGCTCGCGTGGCGTTGGCGATCTGTGTCCATGGAGGACCACAGGTGCTGTTGCTGGACGAGATCACGAATCACTTGGACATGGCGACGATTCAGGGTCTCATTGTAGCGCTCAAGGAGTTTTCAGGCGCTGTCGTGCTGGTATCTCACGACGCTTACTTTGTCAAGGCGGTCTGTGAGGATGATGACGAGGACGAGGAAGATGAGGACGATGAGGACAGCATGCTGAGGGCTCAGGAGGAGGCTGGAGTCGTGTATCGAGTCAAGAATGGCAAGCTGAACCGGCTTGAGGGTGGAGTGGATGAGTATGTCAAGACGGTGGTCGCCGAGAACAAGAAGGGCATGCGCGGAGGAGCCGGTCGTCCTATTTAGACAGGGGGGAGTGTACCCTATATTCATGTATTCTATCTTTCACCTCTACCTGTATTCCATTTCTGCAGCATTATTGTATCATAAAAAGCTCCTTTTTGTATACCACTCCAGGTCTGCGTAGGGTGTGACGGGAAGAAGGCTTTTTGTTGCTCGAGGAGAAGATATGGGCCGTTGCCCGTTGGAGCAGTCTCGAGTCAGCAGAGTGCAGAATATAAGCAACAGCAAAGCAGGCACAAGGAGACGACACAAACATTCCTTTCTGAGCCAAAGGCGATGCCTCCACCAGGTGTGCTTTTGTGGGTAGCTTTTTCTTTTCTTTTTTTGTTTATTGCGCTGTGGTCATTTGTATGGCGCTTTTCTGCTGCTCAATATCAGAATCTGGTCTGACTAGACAAAAACAAAAACAAGACGCTGCGATAGAGGGAGGGAGGGAGGGAGGGAAGGGAGAACGGACTAACGAGGGCGAGAAGGGCGGTCTCGAGAGGTGAGGCGACCCCCCACCGCATACAACAATGGCGAAGCATTCCAGGAAGATGTCGCCAGACAGATCGGCAGCCCTCTTCACGCGTATGGATCCATATATTCTTTATTTGGCCTCGCATGGCAATGCAAAGACCAATGTGATCTGCAGGCTACTAGAATCCTGGCTGACCAAGAAGCTGGTCGAGCCCACGATGGCTGAAGAATCGATCCCAGTTTTGGACGACAACATCCAGAACTCTGTCCAGTCCATTGAACGGCAACTGCGGGCGGATCCGAGGGTGTGGTCAGGCATCTCTAAAGCGTTCATCCACATACGGTGTGGATATGTCTTTATGCTCGACAGCTGCTGTGATGACGAGACGATCGTGCGCCTCTGTGCCGATGAGTTTTATCAAGATGTAAGGAAGGAGACGGTTCCTTTGTTTGTTACACCATTTGTTTGATAGGCTCAAAAGTTTCTCCATTGACAAGTGATTTTTATATCGTCTTTATAGACCTCTTCCGACTGAGTTAGTATCCGCTGTTCGTTGATGTCGAGATCAAGATGCATGGCGAGTCGACGGTGCAGCAGCAGCAGACCGCCCGTATATGCACCGTGCCATGATATGCGAGGGTGGTGCCACAGCCTCTCCAACGAGCACAGCCGCAGAGACCACGTTTTGCAATCTACTATTTGCTGCGGGAGTGGAGCAGTTGGAGAAACACGGGCTGCGGGGGACTGCTCTTTTGTTTGCCTGTGAGACCCACACCGCGATATATAACTCCAGACACAGCCTCGTTACTTTTTCTTTCATACGTTGCATACCCACGCATACATCGCCCCAAAAGCACACGGACACACACTTTTCGCATCAAGCAGGCAGTCCATCCAGTATCGTCTGTCTTTCCCCATCGGCCCGCATTCTTCCGCTCTCTCTCTGTTTCTTTATCCTAAGCTCAAGATGGTCAGCGCAACGACATTCATAGCAAGGCTGCCTGGAGTCGCCACGCTCGACGCCGACATCCAAAACTACCTCGCCTCCATCGTCGACGGTCAGTCTTTTGCGGATGTCTCGGCCCTGCGCAACGACACCGAGCACTTTCTCGTCGACGCTGGACTCGACGACAGTGCCCTCGATGCCTTCTACGCCTCGCTCCAGGATCAGTTTTCGTCCACTACCAACACCGACGCGACTGGCGAGCATCTTGCCAAGGTCCACGCTGGTCTCACCAAGATCACCATCGCTGACAAGGTCCAGGAGAATGGCGAGACTGAGAGCGACTCCAGTGGATCAGACGACAAAACGACCGGCAGTGCGTCTCCCCAGTCCAAAAAGCCAGTCAAATCGAAACCGGTCAAGCTTTCCAAGGCCGCCAAAAAGCTTGCTGCAAAGTCATCCTCGACCTCTTCATCGCCCGGAACATCCTCGTCAGTAGTGTCCAACGGAGCAGGAGGGGCTTCGCCGGTGATCGGCAGAGAGGCCTTTATGGGCGAGGATGCATTTGTCGAAGCCTTCTCGCAGCAGTCGCGATTCCACGAGGAGACCATAGAAACTCTGTCCAAGGAGGTCGACCTCAAGCAAGTCAATATCAACATTGGCGGCCAACCTTTGCTCCAGGACACCCGCCTCTGGTTCAAGTCCGGCACCATGTATGGACTCATCGGTCGCAACGGAACAGGGAAATCGACTCTGCTCAAAGCCATCGGGTACGGCCAGCTGATCGGGTTCCCTCTCAATCTCAGGACTTTGTACATCGAGCAGCTCCCCTCAGAGACGCCAGATGAGCAGACGGTCGTCGAAACAGTGCTCAAGGCTGACACGGAAAGGACTCTGCTCTTGAGCGAGTCTAACCTGTTGCAGCAGGCGATCAACAAGTTTCCGAGACAACTGGTCAAGAGTATCAAGAAGCTGGAGTGGGAGAGGATGAAGGTCAGACTGGCAGCCCAACAAAAGCTGGCGACTCGCAGGAGTGGCAAGCGCGGAGCAGAGGCTCGTGAGGAACTACTGGTGGCTGAGGCCGAGGAAAAGGCAGCTCAAGAGGCGTTCGAGGCCATCCCGATCGAGGGCGTTGAACCGCCCTTGGACATTCTCAATCAGGCGCATGAGATGCTCGAGTCCGTTTACAACAAGTTGCAGCAGATCGAGGCTGAATCTGCGGAGGCTAGAGCGCGTGAGTTGCTGAGGGGTCTGGGATTCACGCCTGCGAACCAGGATTTGCCGATCAAGAAGTTCTCGGGAGGATGGAAGATGAGGATTGCTCTTGCTCAGGCTCTGTTCTTAAAGCCCGACTTGCTCTTGCTTGATGAGCCGACCAAGTAAGTCGTCCTATGATGTCTGTTTTTATTCTTTGTGCTTGTGCTACTCGTTTTGTTTTGTCCGCATCTCTTAACATGGCGCTTGCTTTGTTGTGTAGCCATTTGGACTTGCCGGCTATCATCTGGCTGCAAAACTACCTGCTTCATAACCTGGACGAGAACCAGACTATTGTGGTTGTTTCGCACGATCGCAGCTTCTTGAACGCAGTTACGCAGGAAATCATCCGTCTCCGCGACCACAAGCTCGACTACTTTCCTGGCAACTATGACGAGTATGAGATGAAGTTGGAGGACAAAGCCAAGATGAAGGACCGGATCAGTGCTGCCCTGGAAAAGAAGCGGAAGCATGCTCAAGACACCATCAACAAGCAGAGATCCATCATGAGCAAGACCGGTGACGATAAACGTGGTGCTGTTATCGCTTCTCGACAAAAGGTAACCACATTTTTTTTGTGATATGACATTTTATCAAGACCAGACCTGTTATTGTTATGATAATGGAGGGATGGTGGCTGACCAATCGTTGCTTGTATACAATTTTCATATAGAAACTGGAAAGACTAGCAGGCCATAACAAAACGGAAAGTGGTCATCGCTTCAAGCAGTCGTACATCCCAGGATTTCACTTCAACATGGGTCTCCTAGTTGTCAAGGAGGCTCCAGAGCCGTCTGTGACCATCCCGCTGCCGACCCCCAAGGAGCTGCGCGGCAATCCCACGACGCTTCTCTCGCTCAACAATGTCACGTTCTCCTATCCCGGTGCACCCGCGTCATCCAAGCCCGTGATCCAGAACGTCAGCCTCTCTCTCCATCACTCGTCGAGGATTGCGCTGCTTGGACCCAACGGATGCGGCAAGTCCACACTCATGTCTCTGCTCTCGGGCGAGGCGCTGCCTACCAGTGGCACCGTCGAGAAGTTTTCCTCCTTGGTTCGGATCGGATACTTTTCACAGCACAATGTCGACCAGCTGGACGGACAGGTCACAAAGTCGGCTATGACATACCTCATGGACACGTTCCCGGAGGAGTACATGACGCAGCCGATGGCACGTAAGTATCTTGGATCGTTTGGCATTGCTGGTCCAACGGCGCTCTTGCCCATGTCGACGCTGTCTGGAGGTCAAAAGGCTCGCGTGGCGTTGGCGATCTGTGTCCATGGAGGACCACAGGTGCTGTTGCTGGACGAGATCACGAATCACCTGGACATGGCGACGATTCAGGGTCTCATTGTAGCGCTCAAGGAGTTTTCGGGCGCTGTCGTGCTGGTATCTCACGACGCTTACTTTGTCAGGGCAGTCTGTGAGGATGATGACGAGGACGAGGAAGATGAGGACGATGAGGACAGCATGCTGAGGGCTCAGGAGGAGACTGGAGTCGTGTATCGAGTCAAGAATGGCAAGCTGAACCGGCTTGAGGGTGGAGTGGATGAGTATGTCAAGACGGTGGTCGCCGAGAACAAGAAGGGCATGCGCGGAGGAGCCGGTCGTCCTATTTAGACAGGGGGGAGTGTACCCTACATTCATGTATTCTATCTTTCACCTCTACCTGTATTCCATTTCTGCAGTATTATTGTATCATAAAAAGCTCCTTTTTGTATATCACTCCAGGTCTGCGTAGGGTGTGACGGGAAGAAGGCTGTTTGTTGCTCGAGGAGAAGATATGGGCCGTTGTCCGTTGGAGCAGTCTCGAGTCAGCAGAGTGCAGAATATAACAGCAACAACAACGCAGGCAGTAGATGAGCAAGGAGACACACAGACATTCCTTTCTGGGCCAAAGGCGATGCCTTCAACAGGTGTGATTTTGTGGGTACTTTTTTTTTTGTTTGTTTGTTGCGCTGTTATCATTTGTATGGTCCTTTCTGCTGCTGAATATCAGAATCTGGCCTGACTAGACAAAAACAAAAACAAGACGCTGCGATAGAGGGAGGGAAGGAGGGAAGGGAGAACGGACTAACGAGGGCGAGAAGGGCGGTCTCGAGAGGTGAGGTGACCCCCACCGCATACAACGATGGCGAAGCATTTCAGGAGGGGTGTCGCCAGACAGATCGGCAGCAGCACACCATGGCAGGCAGGCATTGGGCCTCGCCACAGGCCGCAGGGCATGAGAGAGTCTTGCGAGATGGGGCTGGAGGGGGAGAGAGCAATGAGAAGGGCAGAGGAGGCTAGGTTTGATGCGCGCTGGCAGTGTGTGGTTGAGCATGGCCATGTGCCTGTGCATGCACTTGTTGTGCGTGTTCGGTCAAGATGGCGTCCTCTTTGTTTCCACCCGTCAGCTTCCTGCCCATCCTTTTTATTTCTTTTGTCCGCTCTTCTCTTCCTGATCCACACCTGTCCAGGCACATCGGCGACCATAAGTACCCAAGTATCGGTCCCCATCTCTCATCTCCCAACAACATCATCATCATCATCGTCGTCGTCTTCATCCTAATCATCGTCATCATCCTCGCAGTGCCCACGACAGACCAGGACGGACAGAACAGAACACACACACGCCTCAGGAACCACCTCCCACCCCTTGGCCGTGTCTTGTCATCACACCCACCGTCATCGGATCTCTTTTGGTCTGTCCCCTCCCTTCATCCCGTACCTGTCGTTCTACTCTCCCCCCGTCCCCTCCCCCTCCCTTTGTGCTTGCTGGTGTGGACCACCAGGGGTGCACAGGCACTGTTGCAAGAGTCGTCTCCCTCGCTCATCTGCGTTTGCACGATCTACTCCCCTCGCTGCCGCCTTCTCGCCCCCGCGCTCTTTCACTCGACAACCGACTTAGTCTGCTGTACTGTGTTTGTCATACGTAGTCCGTGTCTTACCTTACCCTACCTTACAGCCTCTTTCCTTCTTTTGGCCGTCTTTCTTTTTCTTTTCTTTCATCAACGCACCACACGTAGCCTGATCCGCCCAAACCCTCTTCTTTCATCCCCTCTCTCTTCTCTTCTCTCTTCTCTCTTCTCGCTCCTCTCCTCTCTCCGCTCTCCTCACTCCTCTCTCTTTCTACCTTCTGTCTAGTCGCACCTACACCCACACTCGTCCAAACCCACACGCGCTCTCCTGCTCTTTCTCTCTCTCCGCCGTTCTCTTGCCTACATTCCTGCCCCACATTCCTGTCTCAAAAGACGACCCACCGCCTCTCTCCGGAGACCCCTCTCCCACTCTCGCACCACCCATCCGAGACATGGCCGCCCTGCTCGATCATCCACTCCCAGTCGTCTGCACCGTCAGAGTCGTGTATGCCTACATGGCCCGAGAGGAAGGCGATCTGACCTTGAACAAGGGTAATAACTTCTCCATGGGCAAGGCGACCTGCAGAAACTGCAGCATGTGGAAAATTTAACTTTCCATTCGACATCAACATGCCATCCCAGTGCAATGCCATCTCAATGAAATGCACCACAAAGGTCCATTGAATTCTGAATTGTCTTTTTTTTTCTTTTCAACCTGTTAGGCGATATCATCAGAGTACACGACAACGGTAAGACGAGCGCACGCGCCTCGAAGCTTTTATTACGACCAATAGACGCGTCGCTGGATACACAGGGCTCTCACGGAACTTTGTTTTTTGTATTTTGTTGTTGGCTTCTCGACTAATGTCTTTGCTCTCGGGTCGCGTTTCTTTGCTTGCTGTTACGGGGGTAGATGGTGGGTGGTGGAAAGGTTCGCTTCTGCCCGATTACGTGTACGGCAGTTTCCCTTCCAACTTTGTCGAGATCCTGTAAGTACCCTATTAGTCCATGGCCTTGTCCCTGTCCCTTTTTTTTCCATGGATCCTCGCATGGCCTCACATGTCCTCGCGCATCACTCTTTTTCATGCTAGCCATGAACACACTGCACAGGAGAGCACGTCGACATCTCCGAGGCCTCAGAGTCGGCAGCGTCAGCACTCTCGACAGAGTTCTGTTGACAGCTCAAAGTTCACGAAGCGGAAGCCGGTCAATACCCAGGTTGCCAAACACAACTCACCAAGCTCAACCAGTCTGCCCTATCGCGGATCCACAAACTGCTCAAGCGTATCTCTCTCTGCCGGTATGTCAATCCTCTCCTGTCGCAATGACAAATCAAAAAAGAATCGAGAAACTTGGAGACCATACTAACGGAGCTTATCATGTTCGACACTACGGCACCGCGACGACGGAATAGCTGCACCTTCACGTAACCCGCAGGCAATCATTGGAGACATGACGGATCTAGAGCAGCCAAAACCGCAACCGCACCGCCTGCCCAGTCAAAAGTTTGCAGACAGCAGGGACAACAGAAGGAACTCACAGGACAGCGAGCGGTCGACTCAGTCTCGTTTCAGCCAGATCTCATCGCACTTTAGCCAGATTCTCACAGTTTCTTCGGGTCGCCGTCAATCAACTAAGAGTGAAGGGGGTGCGCATGGAGATGATACTGTGGAGAAGCAAAGTCGGGTCAAGACAAACGCAAACCAAGGCGTGACTCTTCCAGGAGCATACCCTTTTGCACCTTCTGAATCACAGCCGGAGGCAGCAAGAGTGACCAACGAAGCTGTGTACAACCCCACCTACGCAGAGCAGCAACGGCGGCACCCGAGCAATCATAAATCAAATCTACTGAACCCTTCAGGGCCTGATGGATCGCTGACATCAGCTAAGGTCGGTGTAGAGCGTCATCTTTCGAATCGGTTCTCGATGCCCAACTTGGCTGGAGACGCTATCACGAAGCAGCATCAGCAGTTGCCATCTCCGCAAGAACGTCAGCAGCGTAATTCTCGTCACTCTGGCATGTCTGGATCGTCTATAGGTCTGGCTCCAGGACAGATGTACCTGCAGGACACTGTGAGCCACGGTCCACGAGGCACTTCGGGGACGCAGAGCGCGTACCACCTGCCTCGAGGAAACATGTCGGGTCTCAGTTTGGGAGGATATGAAGCTGGCAGTCAGTCAACCATGCAAGGCTCTTACCAGGGACAGCAGCGTCCCCAGGAGATGCAGCAGCAGCAGCACTATCAGCATGGAATGATGCCGCGCTCATCAACAGAGTACTATTCTCAGCAGTTTACGTCCCATGGTGTCGCCCACCCAATGCAGCAGGCCTTATATGGGCTCGTCAACGATGCATCTCAGCAATTTGCACACCAGCAGCAACAGCAACAACAGCAGGGCTATAGACATAGCATTGCAAACTTTGGGGCTCAATCGCTGGATCAACATCCAAACTCCACGCAAGGTCATTATCCGATTCATCATTCGCAACTGTCACTTGAAAATCTTGCAAAGCACAATCGTTCGCAAAGCGCTCTAGATCCGCCAAAGTCCCACAACAACCACGAAGCGGCTCATGGACGTAGTGTGAGCCAGGTTAACCTTAGGCCCCAGGGCAGTGCCGTCTTCAATCCGTACGATCATCAACAACAGCTGCAGCAGCAACTGCATCAGCAACAGGAGCAACAGCAACAGCAGCAGCAAAAGGCTTATTCGGCCTCTATGCACAGGCTATCTATGGGACCACTACGCACACCCAGTCCCAGCATCGTTATACCACAATCAAAGGGAAGGCCTCATTCGGCATTTGCAAACTATGCGGCGGGTCCTATGACTCCGACTGAGAATTCTCCGACCAGTGCCGGCACCTCGACCACGTTTAGTACTCCACAGACTCCCAATACCGTACAGTCAAAGAGGGCGGGGACGCCCACCAGCGCGGGAACACACATGTCAGAAGTGTCCTCATCCAGTGCGAGAGAGCAGAGGCGAAGGAGCGAGACAGCGCGAATGCCACCGAGCGCTTCCATGACAGCGTCCAGTTTTGCGACGAGAAAGTTTTCGGTCGACTCCAGGACGCTGCTCACCACTGGCTCGACGTCAGCCTCGACGGCGGCCATTTCCTCTGCAACAGCGAGGTCCTCGATGGGTGGCCATGAGAACGGTATCAGCGAGGACTCCTTGGACGGTGTGGACAACCTGGGCACTTATACGGCCAAAAAACCCAAGACCACATTGATCCGAGCGTTCAAGCAAATCATCAATCCAAAGAAGGTTGCACAGAAGGATGCACTCAAGAACAAGAATGAGCACTTTGCGTGGATCGAGATGCAAAAGAGTCTGAAGCGAGTGCCCTCGCCGGAACCAGGTCAAGAAAGATCACACTTTGCAGTGATGACCAGCACAACCTCGGCTGCAGCGGCCGCACTGGCTTCAGGGGATGTGGCGGTTGAAGACTTTTTGCAGCAGTCTCAGGAAGATCAGGATCCGTTCAGTATCCTTGGGCGATCTCATGTCATTCGCGACAACCCAGCAGTGGCGTCGACCCATGCCGCTGGAGGCATTCTCGATTTCGGACCCAATGCGTTTGTTCAGGTCGACAAGGTGGCCAGAAACGTGAACCAGCGAGGGCCGCATATGACGCCCCAGCTCCTGTCGCAAAAATATCTCACTCGACCTTACTCCAAGGCCCCATTGTCGAAGCTGCGGGTCCTGTTTGTTTGGGTGAGCGAGAATATTCGGTTGGAAGGAGGAACAACACGCGATGTCTCGGGAGGGCGTTACAAACTTGGCCCTGCAGGCGAGCACACGTCCACGTCGTTGACAGCAGGGGCGAATTGCATTGGAAACGAGTCACCGACGATCCACTCGGGTGCTTGCACACCACCAGCTTCAGTGTTCATGGCAGGCGTTGAAGAGTATGCGCGTGGATTTTTGCAGGAGGGAACGCCAGAGCTTGCGCAAGAAGTGCTGACGAGTCGAACCAGCAAGACGGGCGAAGGGTTTGCGAACCTGTTTGCAGAGATGGCGCTTGCTGCAGGAATTGAGGATGTGGGCGTGGTCAAGGGATACGTCAAGGGACCGATGGATGTGTTCTCCAAGGATGTACCAGCCTCGAATCATGCATGGAACGTGGTGCGTATCGATGGAACGTATCGATTCATTGACTGTTGTCTAGCGTCTCCGTTGCATCCGGCCCATTACCCAAATCGACCGCAGGCGGCGTCATCGTTTTACTTTTTGACGCAGCCCATGGACCTGGTGCTGACGCATCATCCAGTGTTTTTGACCTACCAGTACATCACACCATCGATTCCACCGCAGATCTTTTTACAGTTGCCATTCGTCAGGCCAGCGTACTTTGACTTTGGACTGAGTCTGCCGGACTTTAAGAGACGGACTCGACTGGAGATGACGGATCATGAGCCAGTCGAAATTGTGGTCAGGATCGACGGCGGTGGCGGAACAGGCGGTGCAGGAGGAGCAGGAGGAGTTCTTGGAGAGTGCTTGGGCAAGGGATGTGGCGAAGGTGTGGAGTTGAGGGCCGAGATCGAGGTGATGACCTCGGAAGGCAAAATCATCCGCAAGCGAGGGTTGGCGCAGGTCATGATCTGGAATCCGTACCAGCAGCAGCCGGCCCAGCCACTAACACAACAGTCGCAACAACAGCCGCTGGGACCTGCATGTTCATCGTTGAGTGTCGGTGGGACTTGTTCTGCGGTGGCGGTGGGGTCAATTGCTGCTGCGAGTAACCGACCATCGCAGTCGCACCACTGTACAGGCATTCGGATCGCAAAGATCAAGGCTGTGTTGCCGAACGAGACGGTGGTGGGTCCTGGTGGTGTGCGCAAGGGCATTGTCCATATCTATGCTGGACGCAAAGTTGAAAACGTATGTTTGGACAATGCCTCTCTCCTTCTCTCTCTTCGGCTGTATAGTTGTTCTCTCGTGGTTGCTAATGTATCGTATTTCTTCCTCCAAAAAAAACACAGGCACCGAGCGACGCAACACCGTACTCTTTGGCACTTTCACTCCCGGTTCGACACCTAGGAGCGATGCCCAAGACACCCTTCAGCTTCGTGCTGCCTCATTTTTCGCCGTACGAGTTTTACGTGAAGACACCTCAGTCTGAGTTCCTTTATTATCCACACACGTACAAGTTTTGCATTGTCTCGCTTGCAGCCCAGGCTCAGGCGGTGGTGGCGTCTGCTGCCGCCATGGCCCTTGCAGAGAGCAATGAATTGAGCATCTCATCTGGTGGTGGAACAGTGGTGGGGTCCCCATTGGCAGGCTCAGGAGGCCATCATAACATGTCGACGACGAGACATGTCAAGGCTTTGACGACCGGTGGCCATGCCACTGCAGGATCTACTGCGTCGATGACACCGATGTATCGACCTCAGCCCAACGCGCAGACACTGAGGGGACATTACGGTGGTGTAGCCTCGGCCAGTGCGAGTCTACAGACGTTGGCAGGATCAGGATCAGGATCAGGGTCAGGATCGGTACCACAGTCGGGTACGACGACGAGCTTTGGAACCATCCGAGGAGGATTGAAGCACAGTCCGTACCTGCATCAGCACCACCCCTACCAGATGAACTCTTCGACCTCGATGGCATCTACGTCTTCGATGAGTGTGAACGGCGGTGTTCACAGCAACGGCAACCTCCACAGCAGCAATGGTAGTGGTGGCCACACAGGATATGGTCATGGACTGTCGATTCCTCGACCCGAGCGACTGGTGCTTCGGACACAGACCAACCGGCTTTACAAGTTGATGTATGATCCTGTGCGACAATGCCACGAAGCGCAGGTGGAGGTCAAGGAACGCGGGATCTGGGAGTGTGTGCGGATGGATGATGGAGGCAAAGGCCGAGTGGGTCGTGAGGGCACGGGCGGAGTGGTGATAGCCTCATGGAAGTGCGTCTAGGCAGGCAGAAGAAGAGACTAAGTAGACGAGAGAGAGATACCCCCCGCTAGAGTTCGTCTAGAGCGTCTAGTTGAAAAATGAAGACGTCTACGAAAGAAGAAAAGAGGAGTGGATCATATATTAGTAGACAACGTGCAAAGCACGAAGGTGCACGAGATGAGATTACTGCATTTTTGCGTTCGATGTATTTTTTTCCTGCTTGGTTGGATCTCGAAGGTGGACCACATCCAGCAGCAAGCTAGTTAGTAGGAGGGGTTTGAGTGTTGCTCTGCGTGGACGGGGGAGATGCACGATGATGTAGGTGCGATCCAGAGTTGACTGGAACACCATGGGAGTACGGGCAATCGTGGACTGGATAAATGGGTCCATGGAGTGGGCAACGGACACACGCACACGGACAGTACAGGGTGAGTACAGACAGGGCGGGCGGCAAGGTGGAGTATATGCACAGGCAGGCTGTGAGGAGGCTGTGATTGGCCCCACTTGCGCCAGATGGGGCATCCGAGGACCAATGGGTGCTGAGGGGTATGGCACAGTGGACAGTGGACGGAGCAAACGCACCTTTCTGGGCACTGTGGCGCTGGCCTATCACAGCGGCCCATAGTCTAGAAGACACAACTCGCTCAGCACGCTCGACTCGACTCCTGGCCACATGACTGCAGCTGGTGCAGCCTATTCAGCTGCTGTGTACGCGCTTGCACATGTATGTCGAAATGGACTTCGGCCTGGCCGTGACACAGGGTCGAGGCCTCATTGCTTTAAAACCGCATTCGATGCGCGCACTCGTCTCTTGCCTCTCCTCATCCTCAACTTGCATTTCCCCCTTTGCTGTCTTCCTTCAGTCTTCCTTCAGACCTCCTTCTGTCCTCCTTCCTGTTCCCATTTCCTCATTGCCATCTCCCTTGTTCTCACCGCACAGTGAGAGAAAGAGACACGCCAGTCCCCACCTGCCAACCTGCCTTTCCTCGTTCCATTCGCTCTCACCCTGACCCACCACAGCATGAGCTCGCCCAACGCTGCCCATGCCCACCCCGCTGGCTCGGCGCCCGCCTCTCCCACCTCTGAGGCACCCGCTGCAGCCTCGGGTGCGGGATCAGGATCCACCCCCACCACAGCGCCGGTGCCCCACATCCGCATCGTCCCACACCTGGACGCCCCACGGTCACTCCACTTTGACGTCGTGGACAAGGACGTGCCCGAGGGCTTTGTCCTCAAGATCGGGCGCTTCACAGACAAGCAGGCGCTGCCCAACAGGGTCACCTTCAAGTCCAAGGTCGTGTCCCGCGGCCACGCCGAGATCTTTACAGAGAGCGGAAAGGTTGGTCTTCAACTCTCGAAACTTTGATGATGTAGTTGTTGCGTTTGCGTTCACAAAAGTGTGGAGAGCGAGTAGTAGCGTGGTCCTTGTTGTTTTTCTACAGGCGTGGGCGAGTTGGGCGAGTCGGGGATTGATTTGTTCGTTTGTCCGTTTGCTCCCCTTTTGCACACGTCGGGGCTATTTTCCTTTTCTTGTCGGTGTTCGTGGGGGGGTCTAGTTGTATGCGGTCACTATGCACCTGACACAGACCTCCTCCCCTGTCTTGTCCTGTCCCTCGTCAACTTGCATCGGGGTCTACTATGAAGTCATTACTGTTCTCTGTCTGTCCGTCCATCACTTGGCCGATAACCTTAAGGAACGATGGTACACTTTTCATATTCAAGTGAGCGTGTGTTTCTTCGGGTGGAACTCATAAGGGTGTATCATTGATTGGCGTATTCCGAGGCAGACCGTAGCTTGAGTCGCTCTTTTTTTTTGTTAAGCCATGCGCTGGGCCATTATACATGATGGACATGGCCCGAAACGGTATGTCTGCACCGTCCGTGTGCGCATGTGTGTCTAACATCAGCCTGCCACCCCCCTACCCCTCCTTCTCCCCGTTCGTTCCTCTATGCTCCTTGACTCCCTCTTTTTTTTATTTTGAATATACTTTTGGCACTTTAATTTCGCGCCTTTGCTTTATTACAGCAAATGTCATTTCTGCTTATGGCCTCTGTGAAGGTGTCCGTTCATGCAGGCATGCGGTTAGGCAATGACCGCTTGGCTCTTTTTTTTCTCTCACTACTCTATCTATAACAAAGAAGTTTAATTTGCACAAAAATGGAATTGTGTCGGTACGAACTGAAGTGTGAGAGTGAGCGGGGAGGAAAGGGACGAGGACGGTCATGCGGGAATGGGCCGCCTAGTCTCTCTCTACTGTTCAAAGACGCTTACTGCTTCGTCCTGCACGCTTTGGGCTTTGGGCTTTTGGCTTTATGGCTTTTTTTTTGTCATCGTCTTGTTGAGACGCATATTGCTCTGTGTAGCCATGGATGATGAACGGAAAGGGTGGAAAGTGGCTGTTTGATGCGAGAGCAAGGACCCCTTTCTGTCGTTTCTTTCCCCACACACAAACTCATTGCATGATGGTCTAGTAGTGTGTATACTAGGAAAAAGTACCAACAAAAAAAGACACGGACTCTAGGCCAAAGTGAACAAAATGCTAGACGCTCACAACCCATTTCCTATTTTTTTTTTTGCCATCCTCATTCAACTTGTATAGTTCTATATCAGAGATACAAAGTCGTCCTCGGGCACATTTCTCAATCATGCACGACTATCGGCTCCAGGAGTGGAATCAAAACCGATGTTACTCAAGGACGGCGATGTCATCCAGCTCGGAGTCGATTACCAAGGAGGCACACAAGGTAAACGATGCAGAAACGAAAGGAAGAAAAAAGGAAGGGGAAAGGGATGTCTAGAGATGTCTTCAAGAAAGGAGATCCAAGCGCAACTTCGGAGTTGGATTGGGGTGGGGGCTACTGAGATGGGAGATGGTACCTGCAGCCCAGTTTGCATGAAAAAGCCCTAAGTGAGCAAGACGTGTACAAAGAAAAAGACAAGGATGATCCATCGGAGGAGGGGAGGGTTACAAAAAAAAAAAAAAAAAAAAAAAAAAAGGGCGCCAAAAAGTGAACTATCACAAGCAAGGAGTCAGGAATTCCAACATCGATAACATCATTGCATCGCACCGTCGTCGTTATTATTATCGGACAGCCGTGCATGTCGAAAGGACCAACCAGCTGCAAGGACCAGGACAAGGACCAACAACAACGGGATCGTTACATCAACTCAACACGGAAAGAGTCCAGGAGCGAGAGAGCAAACACAGTACAAACGCACACACAAACAGAAAAAAAAAGGTTTCTCTCTGTGCGCGCTTTTTTGTTCTTTTTTCTTTTCTGACGGGTCACAAGACACAACCGCACAGGTCTATCCATATTCATCGACCCCAACTGCAGCACACTAAAGGACGCCAAGAAAAGTACCTTGGACAATGGATACATGCAGGAGGTCGACAGGGAGGTAGAGAGGCAGACGGGCAGAGAGATGGGAAACGGGCTTTTCTGCAGTCAGGCTCGTGTTTCACCTTACGCTGCTAGCAGGGGCAAAAAAAGCCGACCCAGCGGAGCGATAGATGGAGCCTTCTCCGACTGGTGCTTTGCCCATTTCTAGTGCAGGGGTCCACCATCAGATTTGACCAGACCACGGCTGTTTTGCATCTGCTAATCTCCTCCGTGCCTTTTCCTTGTAGAAATATACCGATGCGTCAAGATGAGACTTGAGCTGAACCGCTCATGGCAGCAGCAAGCCAACACCTTCAGGTATGCACAACCATTCTGTTCTTTTAAGGTTATGTTGTGCCTGTGCTATTGGAATATAATGAAAAATAGGGCGAGCAGAGGGTGGTCATGAGTCGAGCGGTGGCAAGTGGATGTGGATGTGCATGTTGTATGCTTTGTTTGTTCTTTATCGAGCAGTGTGCAAGGGCTAAAAAAAATTCTCCCCTATTTCGTCGTCGCATGCTACCATACCATGCCACATGCTGTCATGAGTCAACAACCGCTAACTCTAGTTCCTTTTTTTTTGGTTTCGTCGACCTAGAACAAACACTTTAAAGGCCATCCGATCTTTAACGACCGCCGATGCCGCGTGCTCGACGGATTGCTGCATCTGTCTGTTCCGCATTGCGTCGTTTCAATCACTCTTTGTCGCACCGTGCTCGCACGTCTACCACTACAAATGTATCCGACCCATGCTCATCTCCAACCACCCTGGATTTCTCTGCCCGCTCTGCAGGACCTTTGCTGACCTTGAAGACACGGTGGAGATTGATGATCCTATCGAAGAAGAGATCGCTGCTGAAGGTGAGTCCTCGTGTTACAGCAACACGCCTTTTTTCAAAGGGTGTCTGTAGGCTGACATCATTCTGCTTGATAGCAAAAAAAAAACTGTGTACTCACGCAGCTTTTTTTTTTCTTGTTACTGTGCGGTGTTTTTTTTTACTTAGGCAGTGCAGTCGTGGTCGAGAATGGAAGCCATCAGGATTCGGTTGAACACCTGACGGACCCTGAACAACATGCAACAACTCTCCCGTCAACAGATCTGGCTGTGTCCAGTCCTCATGAGGTAGCACCTGTTCAGCAAACGTCGACTTCTGTATCAACACCAACACCGCCATCAGCAGTAGCATCAGCAGTACCCCCATCACCACAGAGAAGCGACTCTCGCGATAGTCTATCATCCCAAGAAGGGCTAGGATCCATGCATGATGCCGTGCACAATAGCAGCCAGTCCTCGTCAGCATTGTCATCGGCCTCCTCATCACAACAGCGCATTCAGAGCTCTGCGTCTGCGACCGTGCCACCCATGGACATTATGGGAACCGAGCCATCATCGGGTGCTGCTGCCTTGGCCAACCCCCTGGACCAACAATCACCGGCCTCTGCATTCTTTATGGCTCCTTCTCCGCCCATGTTTGTGTCCAATTTTGGGGTCTCAACGATTCCATTCGCAGCGACCACCGCCCAAACGAGTCCTAGTTCGAGTCCGCGACAGGAGCAGCAGCAGCAAAACACGCCGTCGAGTCCCTCGAGCCATATGAGCCATATGATTCAAAACTTTGTCCGCAACATCACGATCCCGCACCGGAACCGGAGCAGGACCAATTCGCAATCTGCAGCGTCACCGACTACGCCTCAAGCATCGACGAGTCATCCTGGGGTCGTGGCAGGAGGAGGATTAATACCGCCCTCGGGAGGAGGAGCTGAAGTGTTTGGCAAGACACTTGTGATTTCACCGCCTACGACGACGATGCTGTTGGCGAGTCATCGAACGGGGACGGGAAATTCTGGGCATTCGGAACTGGGCATGGTCTCAGAGTCGGAAGGTGATGCTGTGATGGCTGGTTCTGGTGGTGGGGTGGCGATGCAGCTGGCCGGTAGTAGTGGCAGCAGCAACAGCGACCACAGCCACGGAAGCAGTCGGAGCAGTAGCCATAGCCGAGGAGCCGAGACAAGAGGTGCAGATCTTCCCATGGCATTGCACCCTTCCCAGACGGTCGCCGCTGAGGCTGTCTAAAATGTAGCATCTCTCTCTCTGTTTTTTTTGTATAACGAAACTATAACGCTCATCGCAGGCTGAAAAAAAAAATGAAAAAACGCGACAAATATATGTAAGAAAAAAAAAACACTACGCAGTATGATTGATTTTGTATTTATGGATGGATTATGATGCACTTTATTTATTGTCCAGAGGAAGAAGGACGGGGTATCGGGGTGGAGGCGCGTGTTGAGGAAGGCGAGATGACGATCTTGGGGGGCTTTGTAGACGCTGCCAAGTCATTGTCTCTTCCCGCAGTTGATGTTGAAGGCGATGTAGTATCAGAGGAAGAAGCAGCAGCAGCAGCAGCAGCAGCAGCAGCAGGGGTCGAGTTGAAGCTAAACAAAGTGACACAACCAATAACGACGATCGCAGAGACAAACTTCCACTGGTTGAAGCACTGGGTTGCCGAGACACTACAGAAGAGGTAATGGCTCATGACAAAGACCAGGACGGCTCGTAGGGACTGCAAGATACCGACGGCAATGTTGTTGATACGAGAGAGAAGGACATAGTAGTTGAGTGAGTGGAGGAGTGAGGAGAGGGTGAGGAGAGGGTAGACGATGATAATGGTGACCCAACTGCCCTGGTGAGCAGCCACGACATCGAGGACTTCGGTCTGCCAGTTCGGGAAGGTGTGGACGCAGAGGTAGATGAAGGTGAGTAAAGAGGCGTAGACTCCGACCATGGAGCAGACCTTCTCGGGGATGGGCTTTGGCTTGAACGTGGCGAGGACCTTGTCCGAGAGGACGTAGACACAAGCGTAGAGGAATGTCGCGCCTAGCGTCACCAGTGCTCCGAAAGATTTTTCTAGCCCTATAGGATAAAAAAAAAAAAATGTTGAGGGGGAGTGTTTGAGTGTGAGTTTTTCGAATGGGCCGTAAGGGGCGGGCGCGTTGTTTTTCCCTAGTGGAGACTAGTCGCGAAAAGGGCTCAAGCGTTGTGCTGTGGTTTTATTTTCTCTTAGTCCATTAGTCCAGGAACGGAACGATGTATCCAATAGTCAACGCAACGTGCCACAAAGGAAGACTTCCTTTGGTGGCACAGTTTTTTTTTTTTTGCAGGAACGCACAAAACAAAAAGTGCTTGATTGTTATCGCAAAAAAGAAAAGCATGAATTTGAAGGGCATGAAAATAGAACTTACAGGTTTGAACGGGACCATCGGGCGACGCTTCCTGGACCGTGCCAACAGCACTGATGGCCAGACCACAGGTCACGCCCACAATTGCGACCCATTGGACATTGTTCAGTTTCCGCGAGAGAAAGATACGTGTCAGGATGGCGCACCAGATCACAATGGAGCTGTAAATGACTTGATACATCTATGCTCGATGAATACAAACAAGAAAAAAAGGAATTAAAAAATGCGCAATACATATCCAACAGTTGGTACGTGTCAAAAAGTCGAGGACGATAAAGACCAGTACTCCCAGTATTTTCTTACCCCACTGCCGACATAAAAGAACCCGACCGTGACAAGAGCGTTGGCGATCACATCCATGACCGCGACCTGGATGACGGGCCAGTGCAATCGCCAGGAAGATTGACTCTCCGACCGATCTGCAGAAGCCGCAGAATGATCTTTGAACGTGGACGACTTTGAGTGATCTATCCTGAATCGTTGCTTTTCTTCCTCGGCGGCATCATACACGACCAAGTCATCCTCATCTGAATCAGCATCCGAGTCTTCAGAATCGCGGAGATGATGGTGATGGTGATGGTGATGTTCGCGGTCGTGGTCGTGTTGAGGATTCCGGAGTCCGGAGTCGGCTTTAGTTTCCATGTGCTTTCTGGAAATACCCATCTTGTGGCTCACGAGTTCGATGTGGTCCCTGACCCCAGGCTCATCATCGTGCTGCTTAAACAAGACACCAGCGGTGAAAGAGAAGGAGAGAGAGAGAGAGAGAGAACGAGAAAGGGGAGGAGGGGTTAAGAAAAGAAAAGGTGAGCCGACGATCATCAAGCTGGGAGCAAAAGGAATGGTAATAAAAGCCCATATCATTTCAACATATCATTTCAACGATAGAATGATAAAGCGCAAACATAAAGAGCACACTAGCGTTGCTTACGGTAGGGGCTTCAGTCATCTCGTTTCCTTCAGTCGTCAGCACATCGTATTCGACTCGGGAATGTCCAGCACCGGTCGTGGTGGCTAGTCGGCGTTGCTTCCTGTCGGCGTGCCAAGACTGGACGGCATAAACCAAACCGACGCAGATCATTCCGACATAGTTGAAGAACACTGTCAGCATGGACGATCCTGCTATTGAAACAACAAAATTACGTTCAGAGGGTTAACACGTTGGGTTTGTGTCATCTCTAGACTGAGAGAAAAGGATCAACAGTGGATATCGAGACAAAAAAAAAAAAAAAAAAAAAAAAAAACGTAGAAGTGGTGTTCTTTACAGGCTGCTCCTTCGTAGTAAAGCCATTGGACAGCAATCGTGGAAAAGATGCCTGTAGCGAGGAACGAGAGCTGGTGGCCTATCGTGCTCCATTTCGAGTACGCAGCAGCCGCTCCCGGGACAGACAATGCGGCTGTAGCGGCTGTGGGGCCGCGGCCACTCACGGGAACACTCAAGGGGTCCAGCGCTGCAGTGACCAACGTGGCTGTCTCGATCTCGTCGTTGTCGCCTTGGTTGGCTGTAGCGAGAGTCGGCCGATGGTCGATCGTGGCCAAGAGTCCAGAGGTGGAGGAGGAAGACAGGGTGGATAGGGAGGAGGGTTCTCGACGATGCATGGGATAATAGTGGCTGGTGTTGCTATTGTTAGTGTGGAGGTGTTCTTGAGAGGTGGAGGTGATATTACTGCTATGTGTGCTATGGTGGTGAGAGGTGGTGGTGGTGCGAGAGTGCAACTCGACGACTGGCGCTTGGGTCTCGATGTCATGATGCTGCTGTCGATGCTGTCGTTTTGACATTGGAGTCGAGTAGCCGATGAAGGCCGCGTTCTCCTCGTCTTCTTTGTCAGAGTTGTCTAGGCTGGCCTGGCGAGTGGATGAGGCGAAACCCCGCAGGGCACGTCTGGACATGGTGAGGCGGGATGCAAAGAGAGCAAACGATGGTGCTTGTGTGTGCTGCCAAAAGACAAGCGAGGACGAGCTAGAAAGGAATGCAGAGATGCAGAGATGCAGAGATGTCGAGCGCAGAGTGTGTTGTTGGATGTGGTGCAAGGAAACGAGGAAACGAGGAAACGAGGGAAGTGCCATCACACCTCACACTCTGCCTTTCACTTGGTAAAAAAAAAAAAAAAAAAGGTTTGACATCTTAAGGGTCCTGCAAACGGGTGTTCATTTCCACGCGCGGACAAAACTTACCGAATCTCCCGCAAACTGCCTGGACAATACGTCTAAGGATCTCGCCTGCCCAGACCCTGCAAGTCTCCAACGCGGCCGGCTCACTGGTTCTGTGGATCTGTCTCTCGCGAAGAACATCCAATAGCGCAGCTCATCAACCATAAATCGAAGGGTCTGCTGGTCTCACGTCTCACTTCAAAGACCTCACAGGTATTGATTCGGTACATACCATGCACTACGTTCATTTCTTCTATAAAACTAATCCATTTTGCCAAGTATCTAAGCCAAAAGGGGCGTCAGGGTCTCCAGCATGAGCGGGTCCACCTTGGAAAGCCATTGCTGCTGGAACGCCGCTGCCCCGCCATTCAATCTCTCGCATTCGGCTATCGACGCCTTCACATACTGTGCTAGGTTCGTCGTATGCACAGGATCGCGCTTCAATAGCTCCCGACGCCGGAGAATCTCTGCAGTCTCCTCCGACGCATCGTCCTCATCATCCTGCGTCTCACGCCAGTACACGAGCGAATCGCCCGTGCCATTCTCGTTCACTTCGTTTAGCACATCGCCCCAGATGCACACCAACCGAGGAAGGTGCTCCAGTACAGCCGGATCTGACGTGCGCATCATCGAAGTGAGCCCCATCGCATGGAGTTTGCGGTGCTTTGGATGTGATACGTTGTCAAACTATAATTCATAAAATGTGGGTGGCACATGCAGTTGTCAGACAATCTTGTACACCCGCAGTCATACCACAGCAAGACAAACTATCATTCAGAATAAAAAAGTCTTTGCCCTTACCTTTTCCATCCAAAACTCTATGAGTGAACTCAACAACTGGGCCTGCCCAAACTGTTGTCCCGCGTTGTTGATGGTGTTGGAGAGGTATCCTGAATCCTCGACGGCAAGTCTTGCCAAGAAGCACAGATACTGTGTCAACACCACGTTGGTCTCCTTCTTGGCCAAGATGACACTCAGCACCTTGTTCAGTAGTCCCGTAGAAATATAGAGCTCTCCAGTGATACGGACAGGACATGTCAGTGCAGCAATGTCCATGAATTGCATGATTGAAACACTCGCTTCCGAACGCAGTCCCTCGCCCAAAAGGCCTGCAATAGCATTAATAAGCGCGGGTCCAGATACCTAGGGGAGATCAGTAACAGCAGATTTGTTGTAAGTGTCCGTGCCACTGAATATTTTACCGTCCCTCAAGTTTCATCATCGTCTCAGTGTCGGTACGACATTTACCTGGAACGTCCGCTCTGCATCCAACATGAGATAGCTCTGCAAGATCTTGAGCATGGTCCTCATGTGGTCCATACCCTCAGAGAGGAGGGCCACCGCCGCAGGGACCAGCGACAAAAGCTCCTCCGTGGCCTCGCGTGCGCTCTTTAACGTAGCCAGCCATAGCTCAAATCCGTCCTCCATCAAATAAACATGGGCCTCCTGAGATGGGTCGACGCTCAAACGGATCAGGGGCATCACCAGCGCGTGAAGACCCACGGACTGCGATTTGAGGGACTCGACCAGTTTGGTCATGATGACAAGGATGGCTGACTGAAGCAGGTTTTGGTTGGCTGCTGCTTGCCATAGTGGAGGCAAAAGCTCAATGATCTGCTGGGCATAAGGCGCTATATGCTCGTCCATGCGTTCTACAATGATGGACATGCAGCTCAAAATCCTCATCCTGCTATCCGGCTCTTCAACTTGAGCCATCACAGATTTCAATCCCTGCACAGACTGCTCCAGGTAGGGTGCGAACGTTGCAGGTTCAAAGTCCCAATCGTCGATGCACGCCTTTAAGTTTTGTGCCGCAGCCAGTTGAACCGCCAAGTGCTCGTCGGGTCGCAAGAGGTGCAACATAATGGTATATACTGTGGGGCGTGCATCCTTGGAGATGTTCACACTGACCCACTTGCCAATCATCCATGCAATCCTCCTTCGAATCACACGGAAGCTATTCGCATAGAAAAAGAAAGAAAGAAGTAATATTAGCACACCGCGGTATCTGAAAGAGCCCTCTGTCCACAGTCAACCCAAACTTACTCTGAGGTTGAATTCTGTACTTCCTGAGTGAGTTGTCCATTCAGCCAGCTGTCAAAGTCGATGGCGCCATACAAATCATGCGAACCCAACCCGATGGCGGTGTAGATGGAATCCTTCAGGAAGATATCAGTCATATCTACAACAGTGTAAACGGTGATAATGTGTCAGTGAACTGGGAGGAAAAAGTAAATCATTCATTGCCCAGAGGAGAGTTTAACGTAGCATGTGTAACATACTTGCAGTTGATCCGGCCAGCTGGACGAGGAGTGGACTCAATTGGGCTCTGTGGCTCGAAAGAAGATCCATAAAGACCTTCTCTGCGCATGGCTAGCGTCGCGAAAGCAAAACAGCTTACCGTTAGCACCAATGCTCCACAAAAGGAGATAATCTTACCCTATCACAGCGTCTGAACATACCCTGAGTTGATACCGCCAAGAATCTGCTTCTTCCTCCAAAGCCCATTCCTCAGGATTGTTGTCCCATTCTTCCAGATCATCCTCGGTGAGTCGCATATATTTGGTGATCAAGATCTCTGCAAGCTTGTTGCTCGTTTCGACGGTCATGAATTCATTCTCGATGATGTGTCTGCATTGCACAACGACTGGCTCAGGATCTCCTATATGATGCAGGAACGGGAATGATAAATTGTTAACTCGACGTTATCAAGCCCAACCTCGAGGAAAAGATCTGCTGCCCAAAGCAAGAGCATAACGTACTGTTGGTGAGAATAAACTGAGGGTCCTTGAGTGTCTTCTTGATCAGCAGCAGGCCTTGGATCAAAGTAGTCTGAGCTGGCGCTGCTCCGTGCTCGCTCCCATTGCCTGCTAGCAGTCCCCAGTAGAATCGAAGGACATCACCTGCGCCAGGCGAGAGAATAAACTGGCGAGGATGGGCGTCCATGAGGTCCAGATAAAACTTGCCGATAAGCTTGATGTGTGAGTCCACAGCAGTGACCAAGAAGGAGCACTGTTCTGGAATTGATTCCTTGAATGCCATGAACTTTTGCAGGTGCTCCAGTGCGAGTCTGAAAAACGCGACAGGCCCCTCTGTGGTGGCGAAATCGGGGAATCCATGGACAACAATTCTCCGCAGACACTTTAGTGCCATGTGCGAGGTCTCTAAGCATCCAGACAGGCTCTCGATGTTGGTCGTGTTCGAGGCGAAGAGCAGATCAACATAGCGGACGTAAATGTTGACGACGTTTGAAAAAAGGTCGGGCGCGACCATTTGGAACTGCTTCCTGCCTCCTGCCAACGTCTTTGAGATGAGTCCTTTGACGACAAGGTGAACTGTGTAGAGTGATCGTTGCTGTACAAGCCGTGCCCTTGGATCCGATTCATTTGCGGTTGACGTGCGGACAATATCCAAAAGTGTGGTCAGCAGATCAGGCCTATATCAACGATAGCCGTAAGGTATCCTTGTCAGTTTCTAAATGTTAATGGTCGCAAAGATATGACGCGATTCCTTGGCTCGGTGCCAAGCAGTCGGAGGGGTTATACCATTCTAGTGGAAAGTCAATCCTGGCGATTTTGGCGATCAAGACGGCATTCTGAGTAGCAAGCTTTTGGAGAGAAGTGGGTTGCTGGTTAGTGGCACTGATCACTTTTGATCGCCAACATTTCACAGACGGCAACGGCTGAACATACTGGTTTCTGTTCCTCGTCCAGAGCAGTCAAGAGTCGAGATCGGATGGCGGCCTTCTCCTCGGGAGCGATAGCACTATATTAGCATTGAAAAAGCGAAAAGGGTATTTCTTGAGCTGACTGCCGCAGTTCTGAGGCGACTGTTTGTCAATAAGCAGCTGGTATGATCTTAGGGCGCGTACTTTTTGGCAGCTCTGCGCCAGTACTTGTCGATGCCGTTCTTGAGATAGATGATGGCCTGCCACCGGATGTTTGTATCCAAGGACCTGTCATAAAAGATATCCTAGCGTTGTTGGATAGTAATCATTATAGTTGTCGTTGTTGTTGTTGGTTGTTGTTGTTGTCGTTGTGGTTGGCAAGGACAGTAGTAGTGGTGAGAATAGGAGCGGTTAGAAATACCGCCCTCCATTGGAATGTCATTGCCATGCACTCCCACGTCGACGGACTCACCTGGAGCGTGGCATTGAACTGGGGGGTGGTCTCCCATTGCTGCAGCTGGGTCACGGCGGACTGCATGCGGGCCTGCTCCTGCGATGCAGCCTCGCCGAGGACCGCCAGGAGCGCATCTCTCGCGGACATTGTCTGATGGTGAGAGCGGGGTGAGGAATGAAGGGAATGGGCGAGCACAATCAGCAGGATCGGATCGATAGAGAGCCACGCTGGAAGGAAAAAAATATGCCTTTTGAATGGCACCAGTTGTAAGCCTAGTGGACAAAGCCACTCGGGCTCTGCTGCGAGTCTGCTGAAGACTCCAGTTCGCCTTCGCTGTCCGTCTGTCGGCCTCTTTCCGCACTCTGCCTCCGTCTCGCCTCGGCCGAGTCCATCGCCTTCCCTCGCACGCTCATCCCTGCTCCGCACCCTCCACTCAACTCCAACTCGCCTCCGCCAGCCTCGTGCCACATGAACCACACCACTCCCTTCTGGGACCCGGACTGGAAGCGGGTGCAGGCGCCGTTGTCGGCATTGCGTCGCCAGCTCGCCTCGTTCCCCTCACCCCCACTGCGCATCATGAAGGTCAGCCAGCTGGACGCAGAGCTGCTCGACGACGAGCTGCTCGAGACCATGAAGGAGCAACTCTGGAGCGCATTCTCACTCTTCAAGGTAACCTCGACTGAATGCATCGCTCGCCGTTCCCCTCTCATATCGCTTATGATTTTAACCCTCCGACACATGAAAATCTGATCGGCCCGCTTGTATTGTGTCCATGTGGTGCTCCCTCGGCAGCCATCCTTCAAGGAGACATTCAAGCCCGAGCTGGCCTTGGCGCTGAACCTGATCATGTACAAGTTCTCGGTCTACGACATGGGCGCCACCTACGGATCGCAGCTGCAGAACCTGATCTACAGAAACGAGAGAAAGCACTCTGGAGGCTGTAAGAGAACCCCTGCGTGATATGTGTCTCTTTACCGAACCAAGAAATCTACGATTCTGATGCAACGTTTGACTTCTCTCGCACTCTCCCTCCTTGTAAACAGTGCAGTCGACTGCCAAGGATGCCCCACTGACGAGGACTCAAAAGATCACATATGGCGTGGTGACAGTCGGAGGGCAATATGTCATGGAACGGCTCAACCGGATGGCGACAGCTCAGGGCTGGGGAGAATTACCACAGGTATGCACCTCGTAATCTATATCTTTGTTTCTTCAGTGAGCCTGGAAGCTATGGACACAAAGAGCTCATTACATGTACGTTTGATTTTCTATGGATGCACTCAGGATAACATCAAGCGAAAGGCATGGAACGTGCTGCAAAAGGGGGGAAGCGTCTTCCGGATAGTTTCTCTGCTCAACTTTCTGGCTTTTTTGTACGCGGGAAAGTAAGTTCTACTAGTGCAGGAAGGATGCCAGAGAGATTTTTTTACAGTGATTGTGCCATTTTCATGCGCAAGGAAGTACTCATAGGTGTCCTTCTGGATCTAGATACCGGACAGTGTTGGAACGGTTCTTGTCCATGCGTCTCGTCTATGCAGAGCGCAATTCGAACCGCCAAGCCAGTTTTGAGTTTTTGAACAGACAGATGGTCTGGCACGCTTTCACAGTAAGTGGTGATGATCTAGGGCACATTCGAGCGAAAAGGGAACGGAGGCATCGTGAGTTCGTATTGATAAACTGGAACCTTTTTTCTTGTACTTGCATAGGAATTCCTGATGTTCTTGATGCCCCTGATCAACGTGTCCAAGTTGAAGAGAAGCGTTAAGAGGATGCTACTCCCTGCAGCACTGATGTCTGCCAACGAGCTGTCGACACTGCCGCCACATATCTGTGCCATCTGCCATGAGAACAATAGTGGTTTGACCACGCCAGGAACATCCACGTCGACAGTGATCCACAACCCATACATCACGAACTGTGGCCACGTCTACTGCTACTACTGCATCAAAACTAAGATGATGATTGACGACGAATGGTGTTGTCTTCGGTGCGGCACCAAGGTCGATACCATTTCCAGGCATATCGACGTTGCTCCTGACAAAGCATTAGATGAAAAGACGGACGAGCGGGAGGATGAAGAAGTTCAGGAAGAGAAGCAGGACGCGCACGAGAAGCAAGACGCGCACGAGAAGCAAGACGAACAGGAGCAGCTTGCATAGCCGGTCGATAGATTGTATAAAGGGAAATCTTTTTGCAATTACAGAGGTTTTACGTGAACACGAGAGCCAAAAAAAACGGCCATGTTCATAAACCACCACCCTTTTTTTCTTCTCACATTGTCCTTCCATTCGTACCTGCTCCTCAGCACTACTGCCTGCCGAGTGCCGAGGCAACCCACGAACCATCCGACGACACCTCTCGCACAACAAGCAGCCGCATCCATCCCTTCTTAACACAGACACGCAAACGCACGCACGCGTCGGTCATTGACCATGATTTCACCACCCGAGGCAGGGCATGCTGCAGCTGCACCAAAGGACAACTCTGCAGCTTCACATTCGAAAGATGAACACGCGCTACACAACAGCCATGCACAGGACGTGACAACTGAGGAGGAAGGAGAGACAAGCAAACAGGAAGAGGGAGGAGACTCTGAAAGCGCGGAGGAGGAAGAAGAGGAAGAAGAGGAAGAGGAAGAGGAAGAGGAAGAGGAGGAGGAGGAGGAGGAAGAAGAAGAAGACGAAGGATCTGAAGAGGGTGACGAAGAAGAAGAAGAGGAAGACGTGGAAGTAGAAGAATCCGGGTCTGAGGAAGATGAAGACGAGGAGCATGCGAAAGAAGTGGCAGGATCCGACTCTGGTTCTGAGGATGAGTCTGAGGAAGAAGACGAGGACACAGAAGACGAGGAACCAAAGCTCAACTATCAACGACTCGGAGCAGGTATCGGAGACATGCTCAAGAAGGACTCTGCAAGCTGCACAACAGTGTCCGACCGGTTCTTGGTAAGAGATACCTGCATACAAGCTGTGCTGGTTAGGGTCCAGACCGTGGAAGAATGCCTCTTAACGCGGGCGTCTTTGACTTGTGCTTTTAGGCCATGGGAACCCACTGGGGTGTGGTGCATATCATGGACTTTGATGGCAACGAAAACCAAAAGTTCCAGGCTCACTCGGCCACAGTCAACGACTTGAGCGTGGACCTGGATGGCGAATTCATCGCGAGTGCCTCCGATGACGGTAAGCGCGTCTACAAGGGAAACAAACGCATGGCAGACAATATGCATGCACAGGAGCTTCGAGTCGTCATGATGCATATGCGGAATCAATTGCGCTTACCCATCTTTTTATTTCCTCCTTCTCCCTTGATGAACCTGTAGGCAAGGTTGTCATTAATGCACTGTTCGAGGATGGAACCAACGACAAACACATCTTCAATTACAAGCGACCCATCAAAGCTGTCGCTCTGGAACCACACTATGCTCGATCCAACGCTCGTCAATTCGTTTCTGGAGGCATGGCAGGACAGCTTATTCTCAACGAAAAAGGTACCCATATTCCACCCAAGGGAGGAATGAGAATATTCGCATGCCTCAACGCAGGGATTTCTCACATCGTGTATCTCATCAACACCATTAAAAACCATAGGCTGGCTCGGAAACCGGGACACGATCCTGCACTCTGGAGAAGGGCCTATCTATGCGATCAAATGGTGCGGCAATTTGATTGCTTGGTCTAACGACCTTGGAGTCAAGATCTACGACACCACCACGGAGCAGCGCATCACCTTCATTGACCGCCCCGGCTCCAGTCCCAGAGCTGACCTTTTCAAATGCAGACTGTGCTGGAGAAGCGAGACAGAGCTCTTGATCGGCTGGGCTGCTCTTGTGAAGATTGCTGTTGTCAAGAACAGGCCAAGGGATCAACTGAAAGCAGGACTTCCGGCCCAATATGTCGAGATCACCACAATGTATGAGCTCACTCAATCTTCATGCCGGAAGCAAGGCGGACTGCATGCGTATATACTAACGTTGGCTTTTTGTGTCATGGTTCACAGGTTCCAAACGGATTTCATTGTGTGTGGTATTGCTCCATTCAAGGATATGCTGCTTCTCATGGCTTATGTGGTGGACGACATTGACGAGATTGCTCATATCACAGATGCAGAGTTGAACCAACCCAAGGTGTGTCTTCCATGCTTTTAATATTATATGGTACTTGAAAAGTTCTTCCTCAAGGTGTTATTAACACGCGCACTCTCCTCTTCAATAGCTTGCAAAGCGGCCGGAATTGCGCATCATTAACGCGTACAACGAGGAAATCAGCTCGGATTTATTGACGCTGCATGGATACACACACTATCAGGCCAACGACTACATGTTTGAAAACTTGCCCTCCCAGGATATGTTCTACATTGGTAGTCCAAAAGATCTTGTCGTTGCTAAAGAACGCGACCTGGACGACCACATCGAATGGCTCATGGAACGCGAGCGATATGAAGAAGCCCTAGCACATTGCAGAGAGGCTCAGGCCTATGGAGGCAGCAAAAAGTTTAGTGCAAGCGAAATTGGCCAAAAGTATCTAGGATGGCTGCTTGAGAGAGGTAAGCCCTGATCGACAATGCCTACAGGAGATGCTAGATGTACCTACTGCTCTACGGCCAGAGGCCTTTCCTAATACCTTCGCCCATGTCACCACTCTATAGAGGAGTATGATAAAGCAGCAACGCAATGTTCGAGCATTCTAGGATCAGACGCAGAGCTTTGGGAACATTGGATTTATGCATTCGCAGAAGCAAGGCAGCTCAAGGTGAGTGATTCAGACTTTGCAAACACAGGATTTCTGTGACAGCAGTGTTCAAGTCATCTTTGAGCCACCAGACTCACTCTCATTCTCGACATTGCAATCTTATCACTCTAGGCTATCGCTGGACATATACCATGTAGCGAGCCAACTCTCAGCGACACGATTTACGAGCTGGTCCTAGCTTACTTTCTTATGCACGACCACCAGGTTCGCTTGTCAAAAGAAAGGGGTTTTTTATTTCAAAAATGCACAGAGTTGTAATGGTCAGATTGTTAAATGTCTTCTGTCTGTTTTTTCTTTGTCACGCCAACAGTCGCTGTTCAATACCGTCAAGAGCTTCCCTCCTGGTTTGTACAATATTCAAAACGTTATTGTTGCTGTAGAGGATCGTCTCAAGCAAGACAAGGACAATGTGTTGCTCATGGAATCCCTTGCCGAACTGTAAGAAAAAGAATACTTGCAGTGGATGTTGTATTTTTCTTCGATTTTTTTTCAAAAAAACGGAGCGTTACCTAACATCTTTGATGTCGTCATGGAATAGATATACCCGAGATGAGCGAGCCGACAAGGCACTAGAATACTTCTTGAGGCTGAGGCGACCCAATGTGTTTGATCTCATTCGCGAACACGACCTGTTCTCAGCTGTCCGCGACAAAGCCATCCTGTTGATGGAATTCGATCAGTACCTCTACGACAAGAAGACGAAGGAGCGAGCAGAGGAGCGAGCGTTGGAAGAAAAGGACGCCAAGGAGTCCAAACACTCCAAGGGGGTCAGTAAGGAAACATCAGTAGTCACCGCTTCCGATCCAGATTCAGCACCAGAGCCAACGGCAGAGGATGAACTCATCAAAGGGCCAGCAGTGCAATTGATGGTGCAGCACACGGAGGAGATTCCTATTAAGCGTGTGGTTCCACAGCTAAAGACCCACCCGCGTCTGTTGCACATCTATCTGGATGCTTTGTTTGTGCGGGATCCTCATCTCGGATTCGAGTTCCATAACCTTCAGGTGGAGCTCTATGCTGCCTATGCACCTGTCAAGTTGATCGATTTTTTGCGCGCCAGTAATTACTATTCCCTCGAGAAGGTACAGAAGACTATGCAGAGCGATTTACGAAATGTGCAGAAGGGGGTGGGATGCACCAGGAGGGTGAATTTTTGAAGTTGACAGCTTTTTCCTATTTTCCACACCTTTTTATTTTCTAGGCATATCGCGTATGTGAACAACAGGATCTTGTGCCAGAAATGGTGTTTTTGCTGGGACGGATGGGTGATAACAAGAAGGCGTTGATGTTGATTATTGAGCGACTCGGACATGTCGAGCAGGCGATTAATTTCGCAAAGGAGCAGAATGACGATGATCTTTGGGAGGATTTGCTCAAGTACTCCATGGACAAGCCGCACTTTATCCGAGGTCTGTTGCAGAACGTTGGCACGGAGATTGATCCGATCCGGTTGATTCGCAGGATCCCCAATGGACTCGAGATTCCGGATCTTCGACCGGCATTGATGAAGATCTTGCAGGACTTTAATCTGCAGATGTCGCTGCGGGAGGGATGTCGGCGCATTCTTGTGAGCGATAGCGTTGCCATGGCGGATCAATTGCAGCGGTCGCAGAAGCGTGGTATCTCTTGTTCAGGTAACAGAAGCGCGCGAGAGAGAGAGAAAGCTGTGCATCTGATGCAAAAAAAAAGGGAAGGATTGGATGCTAACAAATTTCCTTCAATCACGTACGTGTGTGTAGAGGAAACGCTGTGCTCGTTCTGTCAGCAGCCCATTTTTGTAAGGGGTGAGACGCGTGTACCAGGAACGCCCATCTCGACGTTTGTCATGTTCTTTTGCAGACATGTGTACCACGACAAGTGCCTCTTTGTGGACGATGTGGACACGATGCCCAAGATGAAGTCCAGCATGACCAAGGTCACACTGCGAGCCAAGGCCAACCACGCGGCCTTGATCCGTTCCAAGCGTGGACGTTTGCCCTGTCCTTTGTGCGTGGATCAGTCCAAGGTGGAACTGGGGTCTACTCAGTGAGGGGGGTAAACGAGGCGGGAGGTTGGTCAAAATGAACTATATCCTTCCCCATCCCTTTCATGGGCCACTCTTTGTTTGTTAGAAAATACAAAAAGAAAAATGACACGAGAAAACAAAAAAAGAGAATGTTGTGTGGAACTTTGATATTCTTTGGCATGGAAAGGGACAAAGCACAAGCAACGGCTAATAATTGTTCTTTTCTACATCTGCATCTGTGCTTGTTGTTGTTGTCGTTGTTGTTGAAGCAGCTGCTCCTGACGGAACAACATCTCGCCCTCCTGCACGACATTCACCTCCGAGTTCAAGTCGACTTGAGCACGCAGTTCGCGGACTTCCATCTCGAGGACGTGGCGTTGGAAGATCATCTCCTTGAGCTTCTTGTAGGCCATCGCGGATAGCATCTCAAACTTGTCACGCGTGTCCTGCATCGCTACCGCGGTCCTTGTCCGCGCACGCGTCTCGGCCGCCAGATCCCGCTGCAGTGTCACGACTTGACTCTGGAGTTGGGTGTTGTGCTGTCGTAACTGGGCGACTTCTTTCTCGAGCTGCAGAACCAAGTCGCTGCTGTTGTTGTCAGCAGTGACGGATGCAGTTCCGTCCTCACTGGCGGCGGCTGCGTTTGTTGATGTTCCTGTTGCGACAGAGGCGATGGCGCTGTCAGAGAATGTTGTTGGGGCCGTAGCTGTGGTAGGGCTAGTAGCGGCACTGTTCAAAGACGCGACCAAGTTTGCGACCTTGCCATTCTTGGATGTGGTAGTAGTGGTGGTAGTCGTCGAGGAAGAATTGGCACAGGAAGCAGCCTCTGTGGAAGTGCCGATCTCGGTGGAGGAGCCAGTCGTCATCGAACCACCACCGGCTGTCTGTGAAGACCAGTTCTTGACCTCCAGATCCTGGACTAAGGAGTCGCCGTTGAAATCGGTTTGTGTATGCATGGGCCGCATGATGCAGTGTTGGGTCTGGATCTGGACGTGGCGGACTTTTTTACGTGAGACGGGGCGCGGCAGCGTGATCTCAAAGTCTTGACTGGTGGAGACGGATCCTGCGTCAAGTGAGGAGGAGGAGACCGTGAGTCCATCATCACCGCCGGAGGGGCTGCTGCCTTCGCTGCTCTTGGCCTTGTGCGAGGCAAGGCGCTGAGCCAGGGCTTCGTCCACAACGACTTCGTCAACGGTGGGTTTAACAATGGGGACCTTTTTGTTGATATTGCTGCTGCTGCTGCTGTGGGTGGCAATGCTGGTGCTTGCTGGTTTGCCATTGGTTGCTGTTACTACTGCTGCTGCTGCTGCTGCTGTAGAGCCTCCCTTCTCTGATGATGATGATGAGGGGCCGGTGATAAAGTTGGTGTCAAGAGCAAAGCTATCCAACAGGAACGGGCTACTGTCGAGCACAAACTTGGACCCTTCACCACCACCGGCCTGAAGGATAATCGACCTGCGCTTATCCACGCCGCTTTCGTTCTCGAACCCATCGGGGAGTCGACTCTGGCGTTGCGAGACCGATCCTGGACTGGTCCCACCACCACCAATACGTCCGCTCAAGGAGGATGCAGCAGCGTGTAAGGAACTGGTGCTTGAGGCCAATGCCGCCATGGCAGAGCCGGTACCCGTGCCAGCACCGGGCGCCTTCTCGCCGTCTTTGTAATCGACTGCGATCATGATGTATTTTTTGCCATTGGGCAACGTGGCGGTGGTGATTTCTTCTCCGTTCTTGCTCTTGCCCGTGGTCGTCATACTGCTCATCGTGCTGATATTGCTGCTGGTGCCTCCTCCAGCCATCAACACACTGCTCCTCTGGTTTCCATTTCCTAGATTGATACTACTGGTGCTATTGTTGTTGTAGTTGTGCATGCCATTGTTGGTACTACCGTTCGACAGACTACCTCCAGATTTCTTGGGCCGCAATCGTTGCAACAGCGAACGTTTCTTTTTTTCCTCCTCGACCGCAGGTGTCATGATAGGTCGAGGTGGAGATGGAGGGGGCGCCGATTTGAAAAAGTCGACAAGGTCTTGGGTTGTTTTACGTTGAGCCTTATAGTCTGCACTGAGAAGACCTTCATCCTCGTCACTATCGTCATTGAAATCCAAGGCGGCGGGGGCACGCGGTTGGAGGTTACGGAGTGGAGGAGGTTTCCGACCACCACCGGTGGGTGGGCCTGACATTGAGTCAAAATCCAAGCTGAAGGAATCCATATCTGTTGCGAAAGAACGATGGGGGTGTTTTTTTTTGTGTTCCTTTGAGAAGTTGTGTACTAGTGTTAACTGGTGTTCGTGAACTAGGCTGAAAGGTTGTTGGTATCCTGGATGTTTTCTTTATTCCTCGGGAAGGTTCCTAGACCTGAAGTTATTATTGAGAGTGATTTGGAAGGAAGGCTGTATAAAAAAAACACGCCAAAGGACCAAAAAATAATAATAAAGGAACGGGCGGTTGGGTCGGTTATAAAGGAATCGAGAGATGGACTTGCGGAGAAGGTGTGTGCATGTGGAGTGCGATTGAGAGGCAGTGTGTATGTGTGAGAGAGAGAGAGAGCGAGAGAAAGAGAGAAAGAGCGAGAGAGAGAGAGAGAGAGATTGGGACAGAGAAACGGTCGGGAAATGCTCAGGGCCAGAGCAGTGAAATGGGGTGGTTCAAAATATATCGAAAGACAGGGAAAGGGAGGGCAGGAAGAAAAAGGGACAGAAAAAGAAACCAAGGACGATCAAGCAATGGAAGGAAAAGTGAGGAAGGAATGCAGAACCGAGAGAAAAAAAAAAGTAAGGGGCAGTGAGGAGAGGAACGAGATGAGAGCCAAGGCACACAAAACAACACGGGGTAAAGTCTACATCGCCCTTCGGAGGCAATTGAGGCATTGATATCCTGGCGTCTCAAGGTCAAGGCTGCTGTTTAGCAATGGGCTTTCTGCTCTCTCTCTCTTTCAGTGCCATCCCTCTCGCAATTGTGGGTGACCCCTTACTTTCAGTGTGTTGTCCCGCATCTTGAACGAATACCCTCCTCGACTCCATTTCCAGCGAATTCGACCTGAGGATGCTGTAACAGCTCGCATGGATTAGCTTGCCTATTCTACATACCCCCTCTGCCGCTCTCCCGCTCTTCCCGCTCTGCATAGTGACGGAGCAGACAATGCTCTGGAACAGCTGGGTAACTGGGAGGGATTGGGTCGCGCCGAGGACGCGTGTTGAAAATGTAGGCCCGTGCCAAGGTAAAACTTTATTTATTTTGGGGGCAACAGGGGCAGGGGAAAAGCACATCGCATCTCTTTGTGCTCTCCTACGATACACTATTTGATCGGCTTTTGCTGTCCGACCCTTTTGCTACTTACCACGACTGCCTGCAGTACTTTCATCAGGCTTTAATAGCCCGCAAAGCGTGCCGCAGCATACCACTATACCCAAGCGCATTGCACAACCTCCATCTTTTCATCCTGCAAGATTTGAGAGCTCCACACAATGGTGAGTCATAACAGCGTCTGAGCATTGACATGCCTTTTTAACAACTCGTCTGACGAGCAGATTCACCACAAACGTGTTTATTGAACAATGCCTTTTTAACAACTCGTCTGACGAGCAGATTCACCATAAACGTGTTTATTGAACAATGCACTGCGCCGAACTTTCAGAGATGCGTAACAATCCACCTCATCCTCGGTAGTCACTTGTCGCGATACCTCTTCATCCTGGGTAGAATTGTCCCACGTTTGACGTTAGACTGTTCAACCTCAGAGTCAACTCTCGCACCATGTTTTCCAGCCTGTCATTGTTCAGGCGCAGCGTGTCAACCTCCGCTTGCATGTACTCAAAATCATCCATGGACACATATTTCTTCGAGTCCGTGGGCGGCAGTCCCGATGCAGCCGTCGCAAGAGTAGAGGCAGCCGATGGCGAGATGGGTATAAACTGATTCGTGTTTTGGTGGAAACGAAACAGTTGATTAGAGTCCATTGTCAGCGGTCGCGGCGGTGGCCCTGGATTGTTGCTATTGTTATTGCTGTTGCTGTTGCTGCTGGTGTTGGCATAATGAACCGAGTGCGGACGACCTCCATTGGGTAACCCGGATCCACTTTCGGACAACGGCACCGAGGCATTTGCGATCGTGGGCGAATACGAAGCTGGGAATGCTCTGGGAAAGCTAGGCGAAGGCGGGGGCTGCGAGGACATGGATAAATTGCGAACATGTCCATGTCCATGTCCATGTCCATGACCTTGTTGGCTGTGGATGCTGCCGATACTACCCCGCTTTTGGGGTTGGAACAACGGAACCGGGGACTCGACCATTTGTGTTGGGCTACCGGTGACAGTCGTATCCATGATTGGTCGCGAGCTGCTTGAGCGTCGCTGGGATCCAACACTATTGGCCAGACTGGCTCGTTTGGCAAACTTTGGAGCAGGCGGCCTTTCGATCCTGTTACCATCGTCATCGTACTGCACCTCGTAATCCTCTTCTTCATCTTCCTGTTCGCTCTTGTTGGCACCCAAGCTATCACTCGAAGGCAGTTCCAGCGTCAAAGTCCGCACTTGTTTCTCGATGCTATTGTGCAAATCGTGAGAGAATTAGAGAGACATCTCGCACTTTAGCGACATGAACTGGTTTGATATGTGCAATTTCGCAAGATGAGATGGCATACCTCGAGTTGGAGCTGCGGATGGTCGACATCTCCACCTCAAGCTTCTGAATTCTTTCCGTCAACGTGCGAAGTTCAATGGTGGTTTGCTCCTTCTCTTCTGACACCTGCTCATCCAGTTGTTTGAACCCTTGCTCCAAGTCCTGCTTTAGTCCGTCGATCTGATCTGCCATGTCTTCAATCTCCTTGTGGATCAGCTCCTGAGCCTCATGCAGCGGTAGACTGTTCTCCTCCAGTGCAAGGATCCTGCCCTGAAGATATTGAAGTTTAATGGAAACTCGGCCAAAGGCTTTTTGGATCTTGAGATTCCTGAACCGCAATTGTTCAACCCCGAGGCGCGTGTCCAGATTTCGTGTTCGATATCCTCGCCATCGTGCCTGAATGACCGTAGCTGCTCTCATTCCATCCCGGTAGGCCTGGATCCGTTTCCGGACTAAGCAGCTCCTGAAAACTGCCTGAAGCTTGATAGCTGCGATAGTTTCCTTGTGAGCTGTTACAAAAAAAAAGGGTGCTATTAGTATGAATTTAAATCTGGGAACACTAGTCGCCAACTTTCTGCAGTGTTGGCGCTGAACATTACCTCCCACATCTTCTGTCACCAACAGTGAGGCCTTGGGGGTGCTAATCCGCTCACAGCTCTGGTGAAGCTCTGTCCTTGTAAAGTATTTGATCTTTTGAACCTTTCGCCTTGGATTTCTATGCCAGGATAACAACCTCTGCTTCTTCAATTCTCGACGGACCTATACACAACACACACGTATCAAGAGCCTGTCATTAGTGAAAGACATCGTACAAGATACACAGCGAGTTCTCGCCCAGAGTCAACTCCACAAGGAAACGTGAATTACCAGACAGCCTCTCCACCAGGCTTGAATCAAAATTGTGGCAGGCTCGTACTGCTCGACTTGCAGTTGGACCAATCCTCTCATAAACTTTCGCATCTCACGGACCTGCTTCTGCAGCTTTGAGACCTTCAACTGCAGCACTGGGAACTCGTCGCCTTCTAGAGAATCAATCGACAGTAGGTGAGGACTCGGAGTGTGAGCATACACGGTATGCGGTCTAGCAACGGCTACACTACACCGAGAGCCGCCTTACCGTCCGAGTACTGATCCAGGTAGACCTGCTCGTCCTGATCGTCGATAGGGAAGAACTCTGTAGTGCAATTGAGGTAAACGGCATCGCCAGGAATATTGTCTTGTTCCACTACATGTGATCCTGATACGAACGACAGCTGCTCTACAAAGGATGTGTCCTGCTTCTGTGAATAGCGGCTCGCTTCTGTTGGGTTCAACAATGCCTCCTTATCGCCGCTAGCCTACAGAGAAAGATATATGCGTGTTGAGCCATTGTTCATCGGTCCTGCCCCTGCATGTGAAAATAGACCTGTTTGCCCCCCCCCCCCCCTATCCCGACGAAACGGTTGTCTCTGCGTTACGTGTATTCCGCTGGGTCCCTTGACAGAGAGATGACTCTGATTAGCCACGCTTTGTAGAGCGTCTGCTAGTTGAAAAGGTTCGTCATGGGGGTTAGCTGAGGGAGTATATACGGGGGACATGATAGCCTGGTCTACTTTCAGTTGTGTTACCTGAAGGTCCCTCAAAAGTCCGAGGTGCACCATTTGTGGACGCCGCCTCCTGTTCCTTTTCTAAAGGCAAGGTGTTGTTTTGTAGGTGGAGCGAGATAGCCTTAGCTTTTTAGATATTACGAGTGTATCGGCTGTGTGTGCATGGTTTGTAAGGAGCTCCATGATATCCAAGAGCCGAGAAATAACAGCGGGTGTCTTTGCTCTGCTAATATACCTTTTTCAAGCAGAGGAGCAGCTGCCTTGCCATCGCTGTCAGGGACGGCGTTGATTGGCGACTGGTTGGGAGCAGTGGTGGGCGCGACATTACTGATCGAAACATCCAAGCTCTCGACAACGGAAGTGGTCGTCATGGCTTTGTTGTCTTCCTCGCTGGCTGCTATAGACTGGGATGAGTCCTTGGCGACAGAGGATACAGTGTGCTGGTGGGGTGGTTGTTGCTGCTGTTGGTTTGACACGCTGCTGTTGACGGTGAATGCGGTGGAGGATGGGGTCAATGTCAGGTCCACAGAGGACTGGTGGCAAGTGGGGAGCGACGATGGACAGGGAAAAGAGGAAATGAAGAGGTCAAAAGAGAGAGTGAGAGAGTGAGGATGGTCAGGTTCAATGCTGGATGCATACTACTGTCCGTAACGCAGCCTGTTGTTTTCTTTTGCGTTTTTTTTTGTGCATCCCCTGTGGTACCCTGAGGCATCAACCCTTGCACTGTAAGGGACGGGAAGAAGTAGAGCCTCCTCGTCTCCCTCTTCGTCTTCGTCTTCCCTTTCCTTCTTTGTTTTGTCGGCTGTGTTCACCATCCTTCGTTGTCCTGTTCCGCCTGTGTTCGCCTTCCTCTCTCCCTACATCTGTTTCTGAGCCAGCCTGTCTTATCTCTTGCACAGACACAAACTTACTTCGCCCTTGGACACGACCCCGTCTCGCTGGACCTCAAAAGCAGACGTCGAGCTGGTGAAGGAGCCAACAGAGGCCGCGCGGCGAGTCTGGCTAGTGAAAGACACACTCGACCGTTGGGCAGAGGCAGAGGCAGAGGATGCAAACAGCTCTTTGGAATGGGCCTTGGTCGAAGCACGCTCGTCCTTCTTCTTCTTGCTTGAGAAGAGGCCTTTGATGCGCGAACTCATGACAGGCAGGCTCGACGCGGGTGGGTCCGAGAGGACTGGGGTGAGAAGGGTGCGTTGATGTCAAGGGAGAGGGGCAGCAGCAGCCTGAGATGGTTGACCAAGAGACAGAATGCGGATAGAGAGGCAATGAGGATGAGAGGCAGACCGTGATGGGGTGCACATGCAAAGCTGCCTTACACCGATACTGCACACGTTAGGTATAGTAGTATATGCTCATGCAATGACCATCACTAAGCCACTGATCGTGGCTCCCTGTCGCTGTTGATCCGATCAGAACGAACTTGAAGGACGGAGAGAGAGGCTCATCTCTGTCCTGTGGGACCATTGGAATCCGTGTAGACACCTCTCCTTTGAGCTATCGCGCTGTCGTCACTCCCGTTGGCAAGGACGCGTGCGAGTCGCGTCTCCAGTTTCGTGTCTCTCGTGCTTGTGTGCCAGGCTGTGGGGTGTGCCAGAAAAGAGGGTCTCCAAGAAGGCAGACGAAACTAGGTTTGGCACGAGGGTGTCGAGTGTTCACTTTCGACAGATCACCAGCCGAGGATGCAATCCGAGGGACAACTGCAATGCACAGTGCCGTCAAAGGTCAACGCTGTCTCTCTCTCTCTCTCACACACACACTCTCTCCCACTCTCTCTCGCTCTTTCTCTCACAGACACACATTCGCGCCGCGCTTCCTCCTCCAGTCTTGTCTCGTCATCATTTAAACTCCCCTCTCGCATCCCTGTCACATGTCAGGTACCACCCTCGCCAATGAAGCACGGCTCCATCAACACTTTTGCACAACAAAGCCCCCACACTGACAGCCTGCATCACATCCTCATAGCCTATAACTCGGTCTTCAGGAAGGACCTCTTCAAAGACGAGGTGGTCCTTGTTACTGGAGGAGGAACCGGTGAGTGCAATGGCTGAGCCAAGAACGCACAATCTCCGCTCGGTCTTTTATCTTGGTTTTCAGAAGAGTTCAAAAGGTTGAGCCGATCGAAAGGGATTGTTCTAAACCTCGAGACCTGTGCCACTACCCTCTAGGTATCGGTCGATGCATCGCTCACGAGTTGGCCAGGTACGAGAGAACTCAGTGCGCTCAAAATGGCGCCCCCTACGCACAGTTCTGGCCATGATATTGACCCACTTCCACACACATACGTACATATACCACCTTAGTCTCGGCGCAACTGTCGTGATTGCTGCCAGAAAGTTGGACCAGTTGACAGCGACAGCAGAGGAGATCCGGAAGCTAGGAGGCAAGTGCGACACCATGCAAATCAACATCCGCGACTCTGTCAAGGCTCTGGAGCTGGTCGAAGCCATCGTAGCCAAACACGGCAAATTGACGTGTCTCGTCGTAAGCGCCAAACGATCACTATGTGTGTGTGTGTGCCCAAAGTCACATCCACTTCCGATGCCCTAATTCTTTTTTCAAATTATGTCTAGAACAATGCTGGAGGGCAGTTCATGTCGCCTGCAAGCATGCTTTCATCCAAGGGATTTGCAACCGTCGTCGACTTGAACCTCAATGGAACATTCAACATGTGCAAGGCTGCGTTCGAGGGCTATATGGGAGAGCACGGAGGCAGAATCGTCAATATTGTTGCCGAGTGCCGCAATGGCTTCCCTAGAATGGTTCACACCGTACGTGTACCCCAAAGGCAGTTTGCTTTTGCAGCGATGTCGTTGACCACTGCATGCGTATTTATGTTCCTTGCTTTTTTCCCGGGATAATTTCAGGGTGCTGCTCGGTCGGGAATCATCAACATGACCAAGACACTGGCAGTCGAGTGGGGTCCCTATAATGGCATTCGTGTCAACTGCGTGGCCCCTGGAACGATCGTCAGTTCGGGAATGAAGAACTACCCTGAAAACGTGGTCGACATGATTGCTACTTCTGACTGGATGGTAAGGACGGGGGACAGTTTTATGTGGTACGTGCGCTGGACAGAGAAGTTCCGACTTGACCAAAAAAGCTCACTTTTTATGATCCATTGACAACTATTAGAGCCCTAGCGGACGCTATGGAACTGAGTCTGAGATTGCAGCTAGTGTTGTATTCTTGCTCTCTCCTGCAGCCGCCTATGTCAATGGAGTCAACCTGGCTGTGGATGGAGGTAGTTCGCTCAGCAAAGGTTTCCCCGAGGGCCATGAGCTTGCATTCAATCCCGAGGGCAGCCTCATGCCTGCGTACATTGGCTGGCCCGAGGGTAAGGACAATGTCCATAACCTGAAGCACGTCGATGCACCAAGCAAAGTCAATGAGCTGCTGAACAAGTACAAGAAGAAAAGCAAGCTGTAGATAGGACACCTGTGTTTCGCGTGCCACTTTTGAATATATATGATCAAATTCAGGCACTTGATTTTAAGGTTCCTTTGCTCATTCCGTGTGTTACTGAGGTGGAATGGCGATCCATTCGGTCAAGAATGCGTAGATCAGAGGGTACCTGTTGCATGCTGTGAAGTGAATGATTCGCTCTTTTACATGGAGTCGCTGTTCCAAGTTCAGGTTACCGAAGTGCTGGATGCTTCGTGCTCATTGTAGATTCTGGTTTGTCAACCTTCTACTCAAGATCTCGCTGATCATAGTGGGCTGGACTGGCGACAGACACTCTGGTCTATGCGGCTGAACAGTAGAGATCTGCATTGACCAAAGATTGACTCGAATGCAAGCCCTGCTGTGATGACTGCCTCACAGAGGTAGAAGAGGCGCCTCGTCATTTCAGGCCCTGGTCTTGAACTTGTCCGTGGGCTTGCCCGCATTTTCAGGAGAGCACACAGAACTCTAATCATCAGGGTCACTCCACCCACTTTTCTATTCTTTTTGTTCATGTCCCGAGTCATTCCGATTGGATTTGCATCCACAAGCTGTTTCCTGGGTACATTCTTGCGAACGTCAAAATGGGGCCCCAGCAATGCCCTTGTTCTCCGTACATTGTCATCTTGACGTCCATGGAGGATCTACAAATAATGAATGGATAGCTGCACAGAGGAAGACGGTGCGTGCGCTTTTCGTCCCCGTCTCAAAAACCAAAAAAATTGCTCATGAAGGTAAACTATAGAAAGCGGCAAAGTGTGCAGGGCGTCCAAATAGTGCCCGCGTTGTAGGCGGCTGCAGTACTCTCCAGATGGATAGCCTAACCTACAGCACCAGATCGTCATGCAGCACTGCTCAAGGATCATATCCCGGACTGTTTTGCCATGACAGCATCGCACCTATTTTTTTAATGTCTCGCAATCTCCGTCCAGGCACAGCGCCGTGCAGATCCCTCAAGGCGCGGGCATTTTTTTTTAGTGACGAACTACATGGCTTCCCCTTGAGGGAAACAATCAAGGCTCATTCACTCGTCAAGCTTGCGTGCTCCTGTGTCAGTTTCAAGACTACGATGCCGCGTTCATTGACCCACATGGGCAACGTTGTCAGTGCAGCTGTAGAAGCTTGATATGTTGACAACTAGTGCTTAGGACAGGTAGTAGCAACCTCTGCAACATCTGTGGGAGTGAAGGTGTTGCTCGGACATGCTTGCCCACAATCTAGATACCATGGATGCACGAGCTAGGTTCTCTTACGCCGACGCAGCAAGACGAAAGAAGGTGCAGAGACTAGAGAGACAACAGGAGAGATACAGCGGGCAAGTTGGTTGGCGGACCCAAGCAAATCGCAGTGAGTGCAGGCCTGTTTAAGGTGTGTGTGCGGTGCGTGCGACTTTTACGCTGCAGTGGGTGCATGGGAAACAAGGGTGGTCTAGCGCGGAGAAGGGGGGGGCGCAAGGCGATCGATCTGGCTTGCTGCCACCTATACCACTGGCTCTGAGCCCTGATGCCTTTCTCTGCACCCACTTTTTTTTACCCCTCATTTTGGCATAAATACGGGCACTCTCCACCCTCTTTTCGCTCTCACTTTTTCTTTTTTCTTCTCCATCCGCCTCTCTCAAGCAAACGAACCCCTCCAACCCGCCGAGCTAACAACCACCAAAACCAAGCAGCGCACCGCATCCACATTCACATCATGACCAACACCACCGCCCCCGCCAACACCGTTGTCCCCGTCGAGAAGATCAGCGAGGCCTTCAAGGAATACATCGGTATGGCTTCCACCTCGCTCGCGCTAAGCACACAATACCCCTCGTTTGTGTGTGTCGTCTCTGGGATCCTCAATCCTCCCCTTTCTCACCTCACGATCTTCAGTGTTACTAACTGCTCTTTTGTACCTCCTCCCTCTTTTTTCATCTATGCTGATCCTCTGCCAACTTTGACCGACCACCTTCAATAACCGCCCTTTCGCTCTGGACTCTGGACTCGACTGGATCCCGTCCTTTTCGCTTTTTACCAAAAACCACCCTACACCTGCTGGAATACGTCGTTCAAACAGATCTCGCTGTCGCTACTCGCGGAGGCAAGGTCCTCACCTTCACAGATGAGTGGTTCGCCGACTGCTCGAACCTCTTGACGGCCGCTGCACCCATCTCTGCCCCCGGCCGCTTTGTCCCCACAGGAGCCTGGTACGACGGTTGGGAGACCCGTCGCCACAACGCACCTAACCACGACTGGTGCGTGATCCAGCTCGGATACGCCGGCACGATCGCAGGATTCGAGGTCGACACCTCCTACTTTACCGGAAACCACTCCCCTTTTGTCTCAGTCGAGGGCTACACGGAGACTGCACCTGCCCAGGCTGCTGCCACCCGCACACATGAGGAGTGGGCCGCTGTTCAGTGGGTTCCTATCCTGTCCAAGGTCGCCCTCAACCCCTCCGCTCGCCACGGTTTCCAACTCGAGAAGCCCACTGCTGAGCACTATACCCACATCCGTTTCTGCATGTACCCTGATGGTGGTGTCGCTCGTCTTCGCGTCTTTGGAAAGGTGCATGAAGCCCACCCCGAGAACAAGCATGAGATCTATGATCTTGCTTCGGCCGCTGCTGGATCCGTTGTCACTGGATTCTCTGATGCTCATTACGGTCACCCCTCCAACATGCTCTTGCCAGGCCGTGGTCACGACATGTCGGACGGTTGGGAGACCAAGCGCTCTCGTGCCCCTGGACATGTGGATCACTGCACCATCAAGCTTGGACAGCCTGGCCACGTTACTGATATTGAGGTCGATACCGCTCACTACATGGGTAACCCTCCCAAGGCCGTGACCATTGCTGGTTTCGAGATTGGATCTGAGGAGCCTATCGTCCTCCTGGATCAGGCCCCCGTGGGTCCTCACCGTCAGCACTTCTTCAAGGTGGCTTCAGACTTGACGGAGAAGCGTATTGCCAAGGTCCAGGTCGTCATGATCCCCGATGGTGGTATCAAGCGCGTCCGTGTCTGGGGCGCTGCTCAGTTGCCCGCCGTCCAGCCTGAGGGTTCTTTGGTCGGTGTTCGTCAGGAGTTGCCAGACGAGCACACCTGGAACCAGAAGAAGAACTAAGAAAGGGCCAAAGCTTTCTTCGGTTGCTTTCGCTCATATCGTACACAATTAACATCAAAAGAAAAAGACCAAAAAAAACTCAACCCCAAAGACAAATATGTAAAATAAATACAAAAAAAAACACCTTTCTATGGCCATCGATTTTTTTTGGATTGAACAAAAGCAGAAATGAAAGAAGCGACAGTTCAGCGAAAAAGAAGGGTCGATGTGATGTATTGGGAAAGTAGTGTTTTGATTGAGCAGTTTGTGGTCGCAGTAGATCCTGTGTCCTTTCTTTCCAGTATCGCTTCTGCCCAATTTATGCTGAATCCTGTCTGACCTCCAAGTGTGCCACGACATCCGCGAGCTGACCAAACTCCTGTAGTCCAATAGCACGATTGTACGACACCTCTAAAAAACATAATATGTTATGACTGTTAGCCTGTTGTCAAGATAGTTGGCTGAATCCTTTCGTCAAGAAACCGTGTTTCATGTGAGCTTAAACGGCATGGGTGGTTACCCGGTGCCTTGGGGTACAAGAGTCCTGTTGATGCATCGTATCTCCATCCTCGGGTAGCGACGAGTTCTATTCAAGCACACCATGTTATCATTTGGGTTAACAATGTCGTCCATGAGTTAAAAAAAAAAGCGGACGAACTCGTGCTTGCTCCTACTGAAAAGCAAATGCTTACGTTCTGCCGCAGTATCTTCCTCCAGCCAGATACGCGATGCTGCCAGCTGCAGAGGGAGTGAGGTATATGCTTTGGCCAACAAGTCCAGTTCTCTGTTCTGAATCGAATCTAGACAAATGTGCCAGGTATTGTCGGTTAAAACAAAGTCGACTCGAGCCTCCTGCTCCTGCTTCTTGTCAGATCAAAAGGCCATGTGCGAGGCTCCTTACCTTGCAAAAGGGCAATCAATGGGGCTAAGGAGGAGTTCCACCGCGACCTGTGCAAAAGTGCATAGGTATCTTTGAGGTTTCCGTTCTGCCTTTCCCACTGCAGCATCAACTCCATCACCTGGATTAGCGTGGACAACTGAACCGATTGTGCTTTCAACTCGCGAGGGATTCTGTGAACAAGGCTACGTGCTGAGAATCTATTGTATCCCACGGAGTGATAAAAGAAAAAATACCGGTACAAGAACGCGATTCAGTCGGCAAGAAAGGAAGCTTCTGCTTGACAAAAAAAAGCTCCTGCTAGCGATAGATGGGCGGTCCTGCAAGTTGGCGTGTTTTTTTGTCCTGCTGCACTTACAGGTCGTGGGCGACTAGGTAGGATGCGAGCAATGGCTCGTAAATTGTATTCAATGGAACGGCATCGACATCGATTGCTGAGACCTAGTAGGGGAGGAGGAGAATGATGAAAGAGGTCGTTGAGTCGCTGCACTCATTCGCATACTTTTAAACGATGACAGTTCGTATCTTGTTGCTAGTTGAGACGTGCCTGGAACTCGAGCTGTTCATACAAAGGAATGAGCTCTTGGTGGCGCCCAGCCTTGAGAGCCACGTCAGCCTGTTCGAGCAGTTGCTGTGAGGGTACAGACATGCTGTATATTTAGTGTGAGTGAATGAGGATGAAAAAGGCGGAGGATTAAGACGAGAGAATTGCGCTGCGATGTCAAGAGGAAGCAGCAGGTGGAGGACTGGGCGAGCAGGAAGGTGTGTGGAACGAACGAAGCCGAACGCGACGCAGTTGCTCGTTGCTTCAGGCGAAAGGGTGGCTGGGTCCTGCACAGGAAAAAAACAGTCCTCTGCTGCCTTCATGGCAGTGGGTTCCCGTATGCTCTCTCTTTAAACTGCAGACCAGACAAAACGACATCCACGGCGGAGAAAGGAGCAACAGAACAGCAGGAAAAGCAGCATTACAGGAGACATTGAGCGAATGCCTACAGTCTTCAACTACTGTCCGCGGGATGGACGGCCATTCAGAGTGGACGAGCAGATTTGTCCGCTCTGCGACTTTCAAAGGTACGGCAAACGATTCCTGTACAACCCAGTCGACCCAGTCATGCACACGACATTCAAAGAGCCTGCACAGTCGGCAAGCTTGCACTTCACTCATACAGCTCTTTGCTCCCTATCTTCCTCATATACCCAGAGTTATAGAACAGGTATGAGTTTATTGCGACAGAGCGCGCTTGATCGCCAAAGATACGCCCTCCCTCCTAACCAGCTTGACGGCTTGCAACAGGGTCCGAGCCCACACACACCATGGATACAGTCACCACAAAGATCACCGTGGCGGAAACTTCTCTATGTCAGGCAGGACTATCCAGACAATTATGTCGATGATACATTCTTGGAAGAGCTACAGAAGAACGGTATGATATGGACCTCGAGTCATTCGGCCTGAACAGCAAGGATCCTGTAAGATGATAGTAACGCCTGATCATTTCATTCGGAAACCAAACATTAGCCAACGTACGGCAATACGAATATTGGTCTGTTGTGCTCGAGTCTACCATCATCACTCAACACATCTCGTCGATCGTGATCTTTGTGGCGGTCTTTATCTATCTTTTGAACAAGCAGCTCAGTGCACACGCCTTGATCATCATCGGAACCGCCGCGACAGCAATCGGATACATCTTTTGGGACTGGAGCAACACCATGCTGACGCCAGAGTCAAACTTTCAAAGTAAGACTATGCGACGTTTTTGGGGAAGGAGGTATTAAGTCAATTTTGCGGATTTGCAAGTACTCACGCGCTCGACTTCATTTATGGTGTCTGGTCCATTGTTGACAGGACGCAAGATTTTTAAAGGCGCTGCACTCTTCTTCTTGACATTACTCGGATTAACTCCTATTCTGAAGACGCTGACGGTGACGACATCCCCGGACACCATCTGGGCGCTAACCGTCATCCTTTTCCTTGCCAACCTGTCATTTCATGATTATGGCAGTGACAACCGACGCAACATCAAATACCCAGGCTCACTATCAACAAATGCAGCCATCTTTGCGTCGGTGGTGCTGGCGTCGCGATTCGAGACGAATCTGCACGTCTTTGGACTCATGGCGTTTGCTGTCGAGTGGTTTGCACTGTTCCCGATGCTTCGGCGGCAAGTCAGGGTAACTTTTGATCTATCTCTTTTCAACTCAGGAGACCAAGATATATGATCAACCTAGTTGGTACCCAAAATAATACTTGAATTAACAGCCTCTTTTGTTTGTTCGATAGAGTGTGTCCATCCGCGGGAATCTTGCCTTGACCATTGTCCTCTTCTTAACGGCGACAACCCTCTTTACGCGAATCTCGGCTGCGATCGTCGTGATTTATATCCTGGGTATGGCGTTCGTCACCTTCGTGTGCCCCTTCTGGCTGATCTGGATCCAGCGATACAAAAAGTGAGTTTAGGCTTGCGCGAGTGCTTATTTTTTTTTTGGTGGATTTTTTTGTGATCTTCGTACCTTTGCCCTGTTTGCTCATTTTGGCTCTGCTCTATTCTTGATAGCGAGATCCATGGACCATGGGACGAAGCGCGGCCCAAGATCCAGCACGGCCGCTCGGTCGATTACAATTAAAACAACGACACTACATTCAAGACGTGGTCATTTCATCCGCACCATTGCACTTTTATAGAGGCGATATGTTGTATATATATATTTGGCGGTACGCCTTCATCTAGTATTTTTTTTTGGTATTATTCCTATGTGTTTTTCTTTTTACAGCTTCTTGGTGATCTCGGGGACGGCCTCGAAGAGATCAGCGACCAGTCCGTAGTCAGCAACCTGGAAGATAGGGGCTTCGGGGTCCTTGTTGATGGCGACGATCGTCTTGGAGTCTTTCATACCAGCCAAGTGCTGGATGGCTCCAGAGATACCGACGGCAACATACCTAGTAGAGAGACATATGTGGGTTAGCTGAGTGCTTAGCTACAGAAGGAGAGAGATCAAGAGCAAAACTGCAAGAAACATACAGCTCAGGTGCAACAATCTTTCCAGTCTGACCGATCTGGAGAGAGTTGTCGACGTATCCAGCATCAACGGCAGCACGGGAAGCACCCACTAGAGAGCATGAGAAGAGAAAAGGGAGTGTTAGTTAGGTTGGCTCCATCGTGGAATCGAGAGTAAAAATTGTATACCAACTTGTTTTGAAAAACATCTTACCGGCAGCACCGAGCTTGTCGGCCATATCGTAGAGCAATCCAAAGTTCTCGCCGTTCTTCATGCCACGGCCTCCAGCAATGACGCGGCTGGCGCTGTCGAGATCAGGGCGGTCAGACTTTTGCATGTGCTCGCTCACAAACTCGCTCGAAGCCTTGTCGGCGCCAACAGCAGGGGCATCCTCGTGAGGGGCAGTGGCATCTGCGTTGACAGCGGCAGGGAAGGCGGTTCCACGGACGGTGATGACCTTGACAGTGTCGTTGGATTTGACAGTGGCGATGGCGTTACCAGCATAGATAGGGCGAATAAAAGTGTCGGCGCTCTCGATACCGGTGATGTCAGAGATCTGGGCCACATCCAAAAGAGCAGCAGCACGGGGCATGATGTTCTTTCCAAAGGCAGAGTGGGAGGCAATCAAGTGAGTGAAGCCAAGCTTCTTTTGGGTCTCGACCAACAGCGAAGCATGGGACTCGGGGAGGGCGTGGGTGAAGGCAGCATCCTTGGCAACGAGGACCTTGGAGACGCCGGTGAGCTTGGCGACCTGGTCAACAACGGACTCGGGGGCGTTACCGGCGACGAGGGCAGTGACGGATCCACCCAGAGTGGAGGCGGCCGTGAGGGCGTTCAAGGTCGAGGCCGAGATCTTGTTGTCCTTGTGCTCGACCAACAACAGGGTCGAGACGTTTCCGGTCGAGGCATAGCCACGGGCCTAGGAGGGATGGAGACAATAGAGAGGGGGCAAGGGGCAGTCAGTTTTGGCTGGTGGAGGGACTCGCGATCGAATGTCATTCCCCCTTGGATGCTGCTGCTTCTGAGGGATGAGGATCGGTTAGGGGAGCAGGGCAAGGCTGGGTGGTTACCAAGGAGAGAGTGGGGAGGGCAGCACGGCGGAGAGCGAACATGGTCAGAAGCGTGATGAATGGATGGATGGATGGATGGAGTGTGGGATTGGAGAATGGAACGAGTTAGGCTGATCTGATGCACACGGAACAGGCACCGTTTTGCGGGGGTGAACGGGCAGCCAATAGGAACACACAGGGACGAGTCACTTCTTGGTGATCGATTATTTCCTACACATCAAGGAAATACACATGAAGCTTTACGCTGTCGCGCCCCTCCCCACTGGCTTGTTTCGTTCAAGCATATTCCAGGTGCACGTTATGGGGGTTGTGGGCTTATGGCGTCTTTTCAAGAAGAGGGGCTATGAGCCCCGAGTTCCGCCAGCGTGTGCCTCTGGACATTAGCAAAAAACGATGGAGCAGTTTGCCGCGTGGACTTTCAAGGGACTTTTTTCGTGACCAATCGGAGCACATACATCCGACATCCACCTGCGTTGCCACATCAGATCATGAAGCGGGAAACCTCCAAGATGGTCCCTTTAAGAACGCAATTTGCTCTACCTGGATAGTGCCCAGGCTTGGGAGAAAGAATCGACCCATGCAAAGCGTCTCATAACGCGCCAAACCTCAGCAGCCCATGCAGAGAAGCTCTTGGCTGACCTTCAGCAACCATTCTCAACAATGAGTGAGTCCGGAAGTGGCGGTTCAGAGACATCGAGAAATGCACCAACATAATATTTTACTGGTTACTGGAATCTCGTATCGAGTTTGCTAACTACCTCCAGCAGCAAGGTTGGCAAGTCAGGTGGCGGCTACAGAGGAGGATCTAGCGAGCTCGCGCCTATGGCCCTGGTGACATAGTTATCAGCAAGGATAGCAACATGGCAATTTATTGCGCGGTTCATCGAATATTCAGGCCCATTTCTGGAGGTCGCTTTTTGGCCTATGATCTGCTGGAAGTAGTAGCTACCTTGAACATCAGTCGGGAGCAGCTGCGTGTCAAAACTTACTTTTACGATAATCCATATGACTATGAGATACTAACTTACTAGGACTATTCCTACTTCGAGCTGTGATCTTGGGTATCTACATTAGCGACGCACCTACCACTGCAGCAATGGCAGTAGTGGAGAGTCCCGCACTACCGCCTTTTTTTCCTTCAGCAAGTGACCTCGATTTCTCCAATACAAATGGATCATTGTCCTCCTCGTCGATGCGGTTCCACGTGTCATCGACCGTGGCATCGGCTTCAGTGAGAACACGTCGGAACCAGGACGAGCCTTTAGGGACGGCAGGCCTCTCAACTGATCCGGTCTCCTTGGTGATAATGGCCTCCTTAGGGTGCTCCTGCTCTTCCTTCTCAACGACAACACTCTCCTTGGTGACATGCTCGAGGGCGACCTCCTTCTCGGTAACAATAGTGCTGGTCTCCTCGGTGATCTTGGTGTTGTCGACCTCATTCTCCTTCTCGCGGGCGATAATGAGCTCGGCCTGGGTTTCCTCGACGATCTCCTCGACCTTCTCGATCTTCTCAAAAGTCTCGTAGGTCTTGACCTCGTAATTCCACTTTTCGTTGATGGCCGTCTTACGCTCGGTCCACTCGACATCGAACTTTTCCTTGTAGGTGACCTGGAACGCTTCCTTAGCAGACTCGATGGTCTCGTGAGGTCCATCCAACTTGTAGTCAGTCTCTCCCCAGCGGTAGTAGACGTAGTACACCTTGGTCTCGCTGTCAAAGATGAGCTGGGTCACGTAGGTGATGCCAGTGCTCTTCTCTGTCAGAACAGCGTCGTAGACGTCGTCATCGTAGTAGACGTAGGCAGTCTTGGCAATAGGGCAGACATGATCAACCTTGGCCTTGGTGGTCGTGAGAACCTTGACAGTTCTCATCCCAACTCCGTCAACTTTGCGCAGAGCACTAGATGCTGCGGGATCTGGGGCGAGTTCGCAGATCACATTGGTGTCCTCAGGAAGCGATGGCATGCGGAAAGCAATAGTTTGGTTTGCTTTTCAGTTAAGCTTAGGGGATGAAGTCGAGAAAGGAGAGTGAGTGTGAATGGGAAAAGGAATGCGTGAGAAAGAAAAAATAGGCACGGAAAAAGCTTCTCTCAGTGACAATGACTGATGACGACGGCACGGGCTACAACCGATGCCCGAAGTACGCCAGCTTGAGGGACGGCAGTGAGACCACTCGCAGTGCACAGGTCACTCGGCGCATGCTTGCCAGCACACGCGCTCTCTAGCCTAGTTCGACACCGCACACTGAGCCCCTGATCGCTGTGGCTTGCATAGCCCTACCGATTTGGTGGCGATCGTGCTTTTCATGTGCCCTATCCATGGCCAACTCTTGCTTTTTTCACTACACCTCATATCCCACATTCATTCCACCATGGTGGTCATCATTCCCTCCAGCTACCCAGGTAAATGGAGTACTCCTCCGCGTCCCCCTTCTCTCTCTCACTCTCTCGAGCTCATTGACCCCTCGTTAACTCCAGACTTCCAATCTACGCCCTCCTTTTCTTTTGTTCTGTTCCTCTGCCGCAGCGCAAGGCATAGTTTACATGCTCGGCCACCCTTCGCTGTTCAAGCACCTTATTTGTCCCATCTTCTTGACCATCCTCTGGGGAATAGCAGTACTCATCTTTGGATTTGCGTACCTTCTCAAACTCCAAGCACATGCATTGATCGACGTCAAATGCCCAGCAGCCGTCGCATGGTACGCGACTCACAATTCACTTGCAGAAAAAAAAAGTCTGTGCATCGTCAATTCCGAGTCACCATGTGCAACCTCCCCCTTCCTGTAGTCTAACGGCCTTCATCGGGGTTGATCTCTTT
>JANATF010000014.1:130000-247500 GCA_029449245.1 Mortierella alpina | reverse complement strand
CCAACACTCTTGACCGAAGTGTCACTTCTACCCGACCAAGGCTCTTGTCGAACGATCCTCCCACGGCATCTAACATACGCTGAAAGTCTTTGGCGGTGCTCTCTTGATAGTTCTCGCGGTAGTGGTCAACGCAGACCCATTTGACATGTCCCTCGTCCGTAACTGTCCTATATAGATTTCCCAGCACCTTGTCTCCATCCTTGGCCTTCAGGAAGGTGTCCAGCTTGCGTAGATCAGCGCCTGCCCAAGCCTCCTTGTTTTTCATCTGCTTGTTGAAGTCTTCCGCAGGTTCGCCTTCATTCGTTGAGACCTTGTCCATCCAGTCAAGGACAGGATCCATCATTGGCTCAAAGTCCTTTAGTATCGTCAGGTAAGTAGCGGCTTGATCGATTGCATCCGCACGGACCAGGTGGGAGATAGCCGGAACAGCCACTCCAGCAACAGAAATTCCAAACTTGAGCATCTTTAGAATCGTGAAGACATGGGAACCGTACAACTGAAAAAATTCTGTGGGTCGAGCAAGTTCGTAGCCTTCATGCTTAGCAAAATGGATCTCCGTGTTGCTGTCAATTGACTTTGTGTGTTCTCCACACTCGCACAAGAAATAGAGCCGGAACTTGTTAGAGAAGGGATCCGCGGCATACCATCTTGAGGGGTCCTGTGGAAGGACAACAAAGAGACGAGGGATCGGGTATTCATGCAGTTCATACGTCTGAGTCAGGACGGCCCGCACGCGAGACTGAAGCGCAGACAACTGACCGAGGGCTTGAATCTGCAACTGCTTTATCTCCTCATGATGAGCAAGGGCTAGCTGTTTCATCTCTTCCTGTTTGGCGTCTGACAATGTTTGCCACCGCTTCGCTTCCTCTTGATGCTCAAGGACCTGTTTCTGCAACTGCTCCATCCTCTCCTGCGACTTGAGCACTTGGTCCATCTTGGCGTTGAGATTCTGCTGTTGAGCCCGGTCATCAGAGTCGTTTGACTTTATGGACGCAAGTTGCACAACCTGCTTGAATGACAGTAGGGGCTTAGAAGGCATCGCGGCCTTGGGATGTGAACTAGGCCTTGGAATTAAGGGGCTTGTTGACGAATTGCGGTGGCCGATGACGTCGATGGGTATCTGTGCCGGATTGACCGTCCTAGCATAGACTTACCCTTAATATTTTTAGTTAGCGAAGATTAGTGTGGACGTGTCCTTAATGCTCACGTCCACAGGAGACATTTGAATACATCTTTCTTCACTCCGTTCTCGTTACTTGACAGCTCCTAGTAACTGTGTCTTTTCCTCTAACCGCGACACTTTTTTTTAACGACAATTGTGCTGCTTTGTTCAGTTGTCTCTCCAATCCTAATTGATATTCATCACACCCTCAACCATACATACATTCGCTGATTTTCCTACTTTCAGCTCGCTTCTATCGCTATTTTTCACTACCTCATTTTTATGCCTTATTTTCCTTTGCAATGGCAACAAATCCCGGGAAGCAACGATCTACCCGTTCCTCCCACGCACATGCTCCTGACTCGCAAGTTGGGGCACCCTCTGGAACCTCGCAAGAGACTCCTCCAGTTGTATCATCGATGGAACAAGCGACCACGGTCCCAACCGCGGAAACTTCTGTTTCTTCACCTCCTTTGTCAGGGGCTCTTACCCCAGACGTTAATTCTTCTCCAGAAGTCAGTACTTCTGCTCCCTCCTTTGCTCAGCTGCTTGCTGGTTCTACGTCAATGGATGTTGATAATCCTCCCGTCGTAGACCGTCTTGCACGCCTTCAAGCTTTGGTTACAACCAAGGAGAGGACTCTTCATCGCCTTCAAGAGCAATTTGAGGATACTCTTCTCGACTCTGAGTTCATTCTTGACGGTCAACCCCATGACCAGAAAGAAAGACTTACACAAGAGAGAAATGTTCTTATTGCTGCTCTCAAAGGCAACATTGCACAGGCAGAGAGTGAATTGGCACAGGCCCAACAAGCTCTCAATCGCCGTCTCTTTCCTTCAAACTCTAATCCCAGCTCCAACGTGGGAATGCAACTCTTTCCTCCAATCATTTATCAAGACGCTTGCAACGTGCCCCCTGTCTACTCTAACAAGGAGCACGGCGCCCTTGTTCGCATTGGGGTCAAAGGATCCATTCCTGTCTTTCAAGGCACTCATACTGTTGACTATGAGCGCCTTGTCCTTCCCTCGTTCAAGGACGAACCTGTCCTGGAACTTACTTCCAAGCTCAAGACTGCAAAGCGTGAAAACTTTGAAGCCAAGCTTGTGGAGCTCATTTTTCTCTTTCTCAATCGCTTTGAGAAGTTTTACCGCGACAAATTGGCTGATCTTTTTGACATTCTTGCTTACCGCTATATGTCTCAAATTCTCACTAAGGCTGATTTGGAGCAACGTTTGGACCAGCGCTTTGACGATCTCATGAATCAAATTGCGCCTGCTTCTGCCCGTACCTGGCATGAAGTTGTACTGGCCATGCGTGAAACTTTTCGTTTGCATGAGATCACTGGCAATATACTCGAAAGGGTCTTCACTTTCCGCTCCCTCCCTCAAGAAGACTCTGAATCTTTCGCTCGTCGCTTTGAGAATCTACTTCTTGCTTCTGGTCTTGTCCAGCACCACTCGGAAGCCACAATCCCTCACGCCATCCTCATTGGCGTCCTATTCCGAGCGGTCCCCGGCAACACCCAGAACCTTATCATTTCCAAGTTCTCTCGTCTTCATGATGTAGAGGAGTACACCGTCATCCTGACGTTCATTCGCAACATCCAAGGCCCTCTTACAGGCTTTCATCCTTGGGGTGGACGTTGGGCAGCCTCAATTTGGGCGCCTCACCTCCTTGAAAAGGATAATGGCAACAATTCTGCCTCTTCTTTTTCTGGGCAGAAGTCGAACAACAACAATCATCGTGACAAACGTCATAAGCCCAGCAATGGTACTTCCTCCTCCTTCACCTCAACTGGTCCGCCTTCAAAGGATCAGAACACCAAGAAGAAGCCCACCTACACGAACCTTCCTCCTGGCAAGTCGTGGTGCTCAAACCCGTCTTGTCTTACGTTGACAAAGACCCATTGGTTAGAGTCTTGTCCTCAGCGTAGGAGTACTCCTTCTTCTTCCTCCACTTCCTCAGTCACCACCACTTCCTCGTCCTCGTCTTATCAACCCTCCAGAAAGAAAGCTGCGATCACCCAAGCTGCTGGTGTTAAGCGTGCTGCTCTTTTTGACACTGACGATGAGGACGTGCTCATGGAGGACTCTCTTGGCACTGAACATGATTATTCTAGCGTTCACGCAATCAATCAAATAACCAACGACGTTAATGATTCTTCTCGCTATTCAATTGCTACATCATGTCCTGTTGCTACTGAACCTTCTCAGGTTTTGTCACCTTCCGAAAGTCTATCACTTTCTACCGCTGTTTCTCAGTTTTTTCATAACCCCTCGCCTGTCCCTTTTCCCCATCGTCTTAAGGCAGCCTTTCGTGGTGCTGCTGATGGTGATAAAAGGATCATTATCCCTATACTCATTAATGACATGGAATATACGGCTCTCCTTGACACTGGCTGCACTACAACTACTATTGCACCCTATGTTGCAGAAGAACTCGGCCTTGAGACTGGTGTTCTCCAAGATCAGGTCACTGTTCTTGCCAATCCAGAGCACACTATTCCTACACTCATTACCATTGACTACGTTTCCATCGTCTGCAATGGTCGCACTGCTCAAAGTCGCGTTGATGTTATGCCCCTCGATCATTATGATTGCTACCTTGGCATTGATCTAATATCGAGGCTTGGTTTTCAAATTCATGGCTTTGAACTTCATCAGGCTGCTGTCCCAGATCTTTTTATTATCTCTGACAAAAAGCCTGCCATTCTTGCTAAGTATCGGCCTCCTGAGGAACTCACCGATAAATTCATTTCAGATCGTGGAGCCTTTCTCGCTGATCTGAAGCCCTATCTCGACGACAATGCTCAGATTGATCCGTCTAGTTTCTGCCCTCATCCCTTCATGACTGTAGACCTTAAGGTTGCCCCTGGTGCTACTGTCTATCAACGCTCTTATCGACCCTTCTCTCAATCTCAGCAGGGAGAGGTTGACAAGCAAGTTGATCAATGGGAAGCTGATGGAGTTATCGTTCCTGCCCCTCCAGGCACTAAGCATATGAACAAACTCACACTAGCTGCAAGGCATGACCTTGATGGTAACATCATAAAGCATCGTGTCTGTCTTGATCCTCGTCACCTCAACTCTCTTCTTGAAGACACGGACAATTTTCTTCTTCCTCTCATCACAGATGTATTGGAGAAAAGCGGTGGTCATAAGTTTTACTCAACTTTAGACCTCAAGCAAGCTTTTCACCGCCTTCCATTGTCTAAGAAGAGTCAGCCCTACACAGCATTTATGCACAAAAACAAACAGTTCATGTTTGCCCGTGCTCCTTTTGGTCTCAAACCAATGACTTCTATCTTCCAACGAGGCATGTCTCTCATTCTTGGAGACTTGGCTTTCGTTGCTGTTTACGTTGATGACATAGTGATTTTCTCTAATAGCAAAGAGGAACACGCCTTGCACGTTCAAGAAGTTATCAGTCGCCTCACAAAGGCCAACCTCATTATCAACCCCGAGAAGTGTCATTTCTTTTGCACAGAAGTGATCCTTCTTGGATTCATTATTGATCGCAATGGCCGTCGCATCATGCCTCAAAAGATTGCGAACATTAAATCCTGGGCACCTCCTACCAACGCGAAAATGGTTCAACGATACCTTGGTATGTTTAATTATTTTCGTGAGTACATCCCTCTCTATGGCACATTATCTGCGCCTTTGGACGAGCTACGTTTCCGTAGAGGCCATTTTGTTCTCTCGGATCTGCAGCTTGAATGCTTCAATCAGATTAAATATCTGATTTCACAAGCGCCTGTACTTCACTTCCCAGATTTTTCCAAACCTTTCTACGTTGCCACTGACGCTTCAAACCTTGGTCTTGGTGCTGTTCTCTACCAACTTCCCAACGGTCCTGAAGATGAGTCTGTTGTTCACTACATCTCTTTCATGGCTCGTTCGCTCAAAAAGCATGAGCGCAACTATCCTGCTTACAAGAAAGAGCTCCTTGGCATCGTATTTGCCCTCAAAAAGTTTCATTACTATTTGTGGGGTCGTCCATTCACTCTCTATACAGATCATAAACCACTCACCTTCATTAAGACACAAGCTGATCTTCCAGCTACCATTGCCAATTGGACAGAAACCATTCTAAGCTATGATTTCAAGTGTGTCTATCGTCCTGGTTTACTCAATATCATTCCTGATGCTCTTTCCCGGGCATTTCCTTCTGAACTTTGGGCTTCTCCAGACCCAGACCCTCTAGTTCACCGCGACAAACGTCGCAAGGCAGCTGTTTCCACTCGCAGCGGCTTTCGTACTTTCTCTACACCTTCATCTCCTGAATTGGTTGTCAAATCAAAAGACCTTGCCAACCAAATCCTCGATTTGCCTATTGACCCCAAGGCTCCATACATTCATCCACCCCAGACTCCTGACAAAGAGATGATTACTCCTCCAGAGTCTGAGCGTCAAGCTATTCTCAAAAATATTCACGAGACCGCTCACCTTGGTGCCAACGCTATGGTCAATGCATTGCACCTACGTGGCATCACATGGCCCAACCTGAAGGACGCTTGTCTTCAGTTCATCCGTCAATGCTCCTCTTGTCAGTATTTCAACATTGCTCGCCGTGGCTATCATCCTCTCAAGGCTGTTCATGCCAACCTTCCAGGTGAACACCTTGCTATGGACCTCGCCCAATTTCCCTTGAGCACTCGTCAAAACAACTATGCCCTTCTCGTAGTTGATGTTTGTACTCGATTTGTCTTTCTCCGAGCTATTCGCTCGAAAGACGCTGGCATTATCGCTGCTGAACTTTTCCAACTCTTTGCTGACATTGGACCTCCCAAGATTATTCAGTCTGATAATGGCTCTGAATTTTCTAATGCTCTTCTCAAAAATGTCCTCTCAATTCTTCAAATTGAGCATCGTCTCACTACTCCTTACCATCCACGAGGCAACGGGGTCGCCGAACGTTCAGTTCGCTCTGTCAAAGATCTTCTGCCAAAAGTCCTCGATGGCAAAGTACTTGATTGGGATCTCTATCTTCCCAAAGTACAGCTCCAGCTTAACACTAGAGTTGCTGGTCTTCACAGCTCTGCCCCATACTCTCTCTTTTATGGTCGAGCACTCTCTGATTTCAGTTCTCTCCAAGCGACCAAAGACATTCAGTCTGATCTCTTATCTCCTCAAGGTCTCGAAGAACGTCTCTCTTACCTCACCACCATTGTCTTTCCGGCTGTCTCTGACAAGAGCTCCATTACCCAGAAAGACATGATGGACAAATTCAATCGCTCTCACCTAATTACTGAGTTCCCTTCTGGCTGCTATGTCATGGCTCGTGACATGGAGGCCACCAGTTCCCTTGATGCTCCCTATGATGGCCCTTATCAAGTTGTTCGGCGCACATCCCATGGAACTTACATCCTTCGTGATGCCATGTCCCGTGTGCTTGCCCGCAACTATGCACCCGAGCAGCTGAAAATTGCCGCTCGTCCTGATCTTCCTCAAGACGCATCTGACACGTCTTATGAAGTGGAACGCATTATCAGTCATCGTACAGCTCCGGGGGGGAAGACGCTCTACCTGGTGAAATGGAAAGGATACGACGACTCTGAAAACAGTGAAATCCTTGCCGAGCACTTCGATTCCAAAAACTTGATGACTCGCTATCATCGTTCACTGAAACAGATCAAGCCCTCATCTCAGAAACCGACTTCCAAGGTATCCACAAGACAGAGTGTGTCTGCTTCAAAATAGCAGATGCAGCAAGCCAATTCCACTTCCTATTCAAGGGCTCTACCGCCTTCAGAGGTTTTTGCACGCTTGCAACATCCGTTGCTTGAACGTTTTCCTCTCCTCATATACGGGTTTTTGCAATTTTTATCCCATTCCATTTCCCTTCGAGGCTCTAACCCCTGTCCTCGACTGACAACTTATTTCCAAGAGGTTTTATATTTTTCCTCATCACTACACCAACATCTCGAGTTTTTATATATTTTTTCTCGACCATTCACTTCTTCAACATTCATCTAGCGGTTAGACACCGATATCATAGGCTTATACCCTTAACTTCTCATGGAGGTTTTTATCATTTTTCCTACCATATATCCCATTTCGCTCCCAGCTGTGCTACGAAACTTGGCCGGGGGCTTCTGTGCCGGATTGACCGTCCTAGCATAGACTTACCCTTAATATTTTTAGTTAGCGAAGATTAGTGTGGACGTGTCCTTAATGCTCACGTCCACAGGAGACATTTGAATACATCTTTCTTCACTCCGTTCTCGTTACTTGACAGCTCCTAGTAACTGTGTCTTTTCCTCTAACCGCGACAGTATCTCTGCTAATGCTGTAGTGACTCGCAAATCCTCGACAAGTTTGTCCTCGCTTAAAGGACCACTTGCACGATTTGCGTGAGCGTCGGTTCGATCAACGGTTAGAGCACAGTTGACAGCTGCAGTTTGAACCATACTCGAAGTTCCCACAGAAAAGTCAACAGGCACTTTTTCGGAGGCGCAGGACAATACGACATCAAAGACTACACCGGGAAAGTGTTGGATCCAGCGCGGAACTCTAGATAGAGTAGTAAAATTACGTATTTGTTCAGCATCGCCGTTCGAAACCAGCATTAAACGCACTTATGCCTGATTCTACTTACGCATCATCGCCGCTCTTGATAAATTTAACTCCGGGAAAGACTTGCTCGATGCTTTCCCAGGAAACGACATTCTGTCCACCAGCGTGCATGACAGGGATCGTCACGATCTGTGTTGTTCCGATTAGGCGAAAGGATTGAGTCTCATCCATGGCTGCGTTGGATGGCGTACGATAGAGAGAAAAAAATGGAGTTTCGTATGAGAGAGAGAGGAAAGTTGGGTGAAGGATGAAGACGCTGAAAGGAAGGAAGTGGGAATTTAAGAAGGCAAAATATGGAAGGGAAAAGAAGGGCAGGTATATTTTTCGCCGTTTGTGCGCACTTGCAAGAAAAGGCGAATGCCATGGATCAATTTTGTGCACTGACCGCCAAACTTTCTTTTTTTTTTCTCTCCCGCACAATACCGATTTCCCGTGCATACAGTTTGCCGTCTGCTCCATGGCACAGTTCCCTCAAAGAAGAGCATTCATGAAATGCCATACCGTACAAAGGGAGTCTGAAAATAGAAGGCAAAATGAGGGGGTGGCGACTGCCTTGGGCAGCCAAGCGTTCATAGCGACGTTGCTTTTTGATCCTTTGATGTCGGCTCTTCCTATCATACTGAAGCAGAATTCAGTAAGCGTTGGATTGTTCACCCACAAATAGGGAACGTGAGCTGGATTTAGACCGTCGTGAGACAGGTTAGTTTTACCCTACTGATGAAATGTTGTTGCAATAGTAATTGAACTTAGTACGAGAGGAACCGTTCATTCGGATAATTGGTATTTGGGCCTGCTTGAGCAAGCAATGGCCCGAAGCTATCATCCGTTGGATTATGGCTGAACGCCTCTAAGTCAGAATCCGTGCTAGAACGCGACGATTACCGCCTTTTCCGATTTTTAGTTGAATACGAATAGACCTCCGGGTCCTGAATCATATTACGTGGGGTGGTCTTGTGGAGCGGAAAGGCTTCATGAGGCTCCTGCTAATGTTAATTTCAAATATTGGAAGAGATAAATCCATTGCAGACGACTTTAATTGAACGGGGTATTGTAAGCAGTAGAGTAGCCTTGTTGCTACGATCTGCTGAGATTAAGCCCATTGTTCTATAGATTTGTTCGAAAGAACAACATCTCTCTTTTTTTCTTGTCTCTTGCGGTCTTAAGGGGCGTCATAGATTTGCTTCTGTATCAGCTGTAGCTACTGTATGTAGTCACGTGATAAGGGTTATATTTCAATTATCCAGCCTTTGGCGAGGACTCCATATGTGTAATCTTCTTTTAATGATGATTGCTCGAAACCTCCAGAAATGAAATAAAGTGAAGCTAGACTGAACTATTTGTACTCGGTGGGAGCCCTACTGGAACTGCATCTTCTTTTCGTTCGCTCGGAACACTCATCCGCACCTAGAGTAGTATCACACCTATGTCCTCTTCCTCTTCCTCCCCTCATGATCCCATCGCTTCCCTTCTTCAAAGCGACGACTTTAAGTCTGCTATGCGATCCATGCTTCGCGAGGCCCTGGCTTCAACGCCCCTTGACCAGGACCCTCCTCAGCGGGATGAGCAAGTCGCTCCCCCAGCTGTCACCGAACTGTACACACCTTCTGCCAAGGAACGTGAACATTGTCCTGGGATCTGGCCAGATGATCCACGCACCTTCTTTCGCAGGCCAGTCTCTGCTGAGGACTGGAACAACCAACTTCGCCGCTGCCCCAAAAACACGCGCGTTTTGTACGACCCTCCTGTCCTCCCAGCAGTCGTGCAGTGTTCTTCCACGTTCAAGGCCCATGACGGACAGCTGGCGAAGCTTCAGGGCGACATTGCACATCTCACTCGCCCCATCGACCAACTTATTCACCAAGTCCTTTCTGCTAACGATGTACCAGAAGAGAGTGAGGAGCTTTTTATCAACTTTGCCAACCATATGCGCGAGCAGCTGGAGCTTCTGGCGAGCAAGGTTACTTCGATCCGCATGGACAACCTGCGCAAGGAAAAAGGACTCCCAGTATCAGACTCGCCTCATTTGCTCATCGACCCTCAGTCTTTCAACGAGCAGCTCAAGACCGCCAAAGCTCTCTCAGCAGCTTTCGCACCCCCGAAGTCGACCAGCAGCAGCAACTTCAACCGTCGGGGCAAGTCGGGCAAGCAGGACCAACAACAACGGTCCCACAAATACTCCGACAAGAAAAGTAACTCCGACAAGCACGGTTACAGTCGCCGAAAGAACTCAGGCGACCAGAGCGATGACGACAGCGACCACGGCCGTCACAGGTCTTCTTTTTACAGGGAAAAAGGAAAAGACACCAGGAGGGACAGTCGCCACCGAGGACGCAGCAACACCCGCAGGTCCTCGGACCGACAGTAGGAGGACGCATCCATCGACATGCGTCCGCCTGGCAAGGGCTTTCGCTAGATCCGGAGATCAGGGATATCATCAAAGATGGATACAGGATACCCTTCATCAAGGACCCCCCGACAGCACCCTTCCCCAAACACGACCCAGTGCTGGCGAAGGACGACATGGATGCGCTGGACAAGGAGGTGTCCGCTTTGCTAACCAAGGGATCTATCGAGTTAGCGACATCGCCAGGTTTTTCAAGCCGTCTCTTCTGTATCCCAAAGAAGACTGGCGACCTGCGTCCAGTGCTCAACCTTCGACCACTGAACGCGTATATCGCCCAACGACACTTCAAGATGGAGACGTTAGGGGCGATCACGACGGCGATCCGCAGGAACGACTACATGACTTCGCTCGACCTGCAGGACGCGTTTCACCACGTCTCGATCAACAAGAACTTCAGGAAATACCTTCAGTTTCGATGGAGAGGCAAGAACTACCAGTTCAAGGTGTTACCATTTGGCCTGTCGCTGGCGCCACTTGTGTTCACGAAAGTTCTGCGCCCTGTGTTGAAGTGGGCACGAGCCAGAGGGATCAGGATATTCGCATACCTCGACGATCTCCTGATTGCCGCGTCATCGAAGGAGCAGGCACTAAAGGACACTGCTCTGGTTCAGGACAAACTGAAGGAGTTGGGCTTTCTGGTCAAGCTCTCGAAGTCGCAGCTCGTACCGACTCAGAGGATTCAACACCTTGGATTCATCATCGACTCGACCAACATGACCTTGTCAGTGCCTGGCGACAAGATCAGGGACGTGCGCAGGGAGGCGTCCAAGATGGTCAACAAGGGAGCAGCGACGGTGAGACAGCTCTCATCCTTCATCGGCAAGACGAATGCGATGACCGCAGCGATCTTTCCAGCGCGCCTGCGATCACAGCATCTGCTCCAGTTGAAGAACGCCTCTCTGGCAACGGGAAAGCAGTGGACCGACACGGTGGATCTCACAGCGAATGCGAAGGAAGACCTTCTCTGGTGGAAGACGGGGCTTCAGACATGGAATGGACAGTGCTGGATCCCGCCTCAGACAGCGATGGACGTCTACACGGACGCATCGGACTCGGGATGGGGCATCGTGATCGGGAACCAGTGGTGGTCAGGATTATGGTCGAAGCATCAGCATCGTCAACACATCAATGTCAAGGAATTGCTTACGGTCCTCATGGCAACGGACCTCCCGGAGTGCAAGGGCAAGACCCTGAACATCATATGCGACAACACGTCAACCATCGCATACATCAATCGCTTCGGCGGCACTCGATCACCCGAGTTGCTACATTGGGCAACGAAGCTTTGGGACAGGCGCCTCAGGACGGGCACACGCCTCAAGACGACGTACATCCCCTCGTCCTTCAATCCAGCAGACGCGCCTTCACGTCAACTCACAGCTCAGTTGGAATGGTCAATCAGCCAAGATTTCTTCTCACGGATGGATCGGAAGTGGGGACCACACAAGGTGGATCTGTTTGCGTCGGAGACGAACCACCGCCTTCCACGCTTCATGTCATGGAAGCCTTGCAAAAGGGCAATGGCCTGGGACGCCCTACAACAACCTTGGAAGGGTCTAGGGCGAGTCTACTGCTGCCCTCCATGGAACCTGATCCCGACAGTGCTCCAGAAGATCCGGCAGGAGAGGGTGGAAGCGACCATCATCACTCCGTTCTGGCGATCAGCACTTTGGTTCCCGACGATTTAGGACATGTCAACCAAAGCCCCAATACCGATTCCGAGGGAGGCAGTGCTTCCAGCACCGGGAAACGCACCGGACATTTTGCAGAAAAATCCGATGTGGTCGCTCACTGCATGGAGCGTAAGCGGCAGGCGTTGATGGCAATGGGCGCTGATAACTCAGTCATCGCCATGTGGGACAACAACAAGGCTCACAAACGCACCTTGAATCAACGCGCAGGATCTCAGCTTCAGTACATCCGGTGGGCACTGGCGCGAGATATCGATCCTCTCACCCCAAGCGCCGCCAATCTTCTCAACTTCTTGGTTTCGGGAGTGGCATTGGGCAAGTGGTCAGAGTCGACAACGGCCACCTACAAATCGCAGATCATTCAACTCTATGATGATCAGTCGGTATTTCAGACAGAGCTGTTCAAGAGCTCGATGCGGATGCTTCAGACCCGCACCATTACCGACTTCAAGGCACTGGACCTCGACCTTTCCCCAGCGATTCGTTACTTGGAGGCCTTGCCAGAAAACGCTCTGCTATCCTTAGAGCAGATCACGACCAAGCTTTGCTGGCTCTTGGCCGTAGTGGGAATGTTTCGTGGTGACGACATTGCCTGCATTGACATTGCAAACGAGCACTTCCGTGTGACCCAGCAAGTGGCGATTTTACCAGTGGTCCTGCCAAAAGAGAAGCGCCGCCATGGACGGATCCGCAAGTTCACTACCATTCAAGCGCATCCGAACGCCGCTTTATGCCCGGTGGCAACACTACGAGAATACATCTCACGCCTGCCACCCGAAGATGACCTTGTGCCCCACCGCAAGGACCCGGACGTGCTCATCCGGCACGTCCGCCCGTTGGTGCGCGACCGACGCAACCCTCTCAATGCAGTCGGTCCTGACACCATCAATAGGCACATCGGCTCGATCACTGATCTCCTCGAGCGACCTGCCTCCTCCACCCGTCCTCGTGCGCGAGCCATCGGTGCCTCAGCCGCGTACAAGAACGGTGCCCCCAAGGACGACATTGTGGTGCAAGCCAATTGGTCGTCGTCTGTGATGTTCGACAGCTTCTACAGATTGAGTGGAACCACTGCCACCAATTTTTCGACCGCTGTCCTGCCCTGATTTGTTCTCTGGAGCCACATATGGAGTCCTCGCCAAAGGCTGGATAATGTATCAGCGTAGCCGAATAATATGAAGGCTTAAGCATATTATCCGACTACGGCGAGGACTCCATATGTCCCGCCCTTTTTCCCGCCCAAGTCCTTCCTCGTTGTCGCTCACGAGTCGAAGATGCAGTTCCAGTAGGGCTCCCACCGAGTACAAATAGTTCAGTCTAGCTTCACTTTATTTCATTTCTGGAGGTTTCGAGCAATCATCATTAAAAGAAGATTACACATATGGAGTCCTCGCCGTAGTCGGATAATATGCTTAAGCCTTCATATTATTCGGCTACGCTGATACAATAGGGACGAGAGCGAGCCGATTTTTTCCAGACCCCGCTGCTCGCTCGTCGCTCGTTTTGTGGTGCCGTGACGCGGCACCCTTAACTTAGGCTTAGTATAAAGTAGTAGTGAGCCTGTGGGAGCCAGAGAAGGTTGCCTTCTTATCAACCGACTTGCGCTCCATACAGGTAGGAACGTGCTGGGAGAGCTTAGATGTCACAGTATCATAGAATGCCCTCGTACTTCGCCATCCTACTTCGCCATCTGCGCCTCCACGCGCACCTGCTTCGCCCTCCTCAAAGCACTTCGCCTCTCCGTCACATTAGTATAAATACCCTCTCGCCCGTGTATAATAAACATCATCGGTTCCTGCCCCTTCCTCTTGTTCCCTAGTACTCCTGTCCACCCCCTGGCCTCCCTCTTGTTCCTTGTATCCCTCGTGTCCACACCCTCTTGTCCTTTTGCTATTACATGGTAGCAAAGGTAATCTCGATCCACCCTCGACCTTGACTATTTTTCCCTGCAGAACTTTTTTTTTCCCCTCTCGTTTATAGTTTGACTATTTTTCCCTGCAGCACTTTTTTTCCCCTCTCGTTTATAGTTTGCTTTTTTTTTTTTCCCATGGACCAACTTGACGCCCTCCTTGTCGGCATCGAGCCCGATCGTCAAAACTCAATTCGTCGAGCTTTCGAGGACTTGACTGCCGCTGCCACCTCTGCCCCTACCCCTGCCCCTGCCCCGGCTGCTCCTACGGAACGCGAGTTACAAGCGGAACGCCGCGACGTTGTCCGTACACTGGCCCAAGTCCTCAAGCCGCAACGCCCTCCGCCCTACGCCGGTGAGATCGACGCTGATGCCTGCAATAACTTCATTGACAACCAGAGAGAGTACTTCACGGTTGTCGACCTGAGTCTGTCCGAATGGGTCCAATACACAGCCCTCAACCTTATCTCCGATGCCAAGTCCTGGTGGCGCTCATCTGGGTTGTCTATCAACACTCCGTGGCCCAGGTTCGAGGAAGACTTCCTAGCCTTTCACACCCCTCCCAATGCCGTCGCCGCTGCCCGAGAAGCCCTCGAATCACTCAAACAAGGAAAACGAACAGTCGCCCTGTACACCCACGAGTTCCGACGCCTGCTTCGCCGTGTGCCCACCCTCGACAAAGGCACAGCTCTGCACTGGTTCGTCAAGGGCCTCGAGTCTGACACCAGCAAAGAAGTCAAACTTCGCCAGTGCGCCACTTTGGAAGAAGCTATTTCCGTGGCCACCTTGATCCACTCCATCCTTTTTCCAAACGGACCTACTGTTGCTCTCAAGCAGAACTCCAGTGATATGGACATTGATACCCTTCACGTCGCCATCAACAACCTGACGGCCCAGGTCAACTATCTGTCCCAAGGTTCCAACAGAAACAACAACGCACCACGCCCCTCCAAGCTCACCCCTGGGGAAAAAGCCCATCTGATCGCCAACAAAGGCTGTTTCCGTTGTCGCAAAATTGGACACATGGCTTCCAACTGCCGCTCCTTCCCCAACCAGCCGCAACATCAACCCTCTCGTCAGTTCAACAACCTCGAGACCTCTGCCCCTCAACAGCCGGCTTCCCATGCCCAGTCGGGAAACGTCAACAGCAACTAAGAGACGTCCAGGTCTTGGTTGCTACTTCACCCTCCTCTCAGTCTCTGGACCAGAGGAGTGGGTGCCTTTCGTCAGATCAGCTTTTTACTCACAATAAACCCTCTTCTCTGCCAGAAACACCCGCTCCTCCACCCTGTCTACCTCCTTGCCTGCCTTTACTCCCCCTCTCCCTCCCCCACCCACCTCTCCATTTTCTTCCACCACCACCGCACATGTCAACCCTGTCCCCCTGATCTGCCCTACTACCACCGCCCTTCCTAACCTGAGCGTCTCTTCTGCGCTGCTCCCTCGCGTACCTGCGTCTACCTCTGCCCCTGTGCCTGATGCGGTTCCTGTGCCTGTCTTGACCAAAAGCAAAATCCGCAGACTACAAAAGAAAGGTGTTGGCGTCTCCACGTTCACTGCCGACCAAGCCAAAACCACTCTGCTCACGTTTATGTGCAATGTCAACGGCCATGCTGCTCGGATCCTCATCGATGGAGGAGCGCAGGGTAATGTCATCTCATCTTCCTTTGTCAAAAAGCACAGAATCCCCCTCCACGCCTCGTCTCCCATTCCCATTATCCTCCCAAACGGCTCACAGTCCTTCTCTTCTGACCTTGCAAACATCACCTTCCAACGACAACAATACTCCACGTCTCTCACCACCATTGTCTATCCGTTACAAAAATACGATCTTCTTTTGGGCAAACCTTGGCTGACCCAAGTCAATCCCCTCATCAACTGGAGAACAAACAACCTTCGCATCCGCCACAATGGACTTGATATCGACTGGGAGTGCTCTGGGTTCCACTCTTCCTCTATCTCCACACGCACCCGCGGTCGCCTCCTCTCCCACATCCACTTTTTTACGGAAGCAACAACTCCTGGTAGCGAAGTGTACCTTGCCCTCCTTCGATCCTCTGACAACGACAACGACCAACATACCAACGACGACCCCGAATCTCCCGAACAACTACCACCCGAAGTCCCACCTCCTCCCCCTCCCCCTCCTCTTCATCCCGCCATTCACGCCATCGTCCACAACGAGTATCCTGATGTGTTCCCATCGTCCCTTCCCTCTGGTCTTCCCCCTGACCGCGGCGACTCTATGCGCATTGAAACCGACCCCACCGCCGACCCACCGTTCAAACCTGTCATTCGCCTCTCTATCGCCGAGCTTGACGAACTCAAAAAACAACTGGATGATCTCCTTTCCAAAAAATTCATCAAACCCAGCACATCCCCTTACGGCGCCCCGGTCCTCTTTGTCAAAAAAGCGGATGGATCGCTTCGCTTGTGTGTCGATTACAGAGGCCTCAACCGGATCACCAAAAAGAACCGCCACCCTCTACCCCGCATCGATGAATTGATTGACCGCTTCCGAGGAGCTCAGTTCTTCACGAAGTTGGATCTTATATCTGGCTACCACCAGCAACGGATCTACGAGCCCCACACCCACAAAACTGCATTCCGCTGTAGATATGGGCATTTCGAGTTTAATGTTGTTCCGTTTGGGCTCACAAATGCCCCGGCAGCATTCTCGAAAATGATGTTGAGAGTCTTCGATCCGGCGCTAGACAAGTACGTCGTAGTCTACCTAGACGACATCCTGATATATTCCAAGACAAAAGCCGAACACCTTCAGCACATCCGTTCCGTCCTCGCCCTCCTCCGCAAAAATGGCCTTTACGCCAAGCTCAGCAAGTGTTCCTTCATGCAAGAGCAGACCGAGTTCCTGGGTCATGTTATCTCCAAGGATGGCGTCCACACCAATGCCGGCCTAGTCCGCGCAATTCGAGAATGGCCACGACCAGAGAAACAGAAGGATGTTCAACAATTCATTGGACTAGCTCAGTTCTACCAGCAATACATCAATAACTTTGCGGACATTGCACTTCCCCTCACAGCCCTACTAGGTGAAGGCCGACACTTCGTCTGGGACGAGACAACCGAGACTTCTTTTCTTGCCCTCAAAGAAGCCATCAGCACCGCCCCGGTCTTACGGATCTTTGACCCCGCCCTGCGTACCACAGTTGAGACAGACGCATCCTGCTTTGCGGTGGGCGCTGTTCTCTTCCAGACAGACAAGAACGGAGTCTCCCGCCCGGTCGCCTTCACCTCCCGCAAGATGCAATCTGCTGAGAAAAACTACCCCACCCACGAACAAGAACTGCTTGCCGTTGTACACGCCTTGAAAACATGGCGATACTACCTCGACGGGTCCCATTTCATTGTGTATACCGATCACGACACCCTCCGGCACTTCCCCACCCAGCCCAAGCTCACCCGCCGCCAAGCCCGTTGGATGGAACTCCTTCAAGAATACGACTTTGATTTCAAGTATAAGCGAGGCTCCGACAATGTCGTTCCTGATGCCTTATCCCGCCGCCCTGACCATCGCGATCCATCTTCACTCCCCTTGTCTGTCAACGCCCTGGACCTCCAGTCAGACCCAGGTTTGAGGCAGCGCCTGATCGATGGGTATAATGAGGACCCCAACTTGGCCTCAGTCTACCAAAGCTGCCTCCGGGGGAAGTCTTCGTCACTTTATTCGTTGCGCGATGGATTATTATACGTCGAACGACATGGTGATACCCTGCTTTGCATACCAAAGTCTTCTGACCTTCGCCTACTCCTCTTACATGATGTTCATGACGCCGCTATAGCCGGCCACCTTGGTTTCGACAAAACCTATGCCACCTTGCGACGCCTCGCTTTCTGGCCGTCGATGTCAATTGATGTCCGCCGTTACGTTGAGTCCTGTGCGAGTTGTCAGCGCAACAAGACCGTCCGCCGGCTTCCTGCAGGTCTCCTTCAGCCCCTTGCAATCCCTGAACAACGCTGGGAGACGGTGTCAATGGACTTTGTTGTCAAACTTCCAACAACGGCGCGCAAGTTTGACGCCATTACCGTTTTCGTTGACAAGCTCTCCAAACAAGTCCACTTCGCTCCTAGCCGGACTACTGACTCGGCCAAGGACGTCGCCAACTGTTTTTTCGCCAATGTGTTCCGTCTCCACGGTTTACCCACTACCATTGTCTCGGATCGCGACTCCAAGTTCACCAGCACCTTCTGGCGCCGCCTTCAAGAGTGCCTCGGAACCAAACTTGCTATGTCATCGGCATTCCATCCTCAAACAGATGGCCAGTCTGAACGCGCCATCCAAACCCTCAAGGCAATGCTACGCTCTCTTGTCAACCATAAGCAAGACGACTGGGACCTCTACCTGCCCGCTGCAGAGTTTGCATACAACAATGCGGTCCACACCTCGACTGGAGTCTCCCCCTTCTTCTTGAACCATGGCGTCCACCCTCACGTTCCGGCGTCACTACTGAGCGCGAACGCACCCTCGTCGTCACCAGCAACGGACTTCGACTCATTTGTCTCTTCCCAACAGTCCGCCCTCGCCGTGGCACAGGACAGTCTGCTTACAGCCCAGCTGCAACAGATCAAGCATGCTGACGCCCACCGCCGCTCCCATTCCTACAAAGTCGGCGATCAAATTTTGCTTAGCACAGAGCACATCACCACGGCTTATGACTCCACACGGCCCGCCGCCTCCCTCCAAGCTCGATACTTTGGACCATTTACTCTCCTTCAACAGCGATCGCCAGTCTCCTTCCAGGTTGAACTTCCCCCCACCATGCGCATCCATGATGTTTTTCATGTTGATCGTTTCAAACCATTCCTGGAATCACCAGAGTCCCTTGGTCGCCGTACATTACCGGCTCCCGAACCAGAAGTCATTGACGGAAATATCGAACATGAAGTTGAAGGTATCCTAGCCCACAAGCTGGGTCGCAGCAAACAAACTGCAAGGTTCCTCATCAAGTGGGTCGGTTATGACGCCGCCGTGTCGACCTGGGAGCCTCTCCGAAGCCTCAGTCACTGTCAAGACATCCTCCGAGACTATTGCCAGCAACACGATCTTCTCTTTTTGTTAGGGGAAGGTGTCACAGTATCATAGAATGCCCTCGTACTTCGCCATCCTACTTCGCCATCTGCGCCTCCACGCGCACCTGCTTCGCCCTCCTCAAAGCACTTCGCCTCTCCGTCACATTAGTATAAATACCCTCTCGCCCGTGTATAATAAACATCATCGGTTCCTGCCCCTTCCTCTTGTTCCCTAGTACTCCTGTCCACCCCCTGGCCTCCCTCTTGTTCCTTGTATCCCTCGTGTCCACACCCTCTTGTCCTTTTGCTATTACATTAGACAGTACCACGCATACATAAAGGCCTTCTTATCAACCGACTTGCGCTCCATACAGAGAGAACACTTTACTAGAAGGGCCACCCAAACTATCTGAGAAAATAACCATCGAGAACCACTATGAACCCAAACTCGCGAGACGAGGCGACCACTATGAGCGGACTGCCCTCGCCCTCTCACGATTCTATGACACCCCCTCGAACTTCCCTCACCACAGTTTTCGTGTCAGGTGATATATAATTAAATCATGTGATATACATCTCATCTCTTTTTATTGGCCTGAGTGCCTGAGTGCCTGAGTCGGCACTTCTTCCTCAATCACTCTGCATGTTTCTTTCACTTCAAGTACCCATCTCACTACCGTAGAGTCAAACGTACTGTTTACGTCTCTTTGTTTCGACTTGAAAGCGGATCGGTTCTCTGATTGCCTTGTTTCTCACAAGTTGTCGATGGTTTCCATGCTCTGGATTCAGCTCGAGAGTCAATGTAGCAGGGTTCTTGAGTAGGGTACTTGAGGTGAAAGAAATGTGCTTCCTAAAAAACTGGTACAATAAACCAACATCTTGAATATGTTTCTTCTGAGCAGGTGCGTCTCATGCAGGTCATGGTGCACTCCTAGATATAAAAGACAGCCTTTCCTTTCCTTTCCGTGCCTACCACGTAACTTCTAACATCCCTTACTTCAGTAACCTACACCGCTCTAATCTATATGGATGACTATCTCTCTGATGGGCTTCCAGAAGACACTAGCACCTGGGCGGAGAGCTCGTCAAGAAACAAGAGACGCCGTATTATTGTTGAAGAGGATGTGTGCCGGATTGACCGTCCTAGCATAGACTTACCCTTAATATTTTTAGTTAGCGAAGATTAGTGTGGACGTGTCCTTTAATGCTCACGTCCACAGGAGACATTGAATACATCTTTCTTCACTCCGTTCTCGTTACTTATAGCTCCAGTAACAGTGTCTATTCCTCTAACCGCGACAGGATGAAGAGGAGGAGAATGTCATCCCTATAGCTGGAGCAAGCGGCACCTCCTCACAGGACCCGAGCCAGTTCTATCGACTACCCATAGGCACCCTTCCGTCCATTGCCGCCTGTAATCAAGCCGATGGAACCCTCCGAGAGCTAGCTGCTGTCCCAGTCAGAATGATTGAGAGTTCAGGAGCAATTTGTCACCATTTCATCACCAAAGCCAAGTCCGAGACTACGGAAAATCCATCCATGGTATATTGCCGCGTTATCCTGCCTAATGGTGACGCGTGCTCCAAGACCTATTGTGCAAGTACAAGCACGAGTGGTCAGTGTGCCCATCTTAGGTCCGACCATAAGCACCTGTATGATGCCCTGATGCAATTTCGAGCGCGTCAGGCCGCCCATAAGGCCTCTCGCGGTCATCAGCCAACCTGGTGGGAGGCTGTGGCAAACTCTGTCCTCAATCAGCCATCGGAGGCTAACCAGAGGACCTTTCGCTTTTGCTTGGCTCGTATGCTCGCGATGAGTTTGCTCCCTATAGCCACCATCGAGCATCCTGAGTTCAAGGCCATGGTGAAGTTCCTCAACCCGAAATACCATGTGCCAGCACGGTCGACTATTCGCAATGATCTGGGACTTCTGAGGGCCGAACTAGCAAATCAAGCCGAGGACATACTGCGGTCAGTCGAAGCAGGGTCTTTCACAGCTGATACGTGGACCAGCTGTGGCAATGACAAGTATCTTGGGATAACGTTCCACTGGGTGAACGAGAATTTTGAACCCAAGGAGCTCATTGTTGGTATGGATGCCGTTAACGAGCAACATTTTGGCGACGTACTGAGAGACAGAATCTGTTAGTGCGCTATTTCTTTGGCAAGAAATGGGTCGTTATTCTTTATACCTCATCCAAATGCTTTTTTGTTCCCTCTGCTCTCTGTGCAGCTTCTGTAATCGAACGATGGAATCTGTCAAAAAAGATTCTCTCTGGCACCACTGATTCTGGATCCAACATCAGGAACACCATGGCTCAGTTGTCAAACATGTTCGACATTCTCTGGATCCCTTGCTCAGCACACACTATTCAGTTGTGCGTGAACACGGCCCTGTCCAGTACTCCCGAGGCAGATGCAGTCATCACCAAGTGCCAGTCTCTTTCTACCATGGTGCGGAACTCAGGCCCCATTCGCCGCTGCATCGAAAGCAGCCAGAAGGACCTGAATCCCTTTAAACCACCTTTGGAGTTCATGGTGGATGTCCCCACAAGGTGGAATTCCCAATACCTGATGATGGAGCGCGTGGTAACGTTGGCGGAGGCAACAGTCCATGGTCGAGAACGTCTTGCTGAGGCGAATACTGCCGACGGAAGAAGACAACTTCGCAGGCTCGACGGGGTAATGCTGGATGACGAGGATATGAGTATTGTCAAGGATTTATTAACTGTTTTGGAGCCTATGTACACTTTCACAACACAAGTCAGTTCAAGCCAAGCTGCAGCGATCTCCCAAGTATATCCTCTTATCTGGGACATGACCCATGCCGCCGCCGTACCCCTCCACAGCGCTGTGGCCAACAGTCTCCGTGGGTCCGTTTTACACAGATAAATCAGCAGATAAATCAGCGATGGAGCTTTCAAACGATTCCCGCTGTAGTATTGATGGCCACATACCTGAACCCAGGCGCCAAGAATCATCCTCTCTTTAATGAGCACATTACGTATAACGGCCAACAGGAAACGTTGTGGTACTCGGCTCAACGACAGATTGCCACCAAGCTCATGAACTTACTTGAGCTCGACAGCACAGCATTTGATTCGGAAGATTCCGACAACGCACCAGGAGACAGCAACCCAACAGCAGTGAGGAAAGTCACCGACGAGCTACAACGCTACAGACGATACGATTTCAACTCCGAGGAGCACAAAAAGAAGTACATGGATCCTCTTGCTTGGTGGAACAAACAATACAAGAAACGGTCGTTCAAATACCTGACACCCCTCGCCCGTCAGTTCCTCGCCATGCAAGCCTCATCGGTGCCCTCCGAGAGACTATTCAGTGATGCCGGCCACCTTGTTTCAAAGAAACGTGCCAATCTCGACCCCACTACAGTCGAAAACATTTTGTTCATACGCCGGTTTTTGCAGCAGGAGCACTAAGACTAGACTTCGGGATTTGGGGATGGGGATTTGGGAGATTAAAGTGATTTTTCAACCATTGCATTGTTTGGCTGAACTATATGGTAGCCATTGTTCACGTGCTAAGCATCGGTGGCTTGGAGCGAGCGTCCCTCAGATTCAGAGGGCCGCTGGCTCGAGTGGGTCGCTCGCTCGCTCAGTCGACTCACTCAGCTCACAGCTCTAATTTCAAAGAAAGATCGTAAGTACATTTCTCTCCAGCTCACTTCCACAGTCAGCGAATGGCCAGAGCATCATTTGACATGCATGGGCAACGCGCAATGTGTTTGTTCATTGGGTACATGTTTTGCATTTGAAGTGCATTCAATCTTTGGTTTAATAAAGAAATAAACCCGTCTCGACTCCAATAAGCTATGGACGCGTCAATTGTGAAATCCGGAAGTGGCGAATTCTCATCCACCAACTCTCAGCGCAACTTCTCTGATATGACCGTAGTGTCTGGCCTCAAAAGCGATAGGGACATGGATAGTATATGTTTGGTTCTCTTGGAGAGCAGTGGAATCATCGATAGGTCCAACCTCGATATTCAAGCCATTATCTCCTTTCAGGGTGGCCTGGAAATGAAGGTAATCAGACGACCATGTACTCTCAGTCGTTGCTTGGCAATGAATGAAGCCATCTCCATGTTCATCAATTGTGACCTCGACAGCAGACGCACGACAATCCCCTGCACGGAAAGTCACACTAAAGCCAGCTCGCTTGCGGTTATCGACAAAATCGAAGGCAGCTTCCTGCCATGCGCTCCAGCTGTAACCCATGTCTATAATTATATGGACATCAGCTAAGGTTTCATTTGTAGGTTTTGGTGATTGCCAAGATAATTTCAAGTTCACTCTTATGATACCTTACGAGTAGTTTTTGGACTGCAAGAGTTTTGTGATGGAAGGAAGATAGAGATTTGTGTGTTAATGGATAGTGACTGTACGCAATGTGATTACTAACAAGAGGTTTGATGGTTAGGGGTGAAAGGATATCTTCTCTCCACTCTAATTAATGGTGCTTATATAGACAACAGGTCCTTTGCGTTCCAGTGAGTGGTGCGTGCGCAAAAGAGAGCACATTTCAGTCAATGCAATTGTGTAATAGCTAAAGCAAGTGGAGGTTCTGGGGCTGGGGTCAGGGGAGCTTGGGTGAGAATCGTCTGATGTTATTACAGAGGGGGCAACCATCTATTTATCTATCTTTGTGTGGGACCAAGCATGGTCGCGTTCCAGTCTCTTACGGCTTGGCGTTATCCTTGTTCTGGTCCCTTACAATGCACCTCAACTCCTGTTACAAATTGAGTCGAGGTCCAGGCCCAGGCCAGGTCTAGACCATGGCTGAGTCGATTTGCAGTGCTCAGATTTGGTTCCCGATCAAAAGCCCCGAAGAGTCAGAGTCCCATGCACATTGCTACCATTAGTGTGGGTCCAGGCTCCAACCAACCAGCTTGGCTTGCGTGACTTTCTGAGCACGTCATTTATCAATTGTCCATGTGTATGAATATCCTGGTCAATATCGGCGCATCCATTTTTTCTCTCTCTGCCGAATCACATAGCCAATCAGGTTTTAACGCAAGTCCCTGACGTCGCTTAATTTTTTCGGCGGCCAGACACGTACTTCTCGTCGGTATTAAAGTTGGGTTGCGTTTCAGATCAATTAAGCGCATAACGGTTCATATTTACGGTCACGTGATTTGCCAAGATCTACAGCTGACTACTCCGCAAATCACAATCATCTTTCTTGTCCTAGTTTCATGCAAGCTCGTCCAATCGTTCCTTTATGGTTCAGATTCGTACAAAGATGGTAATTTCGTGCACATGGACAATAGATTGACGGTTTCCTGCAATAATCACTGCACTATAGAACCTCCATAAAATAATCAACTCTGATTGGATGTCTGCAGTTCACCAAAAGAGGTAATAAATGACTTGTTTTTTTGTTCACCTTTCACTTTAACAAAGACTGACTCAGTTCCATTCCATAGAAACAAGATGCCCTCACAAAACTGCCTTTGTTTTGTATGCTTCTTACTCTATTTCGTTGTGGTCTACGTGGGTGCTTGCCACCCAAAAAGCCCTAATTGCCATCCCAAAGGCGATGGTTGTTCTGGCTATAAAGATTGTATAACCAACTGTTGTTCGGGGGATTTCAGCGTTTTCTTTCGAGGTATTCCAGCCTTTTATTGTCTTTAATGATAACAAAGAGCTCCTTTCCAGGCAGCAACTTCTCCAGAAGTACAGTAGGCGGCAAATTGTTATCTCCTTTCCAGGCAGCAACTTCTCCGGAAGTACAGTAGGCAGCAAAACTGCTTCTATGTTCGCGACCATTGCAAAATAAAGAAAAAACTGTTGTTACAACCCTCTTACTAGCTTGTGGCAGCAAATCGTTCATAGTGATGTTGCTTTTTGATCCTTCGGTGTTGGCTCTTCCTATCATACTGAAGCAGAATTCAGTAAGCGTTTGGATTGTTCACCCACTAATAGGGAATGTGAGCTGGGTTTAGACCGTCGTGAGACAGGTTAGTTTTACCCTACTGATGAAATGTTGTTGCAATAGTAATTGAACTTAGTACGAGAGGAACCGTTCATTCGGATAATTGGTATTTGGGCCTGCTTGAGCAAGCAATGGCCCGAAGCTATCATCCGTTGGATTATGGCTGAACGCCTCTAAGTCAGAATCCGTGCTAGAACGCGACGATTACCGCCTTTTCCGATTTTTAGTTGAATACGAATAGACCTCCGGGTCCTGAATCATATTACGTGGGGTGGTCTTGTGGAGCGGAAAGGCTTTATGAGGACCCCTGCGCATGGTAATTTCAAATATTTGAAAGATATAAATCTACTGCAGACGACTTTAATGCAATGAGGTATTGTAAGCAGTCGAGGAGCCCGTGTTGCTGTGGTGTTTCGAGCAAGGATAAGTCAAAAGTCAGTGAGAAACGATCTTCCTCTTTAATATGTAAACTAGCTCTATAAAGAACAAGGCTGACACTTCCAAGACTGATGTCAGACTTGAAGTTGAATCACTCTAAAAAAGGCTGTGTCAGGTCATAGCACATACTTGTATTAGTAAGCAGTGACTCTAGCACCGTCGTGGTGGTCATCAGTTCTTGTCTTTGGATCAGATCCTATTAAAATTCCCTCTTTGTCACGAAACAACAAGTGTTGGGAATTTCTTCGGACTTTAATAAGAATCGACGGAGATGACCATCTCCATGACAAAAATTCTGATAATTATCCATCCCAAACCTACAAGATACGCTTGTCTTCTCTTACTTTGCCACTTTTTCTACTACTTCACTTTATTTAAGAAAAAGGCAATGCCAAATTGGTATTTAGTTGCTTTATCTGCGGTATTCGCACTTGCTGGTGCGATATTGTCAGCTACCATATCCAATGACCCAGACGCTAGAGGATCGGCCATTGGTCTCAGCATCTCCGGCACTGTATGCTCTGCCATTGGTATTGTGTTTGCAGCCATTGCAGGCTAGATAGTATCATGGATGCCAATTTCATTAGCTATCATCAGCACCTCTCCCTTTCTGATGTTGATATCGCTCATTATATATATAATCATATCATAATGGTGATTGCTGAAAATAAGAGACTAGCCGCTACGATCTAAGCCTCCAAAAAATCTCTTCAGATTTTTCAAATAAAAAAATGCCATCCATACCCACCATCTCCAACACCTCAACCCTTCAGACACTGATGTAACTCAGCATATGCAGAACCACATCTCCAGAGTTATCGCTGAAAACGGTATTTTAGCTAACACAGTCCAAGCCTCAAATGAATCTCATGTTGCAAAAAAAAAGGATCACACTCTTGAAAAAAAATGATCGCATTATTTTATTTATTTATTTTTATTTTTTATTTATGGGCAATGTTATTTCACACGTTTGGAGGACAACTTCGGCCATCGTTCAGTCTGATGTTGGATCCTGTGTAATATTTCTCTTGCGGCTTTGATGGCAAGGCAGAGTGACGTCAGAGTTGGGTTACAGGCGATGGGGTTCGGTATCAGTCCATTGCCTCCCAGGAAAAGGTTGGGGATATTCCACACCTGAGAATTTGGGTCGACGACAGATGTACCATCATCCTTTGGCCCATACCTTGTAGTCCCTTGGAAGTGTAGACTAGTGCCCCATGGCATACATCGAGGCTCTGCTCCTGGCAAAAAGCCGCCCAAACTGATGGCTACTGCAGTCATCTCAGCCATCATCTTATGCTGAATGGCACTGTCGTTTGGTGTGAGACTAATCTCGAATGTGGGTTGAGGCATACCCATCAGGTCCAGACTAGGACCATCGAATCTTACTTGGTTTTCGGCTCTGGCTTCCATGGTACCGAACCAGCGTAGGTCAAGCACGAGGCGTGGGTCAATTGATTGTGGGACCATACCGTAACTGAACGTATCCTTGTGAATCTGTGCATGCCATGGCTTTTCCTCTGTGACTGAGAGAAGAAGTGCTGGAGGAGGGTCTGTGATGGGAATAGGAACTGGATCATTATCGGCTTGTTTGGTGGCATGTTGCTTCTTTACAATACTATCAGCCTGAGCATGAGAGCCGGAATCCCCAGCAGCGTTCTGGAGCTTTTTGGACTCCACCTGTAGAGATTCAATTTTCTGGACGATCTCATTGGACAGCAGTATCTGACAAAAAGTCATTGGTTGATCCATCATGTAGCGTCCAAGTGCTGGGGGCCGTATATTTGAGTTGTATAGTAGCTGCGGCGTGAGAATTGGATTACAGGCCACAACGAAGTATTTGGCCTCGATTTTGAAGTCAGACACCAAGTAAGCGTCGTCATTCTGCAGGTTGCGGACCATGGCATAAGCGATGCGCCCATCATCCCCGAGTTCCAGTGACGTGCATCGATGTTGCTGCAGTATCCTCAGCTTGTGCTTCTTGCTGATGCCCCTAGGACCATCCTTGTCCAACAACGGTCCCAATACAGTGTCAGCACCCGACCAAACGATCAGCTCGCCCTTACGTTTACCAGCGATGGGCATCTTTACACATCGATCGGGGTACGCCTTCGAGAGCACTCCCAAAAGGACTTGCTGACGAAGGGAGGTTGTGAACAGGTCATCGCTCTTAGAGAGTATTTTCTCTGCCAGTGGATAGAGTTCATCCCACTCATCATTAATGATGCCCAGCTCAGGTGATGGACGCTGAACTCCCGTCACTGTACGAGGAATGCAGCAGGTCCAGTGAGTGGCCATACCGCCAATAGCGTAAGTTGTGGCAGCGGCTGGCATATTCACCTCAGGCTTCTGTACGGGGTTTATGTTGTTGATGACATAACTGACACCGCTGGGTTGGAAGCTGCTGGGGTCTGCAGGGTAAGGCAAAGGAGTCGAGTTGGGCGAGATGGAGATTGGCTGCATAGTGCCTTGTACGACAGGGGTAAAGTTGTTGACGTTACGTTGGTAGTAGAATGAGTTTTTCAGATTCTCTCCAGGGGTGGCTGATAGTTGTTGTCCAATGTCAATAATGATCACGTCTAGGTCACTAGGACCGTCGTTACCGGAGATATTGTGGTCGAGCAAGGTTCGAGCGAATCCACAGCCGATTGGACCACTACCCACGATCAACACGTCGCAAATCATTACTGACAGGGACCGGAAAATGGAGAGAGAAGAGAATGAAGAAGAGAAATACGATAATTGAGAAGGCCAGGAAATAAAAGGAGTGTGAGAGTGATGTGATTAACGAAAGTCGATGAAAACGTGAAATGTTGATGAAGTGATATAGTGTTGCAGTCTGACGTGGTGTTGTAGTCACAAGAGGAGTGGTGAAAGAGAGTATTTAAGAAAGATGACAAACTGGGACACGTAAATGAGAAAAATGATTCAAGTCTAGGTGCGTCGAGTCTTAGTCGAGACCCACATTCCAGCATGACCCAGTATTCGTCCGACACTTGTGATATAACCTGATTGGCTATGTTTCTTACGGAGTTAGTGTTTTGCATACGCCAAGCGAACATAGAGTTATAAAATGGGCGAAGCCAATAATCCAGGCCGTCGCAAAGGTCAAGGTGGTCAGGTTGTATCCAATGATGCAGTCTTTTATTTCTCCCTCAAATATGGCACGCATTTTTTTTTTATCTCGACTGGGCTGGATTGGCATAGGCTCTCTCGCCACCCTTTCTTTACAATTTTCTGCCTTTGTCTTCACTGGACTTCGATGTTTCGAAACCGCTACCTATAAAGTTGCTATCTACATAACACTTTTTTGTTATTCGAAAAACACTTCACCCTTGAATTTGACTCTATCCCTTCACACTTTTGATATTGTACATACATCCTGCCTCATTTTTTGCACAACGATTTTATTCCCATAAAAAAAACCCCCCCACAGCTCAACACTCTACATCAAAAAAATCTCCAAGCACCTTAACACTTTCATCGACATTGTACATACAGCCTCTTCCCGTTTCTTGGTTTCTGCAATAACTGTAACTGACACTGCAACGTACAGTATGCCCTGGTCTGGTACTACCTCTACCGATGACGTGGTTGCGATCCACGCCGCAGTCCTTCCAACGTATAATGGGGACGGTCAGATCATTCTTTTCGGCGGCGACGAGCATTACATCAAGAACGCCCCCCCGCACAGCACCAACTATGATCACACCAAAACTTTCAACTGCCGCGCCCCGCTTGATCCGCTTCAATACGTCAAAAGTCCACCGTGGGATATTTTCTGCTGCGGGCATGCATTTCTAGGCGACGGTCGACTCCTGGTGGCTGGCGGAACCGCAGCCTTCCCTGATGATGCATGTGGTATTCATCTCCACCTCCACTTCGGCGGCCATCGGAACTGCGCTACCTTCACACAGGCTAGCACGGAATTCTCAGTGGTCACTGACATGATACCATATCAACAAATTGGGGATCATGATGGACGAATCAAGGATGTTGGTGGAGGTCGCTGGTATCCTACGCTCTGTACCTTGGGTACTGGAGAAGTGCTTGCCGTGGGAGGACACCCAGCGAAAGATGATCCGCGTCACTCCAACATGACTCCGGAACGCTATCGGCCTGTTGCAAACGATTGGGTTGGTTTGCCTCCTATTGGTGATGTGCGCACCCCTGTACCGTTGTTGTACCCACGTTGCCACCTACTCAACGATGGAAATATCTTCGTCTCCTCGCGCGTACCAAACTACCATAACAACATAACAGTCAACCCATGCACCGGCAAGGTCACTGAACTCGGTTCCCTTCCAGAAGCCCAATACTGTGATTACGCCCTGCCATCAGTTATGTTACCGCTGGTCCCTACTGACGGTTATCAAGCTCGCATTTTGCTGTGTGGTATAACCCCTTCGCAGCTTCTTGATTTCAATCATCAGAATCTCGGGTGGCAACCGGTGCACCGCGACCATCGAATGGATGGAATTCCTCGATTTCATTCTTGTGCCACTCTTTTACCAACTGGGGATGTCCTACTAACTGGAGGAGCGCTGGGCTTGATGCTTGATGGTGACAATCAGATCTCAACAGGAAACAAACCGGAGCTGTACCACACCCCACTGGATGCCGTCAACAAAACGTACAAACCAGTGGTCGGTTCTTGGGAAACATTGAACGACCCTTCGACCACATTGCGCAATTATCATTCTACAGCGCTTCTCCTTCCTGATGGACGCGTGTGGACAGCTGGGGGTAATGGACCAGATCAACCGAATGGCCCCGCGACTACAGCCCAGAAAACAATTGAAATATTTCAGCCTCCTTACCCAGAAGGACCACGTCTTAAGATCTTGGCCTGTCCTCGTAGCATTGCATTCGGTAAAACCTTCGCTTTGGAAGTTTCTGCCATAGACAACATCCAGAACGTTGTCCTTATGCGATGCGGGTCATCTACACATGCATTCAATCCAGACCAGCGATCTATCTGGCTTGAGTTTACTCGTTCAGCTAACGCTGTGACAGCAACTGCACCACCGAATGGTAACATTGCTCCACCAGGAAACTACATGGTCTTCGTCCTGGACACCTGTGGCCGACCTTGCGACTATGCCAAGTTCGTTCATCTTTATTGACCTTTCTAGTGCATATAGTAATAAATGACATGGGATTTCGTAAATATATGATGGTAGCACCGCGTTGGATTATTCACCCACAAATAGGGAACGTGAGCTAGGTTTAGGCCATCGTGAGACAGGTTAGTTTTACCCTACTGATGAAATGCTGTTGCAATAGTAATTGAACTTAGTACGAGAGGAACCGTTCATTCGGATAATTGGTATTTGGGCCTGCTTGAGCAAGCAATGGCCTGAAGCTATCATCCGTTGGATTATGGCTGAACGCCTCCAAGTCAGAATTCGTGCTAGAACGCGACGATTACCGCCTTTTCCGATTTTTAGTTGAATACGAATAGACCTCCGGGTCCTGAATCATATTACGTGGGGTGGTCTTGTGGAGCGGAAAGGCTTCATGAGGCTCCTGCTAATGTTAATTTCAAATATTGGAAGAGATAAATCCATTGCAGACGACTTTTAAGCAACGGTGTATTGTAAGCAGTAGAGACGCTCTGTTGCGTCGATCTGCTGAGATTAAGCACTTTGTTGTAAAGATTTGTTCCAAAGAACAACATCTCTTATTTCTTTACTGAGATTATGTGTCTTAAGGGGTGGTACAGAGAAGAAAAGCCTTTCGACTTTGACGAAGCGCTGGCGAATCCCCTTGTTACATGGCGCCGGAAAGAGGCGTATGGTGGTAAAACAGTACTAAGGCTTACGGGGTCTGCATCCTGGTATATCCATTTCAACCCTTAACGGTAAATGGTCAACGTCGAGTTGGTCTTGAGTGCCTCAGCCAGCGCCTTGGCTCCATCGTCTTCGATCGAGTTGTAGGACAAGTCCAAAGTGGCCACAGTCGAGTTGGTATTGAGTGCCTCAGCCAGCGCCTTGGCTCCATCGTCTCCGATCATGCTGCTCTGCATGTTCAAAGTGGCCACAGTCGAGTTGGTCTTGAGTGCCTCAGCCAGCGCCTTGGCTCCGTCGGATCCGATCTTGTTGCTGCCCAAGTACAAAGTGGCCACCGTCGAGTTGGTCTTGAGTGCCTCAGCCAGCGCCTTGGCTCCGTCGGATCCGATCTTGTTGCTGCCCAAGTACAAAGTGGCCACCGTCGAGTTGGTCTTGAGTGCCTCAGCCAGCGCCTTGGCTCCGTCGGATCCGATCTTGTTGCTCCACAAGAACAAAGTGGCCACCGTCGAGTTGGTCTTGAGTGCCTCAGCCAGCGCCTTGGCTCCGTCGGATCCGATTGAGTTGCTGCCCAAGTTCAAAGTGGCCACAGTGGAGTTGGTCTTGAGTGCCTCAGACAGCGCCTTGGCTCCGTCGTCTCCGATCGAGTTGTAGTACAAGTCCAAAGTGGCCACAGTTGAGTTGGTCTTGAGTGCCTCAGCCAGCGCCTTGGCTCCGTCATCTCCGATCTTGTTGCTCTGCAAGTGCAAACTGGCCACCGTCGAGTTGGTCTTGAGTGCCTCAGCCAGCGCCTTGGCTCCGTCATCTCCGATGTAGTTGCTCTGCAAGTCCAAAGTGGCCACAGTTGAGTTGGTCTTGAGTGCCTCAGCCAGCGCCTTGACTGCGTCATCTCCGATCTTGTTGCTCCGCAAGTCCAAAGTGGCCACAGTTGAGTTGGTCTTGAGTGCCTCAAACATCGTCCTAGCTGGGTTGTTTCCGCTCAGCAGGTTTAAAACAGTCAAAGTGGAGTTCTTCTTTGATGCTTCAGACAGTGCCAGAAATCCTTTGAACCAGATCGAGTTTCCCAATAAATTCAAAGTGGTGAGCGTCGAGTTGGTCTTGAGTGCCTCAGCCAGCGCCTTGGCTCCGTCATCTCCGATGTTGTTGCTCTGCAAGTCCAAAGTGGCCACAGTCTTGTTGGTCTTGAGTGCCTCAGCCAGCACCTTGGCTCCGTCGGATCCGATCTGGTTGCTCTGCAAGTCCAAAGTGGCCACAGTCTTGTTGGTCTTGAGTGCCTCAGCCAGCGCCTTGGCTCCGTCGGATCCGATCGAGTTGAGTGCCAATTCCAAAGTGGCCACAGTCGAGTTCGTCTGGAGTGCCTCAGCCAGCGCCTTGGCTCCGTCGTCTCCGATCTTGTTGTATCCCAAGTTCAAAGTGGCCACAGTCTTGTTGGTCTTGAGTGCCTCAGCCAGCACCTTGGCTCCGTCGGATCCGATCTGGTTGCTCTGCAAGTCCAAAGTGGCCACAGTCTTGTTGGTCTTGAGTGCCTCAGCCAGCACCTTGGCTCCGTCGGATCCGATCGAGTTGAGTGCCAATTCCAAAGTGGCCACAGTCGAGTTCGTCTGGAGCGCCTCAGCCAGCGCCTTGGCTCCGTCGTCTCCGATCGAGTTGTTGTACAAGTTCAAAGTGGTCACGGTCGAGTTGGTCTTGAGTATCACGGCAAGTCTCTCAAACTCATTCTTTCCAATTCGTCCAGTTGCCAACTCAAATGATACCTTGCAAGGACGAGATGCTGCTTTTGGTTGAAAGCTGAGAAGCTTGGTGTACTCCTGCGGAAGGACAATATGAATGGTTTTCATACTAGGGACTTCCGGAAAGCGAAAGATCACTCCGTATTGCGAAGATATCGATAACAGTTTGCTTGTTTGAAACTCTCGAAGATTAAGTCGAAGGACCGATATTCTTGTTGATTTCTTGAGTGCACCCTCCAGTTGTTCAAGATCGCTGGTAGTGCAGGGCCAGCCGAAGACAACATTGAGCTCGTAGACAGATCTCGCCTTTCCCAGCGCTGTAAAGAATTGTTCTGCCAACACTCTTGACCGAAGTGTCACTTCTATTCGACCAAGGCTCCTGTCAAACGAACCTCCCACGGCATCCAACATACGCTGAAAGTCCCTGGCCGTGATCTCTTGATAGTTCTCACGGTAGTGGTCAATGCAGACCCATTTGACATGTCCCTCGTCCGTAACAGTTCTGTATAGATTTCCCAACACCTTGTCTCCGTCCTTGGCTTTCAGAAATGTGTCCAGCTTGCGTAGATCGGCGCCTGCCAAAGCCTCCTTGTTTTCCATCTGCCTGGCGAACTCACCAAGGGCTTCACCTTCGTTCAAAGAGACCTTGTCCATCCAGTCGATGATAGGATCCATCATTGGTTCGATGTCCTTCAGCACCTTTAGATACGCTTCGGCTTGGTCGATGACGTCCGCGCGGACTAGGTGAGAGATAGCCGGCACAGCCACTCCAGCAATAGAAATACCAAACTTGAGCATCTTCAGAATTGTGAAGACATGGGAACCATACAACTGAAAGAACTCTGTGGGTCGAGTGATTTCGTAGCCTTCATGCTTAGCGATATGGATCTCCGTGTTGCTGTCAATTGACTTTGTGTGTTCTCCACACTCGCACAGGAAGTAGAGTCGGAACTTGCTTGAGAATGGATTTGTGGCATCCCATCCTGAGGGGTCCTGCGGAAGGACAACAAAGAGACGAGGGATCGGGTACTCGTGGAGTTCATACGTCTGAGTTAGCACAGCCTTGACACGATCCTGGAGCACAGCCAGCTGACCGAGGGCTTGAATCTGTAGCTGCTTTATCTCTTCATGATGTTCAAGGGCCAGCTGGTTCGTCTTCTCCTGCTGATCAAGGGCTTCCTTTTGGAGCTGACTCATCTTCTCTTGTAACTGCTTCATCTCCATCTGCAGCTGGCTCATCTCTTTTTGCTTGGCAGCAGAATCCTCTTGCAACTTGACCATGTAGTCCATCTTGGCATCGGACGCCTCTTGCAGCTTGATCATATAGGCCATCTCGGCGTTGGGCTCTTGCTGTTGGACCTGGACATCGAACTCCTTAGCCTTCTTCGATGCGCGTTTCAGAGCCTCGATGAATGACAAAGCGGTCTTGGACGGCTCGACCTTACACGGTGTACTCGGCGGGGGAATTAAGGGGTTGGTTGGAGGACTGAGGGCACTGATGTCGCTGATGGGCGTCTCCGCTGATGCAGAAGAGACTCGCAAACCCTCCACATATTTGCCGTCGAAAGAGAGGTCAGTTGGAAGACCAGCGGGGACATCCTCGTGGACGCTGGAGACGACGATATCGAGCACTACACCAGGGAAGTACTTGATGTAGGGAGGCACTCTAGAGGCAGAATAATTATATGCTTGTTCAGCATCACCGGTTTAAACCAGGACTGGGCGCACTTATGCCAGTCATTACTTACGCATCGTCGCCGCTCTTGACACATTTGACACCTGGAAAGACTTGCTGGATGCTCTCCCAGTAAACGACATTCTGCCCATCAACATGGTGGATGGGGATTTTAACAACCTCTGTCGTTCCAGTTAAGCGAAAAGATTGAGCCTGATCCATGGCTGCGTTGGATGTCGTAAGATAGGGAAAAAATGGAGTTTCGTGCGAGTGAGTGAGGAAAGTTAGGTGAAGGATGAAGAGGCAGAAGGGAAGGGAGTGGGAATTTAAGAAAGCAAAAATATGGATAGCCATTTGTGCGCCCTCGGGAGAAAATGGTGAGTGACAATGAATTGTGCACTGACCGCCAAACTTTCTTTTTTTCTCTCTCCCGCACAATGCCAAATTCCCGTGCATACAGTTTACCGTCTGCTCCTTGGCACTATTCCCTCATAGAAGAGCACTCGTGAAATGCCATACCGTGCAAAGGGAGTCTGAAAATAGAAGGAATAGGGGGTGGCGACTGCCTTGGCCAGCCAAGCGTTCATAGCGACGTTGCTTTTTGATCCTTCGATGTCGGCTCTTCCTATCATACTGAAGCAGAATTCAGTAAGTGTTGGATTGTTCACCCACAAATAGGGAACGTGAGCTGGGTTTAGACCGTCGTGAGACAGGTTAGTTTTACCCTACTGATGAAATGTTGTTGCAATAGTAATTGAACTTAGTACGAGAGGAACCGTTCATTCGGATAATTGGTATTTGGGCCTGCTTGAGCAAGCAATGGCCCGAAGCTATCATCCGTTGGATTATGGCTGAACGCCTCTAAGTCAGAATCCGTGCTAGAACGCGACGATTACCGCCTTTTCCGATTTTTAGTTGAATACGAATAGACCTCCGGGTCCTGAATCATATTACGTGGGGTGGTCTTGTGGAGCGGAAAGGCTTCATGAGGCTCCTGCTAATGTTAATTTCAAATATTGGAAGAGATAAATCCATTGCAGACGACTTTTAAGCAACGGTGTATTGTAAGCAGTAGAGACGCTCTGTTGCGTCGATCTGCTGAGATTAAGCACTATGTTGTACAGATTTGTTCGAAAGAACAACATCTCTCTTTTTTTTCTTTCTCTGTGGTACGGAGTGTTAAGGGGTAGTATTAACGTGAATGTACTCAGAACTTGTCAGAACATTAATTCCGGGCACCACCCGTATTTTTTTGCCCTGCAAGAACCATGTAAACTTTTTTACGTTGAACTATTAACCACATATTCTATATTCCATACACTTGTGCATGTACCCCCACAATGACAATGAGTTTGCTTCTTAGTATTAAGGGGTTTCTTGGCACGCAATTTCCCATGCTAACTCGCTTCTTCACGTGCACCACTCCATTTAGCCATTGCAACCTTAGACTAACCTTTATCAGTACGTAACAACTGCCTTGCTGGTCAAGCAACACTCATCAATAACGAAGCTATAGTTTAAACAAATAAAAGCTCTGCACTATATTGTCCATAAACGTGTGGACATCTACGTACATCAGGGAGACGGCTCCAGCATAAGTAGCCGGCTCCCGACAGAATAAAGATCCCTCTCTTGTCTCGTTAATTGCTTCTTGATGTATTGTGCCTTTCACAAAAATTTCCGTCAAAAATTTTGAGCTAAACAAGGTTCAGCGCTATTCGAGGTCAGCACTATTCCCACCTTAAATTTCACTAATCGAGCCCCGAGCAAATTCTAGAGGACACTAAGTTGCAAAAACAGCCAGACCATGCACGATTACAAAACACCCTTACACTGAAGAAGGCAAAGGTGACACTGACGAACGGTAGAAACAGCCTTGTAAGCACCTCTCAATTTCATTTTCAAGCTTCATATGCTGCATCAATGCCTTCACACACCAGATCACAGCGCTCAGCAAACCCGTCCACCACGGCCCAACCGCTGAGGTCTTTAACGAATCACCGCCGCCGTCGTGCTCCTGCCTCTGCACCCGCTCCTCGGTCAAATGCTTCAAGGCCAGAAAAATCGGATCCTACTATCCAGCATCCTTCTACAGCTCAGACAGATCGTCTCCCTCGCTTGAGGACTAGAGCCGAGACATTATCTCCTCTACCAGATCTACCTCAATCACCCTCGCCGCCTCGTTCATTAACACCTTCCCCTACCCGCCGTGATCACCATCGCTCTAGAGCTGAGCATCATCTCTCGCTTAGAGCCGAGACGTTGTCCCCACTTCCCGAAGTACCTCAGTCGCCTCCTCCACAAGGCTCGCCCTCACCAGCGCCATCCAGCAACCTAGCAGGTCCCACTAAAATCCATCTCGTCATCAACTTCAAGAAAGGCAACCCTGGAACCGTTTCACGCGCCATACACAATATTCCGGCACCAATGGAGATTGACTATGATGTAGCAGAAGACTCCTTGGACGTCGTGATTGCGCGTATCAGGACCAAACTAGCAGGGCAGGATAAACTCACCCGGGTTGATGATGGCAGACCCTATGTCCGGCCGGCCCACAGTACCAAGCATTCGGCCTTCATAGAAGCCAGTTCGGACAACTTCAAAACAATTCTCGTGAAAGCATGGCGCAAGGAAACGGCTAGAGTAACGAAGCTCGACGTACATCTAGATGATAGCACCGTCAAAGTGCACCTCTTTGTATATCTATCAGGCAAGGGTGCCTCAGCAAGTGCAGAAACCCTCCATCGGGCTACTAACAAGAGAAAGGCGTTCGCTAGAGAGGATATCGACGCAGCCGTTGCACGAGGTGACATAGATAAGCAAGGACGAATTGCGAAGCGAGCTCTCGTACAGCATGCCGCGAAGAGGCATCGTCCACCAGATGGAAACGTAAACATCACTATACCACCAGGAGAAACCTATAAGCAAGCGCAAAATGTTGACCGCATGGTGGAGGATCATCATCGTAATCAGCTACTGGTTCAGGAAGCGCGTCAACGTGAATATAAGGAGGTCCATGTGAAATTTCATTTTGATGGCATCCTGCATATGGAAGCAAAGGACCTTCTACAAGCCGTTAATTTGCCGCCAAACTTTGACGTAAACCGGCTGTATGACTTCGATGACAACGGCCCTCCCTTGGAACCGACTATAGACATAGAGGATGTGGATCATATGGATGATGAGTAAATGCGCGGGCTGGATCTATTTTCTTAGCAAATCAAACTTTTCATCTATCAAGCTCGCTGCCCCATATCCGCAGTGCGCGAACGTATTTACAGGGCCTTCTTTAGTTGTGGTGCAAAGTCTGAACGCGGCATCAAGTGTTTCTTCAGGAAAGTCCTTGAAAATCAGGTGTGCTTCTTTCTGTATCCAGGATTTGAGCCTTCCAAATCCAATTTCGATAGGGTTAAGTTGAGGGCAGTAAGGTGGTAGGAAGAACAGATACGCACCCCTGCTGTTTATAGCATCCTCCAGCTCCGAATACATGTGAATTCGCGCATTGTCCATGACCACTATAGAGTTGGGCATCGGCCATGGATTGAGGTGAGGCAGAATCTTCGCAACAAAAGCGCGATGAAAAGATACGCGCGTGAATGTTTCCTGAGTGAAAGACCACGCGAGAAAGCCTTTGTGATTGTAGGCTGCCAAGGCTGATACACGTTTGCCACGGGTGAAGGGAAGATCAACGACCGCAGGTGTTCCACGGGGTGCCCAGGCATACCGCCGTAAAGCTGCACGGCTGTCCTTGCTAGTCTCATCAACGAACACCATTTGCTCGGGGTAGAGGTAAAATGGCTCCAAATTGTCCTTGAAGTCCTTTAATTCTTGAGGAATGGCCTCCCGAGCTCGCTTCTGCAGAGTCTTTCGAGTCAGATTCATGTCATGCCTCAGAGCTCGACAGAGCGTGGGCGTTGAGAAATTTGACTGTAAAGGAAAAGCAGCCAGCAATGCGTCTCGTAACTCGTCGAGGAGAAAGCAAGGATGCTCTTTTACGAACTCGCCGACGAACGTGTACACCTCTTGTGTCCACCGTTGCTTCGTATTGCTACCCACGTTGGAAACAACATTGCCAGTGCGATCGAACAAGCCTGTTACAGTATGTGTGCAGCAGTTAACGAGTATGTCAGTACACGGCATGTTTGTAGCTTATCATACAATCGCCTTACCACTTACGCGTCCATTTCACAACGCTCGATGAGGACACACCAAGAAGTGCGCCAACATCCACGCTATCCATGCCGAGGAGGCCGTAGAGGACTACCGCGCGCCAACGCAGATCCTCAGAGCGCATGGGAGAAGAGAGGGGGGTCAAAGTGAATCCACTGAAAACTTTTCTTGGGCATAGTCGTGCGATTGACTGCGGTGAACTGCTATTAGTCAAATCAAGACTTCGAATAGGAGCTGAGCAAGGCGAAACTTCCGCCAACCAAACGGAAAAGTTCTATACTTTTGTCTCAAATCGAAGTTGGCGGGTTGTCCAAAACTTCGAATAGGGAAGCTAAAGCTGCTTTAGCATCCGGTGTGATCACGCTATTATACTTGACCAAAATTTCTATTCGAAGAAATTTTTTTTCCAGCGGAACTCTAAAGTATCAATAGCTATTCGATGGCGGAAATTTTTGTGAAAGGCACAATAGGTTATGATTTAGGTTTATTGTGCCTTTCACAAAAATATCCGCCAACGATTAGCTATTGCAGCTTTAGCTCAAAAATTTCTTCATTTAGCATTTTTTGACAAGCTGCTAAAGCAGCTTTACATCTGCTGTTCGAAGGTTCTGCCAGACAGCAAACCTCGATTAGAAACAAAAATAAGGACTTTTCCGTTTGGTAAACCGAAGTTTCGCCCTTCTCAGTTCCTATTCGATCTCACTGCGTTAACTAATAGCAGGGGATCTGGGAATAGCTCCACTGTGACCCACCTTTAACTCAAAATTTTTGACGGAAAAATTTCTGAAATGGACAATGGCTCAACTCAAATGCATTTTTTTTTTCACGGGTGATAATTATAAAATTATGCCAGTCGTGCACTTAGAGGAAGGTCATCATCCAGCGCCCCAGAATTGCATGCTGCACATTCGTAATCGTACGCCCGAATGTTTTTATAATTATCACCCGTGAAAAAAAAAATGCATTTGAGTTGAGCCAATATGTAATATTTTCCAAGCTCTTTCAAATACTTCGCTGCCTAGTCATATTTGGCTTGAAAGCTGATACTGTGAGGGTATTTTTATAAGACGAAATCACACATTTGTGGTCGATTGTATGGGTCACAGCTTTAGAGTAGCCAAAAATATAAGGGTCTGTGAAGTGTGTGAATTTTTTTCGCTCAGCAAGAATACGGGGGAGAAAAAGTCACCTCCGCCCTTCATGAAGGCTCCATCCATGTGTAATCCGCCATTAACTATATACTACCACTCTAACGTGCAACTGCCACATGTCTTCATACCCCTACACTGCACATTTGCTGGACAAAACCGGTGAATGTAGTGGCTCTCGGTCAGCCATTCCTGACCCTGTCCCCATTGCCGAGGAGAATGGTAAACGGTCACCTCGTGTTTTGACTTGCGTTCCTGAATTCAGGAACGAAGCTTCCTCAAGTGGTTTAGTCTGACACTATGCTTGTCTCCACAACCTTACTTTCTGGATGCCGAACACCTATGAGACCATTCTTTCTTGCAGATGGACGAGGGCAGAGACAGCATCACCTCGCTAATGACCCAACCTGATGGCGACCAAGTTTCGACGATTCACCATAACGAACGCGCACTTGCAAACCATGATGATCTTGCCGCGATACAGGCGGCAACACATGGTCAGATTGTACAGCTGACGCAAGAACAGCTACCTCCTGCGTCAGGATCGAAGTCCGCCTCGCGCAAAAGAAAAGGAAAGCAACCTGCGCTCGATAAAGGGAAGGAACTTGCGCAACCTCGATCGCAGGTGGACGACAATAATCGAGAACGCGAGAGCATGCGCAAACGAGCTCGCAAACATGTCAACCATGTAGCGGCTCCACCTATAGCACCAGCGGTTCCACCTATAGTACTAGCTTCTCCACCACCGGCACCAACGTCTCCACCAGCACCATCACCGCCGCTCGCAGCAGCAGCACCTCGGTCGGATGCCGATTGGGCTAGGATCAACTACCTACAGGAGGCAGGCGCTGTTTTCGAGTCTCAGCAAGTGCGACGCGCCAACCTACACCCATCGACCCGAAATGCGTATGACAAGTACCGAAAAACATGGATTGTATGACCAGTGGCCCGCCCGTGTTTGTTCAACTGGCACTATGATGTTCAAGCGTCGAACGATGACAAATATTGTATTTTTGCTTGTTACGCTGATGTAGGCTTGGTGCGAGCGACATCATTATAGGGACCATCAAGTGACGAATTCTCGGGCTGCTCGGTATTTCAAGGAGATCATGGGAGAGTCGGATCCTTTAGACCCTGATATACAGCCTTTGCGAAGACAGAACGTCCGAAAGGATGCGCTTGCGGACTATTTAATGCCGGAGACCATGGACTTCTATATCAAGGCTGTTGTGGATCTATGGAACGAAGAGGCATCTTCAGGACCACCAAATCAACCAAGGCCAGGAGCAGAGACGAACCCCCGCAAGATAGCCAAGCCGTTCATGGACGCATACAAACGGAAAGTCGGTAAGGCAATATCACGATGGAACGCTGGCCAACTGCAGTGCGCATTGAGTGATGCTGTGGCCAGTTACTGAACCGCTCTTTGCGTCAACTCTACATTAGGCCGCCTCTCAACAGCAGCAAAATTTCCTGGACTTAGGATCACAGTGGGTTATACTAGAAATGGCTTCAAACGTTTGATGAAGTCGTATTGGACGCGCAACTACATCAAGTTGGACAAGACAACCCGCCATAAGCTAAAAGGGCTCAGGGACCGATTAAATACATCATGGACCCACTACATGATGTGCCGAGGAGAAAATACGCGGATGGCGAGACTGCAGGACCTCAATTTCCATCAATTCGAATTCAGTGACGATACAGGGCAGTTCACCTTGGGCATTGTCCTCACCATGCTGCAAGGCAAGATGAATGCCGATGGGAAGCTACTTTATGGCGTGGTTGTGCGAAACAGAGACGTAGAGGTCTGCCCAGTAGGGTCTTTAGCGTTTTACTTGTTCGAAAGGTTCATGGTGCGTCCTTCCCAGTGCGATTGACCATATCATATGTTTGCTCCATCCGACTTCTAATGATTTTTATCAACGCTTTAGTATGCGGACACACGTCCTGACTTCAATAATCCGGACTGGGCTTCAAGCCATCTTTTGTTTACGCATGACCAATTCACGCAGATGTCGGGCAACACGCACTGCGGCGCTCAAAAGGCTGAGATGGAAGCTGCCAACATCGTATCGAAAAAGGTCACCCATGCTGGCCGCCGAGCAGGAGCGCAACAAGCTCAGTCAGCCGGGGCAACAATCGAGGAGATCGCACAGCACGGGAATTGGCTACATCAACGAGTCGCCACACATTACTTGAGCGAGATTCCGGAACGCGTCCCGTTGAAGTTGGCCGGCTTTACTCATCATCAAGAGCGGTTCTGGATTGCAAGAAACACATTGATCCCACCAGTCGAACTTCAAAAGCTCATCTTCCCTGTTCTTAACGATGCATATCCAGACCAAGACTGGCAAACCTGGATGGAGAATATCATGATGGACAAGGACGAATATACTGGAAGAACACTGGACCACCGCGAGGCTGCCCGTTATTCGAAGGAAGACTCCCCAAAGATCAAGTTCTTCATCATCCTTGTCCACCTGCGCAAAGTCATTTTGCAGGACGCCGCTGCCCTTATGGAAATCAACAGCGACCCAGAGTGTCTGTACTACCTCCACAGGATGTTTCATGAGCCGGTCTTCAGGTCGCCCCTCTTCACTCAGTTTAGAGTGTCTTTGCGGGAAAAGATGGCCACCGCCTCATCGCCTACCAATGACAGCCTCCTTGCCAATTCTCCTGCCATTCATAACCAACTCAGGGGTATTTCTGAGCTGCTGGCAGCCATTGCAGAGCGACAGATTCCACAACCAACAGCGGCCGATCTGCAGCGAGAAAGAGAATTATGGACGGCATCCATACAACGGCTTGTGGACCACATGAGGAGCGATTTGAAAACAATGCATCACGGCCACGTCGCCTCTTATAACAACATCACCTCTAGCTTGGACATGCATCTTCAGGGATTGCAGGAGATCCTGCGCCATGCTTCTAATGTCATTGAGAACATGAGGCGCCCTACTGCCACGATACCGCCGCTCAACCTAATACCTAGCTGGCTAAATGTTGCGCCTCCAGCATCCGAGCCATCATGGTCCTTGCCACAACCAGCCGAGCAGCAGACAGTCCCTCTACCCAGTCTCCGAACTCATTCGCCCTCTCCGGTGCCACCCTCCCCACTCTCCCGCTCCTCATCGATATACTGTAACTCGCCTACACCGGCTCAGATTTCTCCTGCTTCGTCTCTAGCATCATCTCCTCAACTGCCTCCAATGGAGGAATTATCAGAAAGAGAACTAACGCCAGTGGAAGAATTGCCAGAGAGAGAACAGCCGCCAGTGGAAGCCTTACCAGAACGAGAACAGCCGGTCAGCCTCGAGTTATTAGCGGAGCAGCTGGCATGGCCACGCGATCAACCTAACGTTTCGACGTACATTATGAGGCGTCGTCCACGCGACATTGAGCCTCTATGGCAAGAGTGGTTCCATGGGCTAGATGGTGCGCCCTCCATTTGGCAAATGGACAGGTTTTACAAGTGGCGCAAGAACGCAAACGCCATGGTTCGAAAGCATTACGCTTTCAATCGAACGCTTATCGACGAGGTGTTAAAGCTCATCTTGATAATACCTGGACCGTCGCTAGAGATGAGAAAGGAGGCTGCATTACGGACGTTCAGGATGAGGATGACGAGAGCTGGCTCACTCAATCAATACAACTTGCAGATCAGAAGTGAGGCTGCCAGAGACAGAGACAGAGAGGGGGAGCTCTAGGCATAATCTTCTGACAATACAGAGTAGAACAGTTCCCTCTTATCCCTCCCATCTATTCAATGTATTCTATTCTCTAGTCATACTATTCAATCTCTGTAGATTTCGCTTTGAATGTATTCATTACCGCCCTGAAAACGAGTACTTTTGCACTCCGGATCAGTACTAGAGCAAAGCCCAGGGCGAGTACTCGGAGAAAGAATGTAAATCATGTGACATGCGGCAGTGCATCCGCTGTGAATTTCGGCCCCAAGGTGATTTGTGACCTGTGCATACTGTACAGTAACCGTATACCAGATTACACTTACACAGGTTGATATGATAATGGTGAGAAATGGTTGGCTGTAAGATTTCTGATACGCCGCCAGTCGCATTTCTCCCAGATGTGTGAGAAAAGGAGAAATCGTATGGATACTGGCCAGGTGTCATTGAGAGACCCGTTCCTGAGGAGAATTAGTCCACCATGTCTCCCACCCCATGCTGCCCACAACTGAATCTCATCCTCCATTCCTCACTTCTTCGAATCTCCAAACCCCAATTAACCACCGATCGACTGCCCGACCACCCCACTGCTGCACCACTACATCCGCTCCCTCATCCAAGCACCCGCTCACGCCCACACACACATACACACATATTTATATCTCACATAGACAAGCATACATCCAAACTCATAAAATACTCCATCCAGGCTTGAATATTTCCTGTTCTCTAGCTGTAACCTTCTACCCATCCTTTATTAGCTACTTGGCCACTTGGGCCTTATCTCTGGTTGCCTTCTCAACGCGGCAATAATCGATCAGCTGGTTTACTGACCAACAGTTTGTTTGCTTTAGCACATTCAGCCTCGATATCGCCTTATGGAAGGCTTCCTCCTTCCCAAGGCCAACATCTTCTACTCCCAGTTTTGCGGCCAAATGTTCAACCTCCTTCAGGACATGCCTCTTGTTGCTAACTTGTTTCTGGTGTTTCCGCTCGAGCATGGGCACTTTTTTCTTGCCGGCCTTTTGCATTTCCTGATCATATTGTTGAACCTCAGCGCAGATATCTGCCACGTCTTGTAACCTGTAATTAACTTTGAGGCTGCCAATCACCAAGCTGGTAGTGGTTGTCGCAGTTGTGGCTGTTGTGGTAGTCGTTGTCTCTGTTGTCGTCGTGGTCTGCGTAGCCTCTTGCAGCAGCGGCTGTTGATGGGAGACAGGGGTCCATCGAGGAGGTGCCGACGCCGTCGTTGACACTGGAGCGGGTCCTCGAGGAGGATGTGACGATCCCTCTGTTGATCGAGATTCATATTGATGCTGGAAGGCGGCCTGTGGTGCGGGAGAAGGATAGTATCCGTAGATCGGTGACGCACATGGTAGCCAGGAACCGTGGGGTCCGATCCGGTTGATCAAGTAATCCAATTTGGACTCGATGCGGAGGGCATAATCTCTCGCGTAGCTTATGCCGTAGTCAAACTTTGCGTCCAAATACAGCATGGCTTGATCTAGGTGTTCAGCCGCATGGCCCCGAAGACGCTGTACCTCATACCTCATGCTCTCAAGGTTTCCTGGCACCCTGCTCATAATCTCTCCTTGTCGCACGATGAGTTGTTGCTGATTCTGCAGAACGTGCTTCACATTGGGGTGCATGTCCACCGGTAATGCTACATCTTTTGTGTCCAATGCTGCCTCCATCTGTTCCTTGAAGATCTTGAATGCCGGCATCGTGAACACCCCAAGCTCCAATAAAGGAGATTTCACGTTCTTGAAGCGAGAGAGATATTCTCCTGCATCCTGAAGTATCGCTCGTCGCAAGCGAAGGAGAGCTTTCAGAAAACATTTTTTCGCTAGATCAGACTGTCGTGTGTTGCGTGGGACAACGCCTCGGACGTTAGGGTCATATTGCAGAGGCATGGTGCTGCTGAGCTGGGAAGAATCGTTCACGTTTCTTTCTTCCATTTCATGCACGCACTCCTTCTGCCATTCCTCGTATTCAGAGCTGCCTGGAGGACCGCATGCCGACTCGATGAAAGGGAATATTTGCCGCTGCAGCTCCAAACTAGGCGTAACCTCGTTCCGTTTGAGGTGGAAAGGAACTTTCCCGCCCAGAAAACCGGCCATCTCCAACCCGAAGCTGTAAGAGGGGTCGTCGTCGTAGAAAGCGTCCATTTTGCTGGTGTTTTGAATCCATCGACCTGCCTTCCTGATATCCTCGCGCCTGATCCGTAACAATTTGGCTTCGCTTGAGCCACTGTGCCGACCAGAATGGGTTATATGACGGCACGATACGTGCTGGCGCTGGAAAACGGTGCTTGTAGCGTCCCTTTGGCCTTCGTATGACACCTCAGCCGCGAGGTCGGGCCAGCTGTGAAGAAGTTTTGTATTGACCCAGTTGGGGTCATCAAAGTTTGGCGGGGCTCGTTCTTCACCTAGAGTCGTACCCATTTCATGTAAAATGTTTGTTATGTTCATGTCAAAAGCTATAACCCACATGCTAGGTAAGTAGAGCGAGAGTATACTTACGTGGAACAAGTCATAAAAGTAAAACCCAAGTGCACCAACACTGCAACGACGCACATCAGAATGCCTAACAGCTGTGCCATAGAGCAGCTTCCCACTTTTGTTGGTTTTACCTCTGTGGAAGGCAAACATCAGGTAGACCAAGTTCTGTGCACCGCCTACTAGATTGGTGGCAGGATCAATGAAAATGTCTGAATAACTGACTCCTCGAAGATCTTCATCCCGCAGCATCATAGCGTGTCTGATTGCGAGTGAAAGATGCAGCTTCATCGAAGGCGACGATGCTGACACAGGCTGCTGCCAAGAGTCTAGAAGACACCTAACGACAGGAATAATACAAGATGTCACTATTGATATATTCAACATAGTATCGTACCACGCGGCTCTTGAACGAACTCATAATCATCTCATACCTCAAATGCTCGTCAATCGAGTAGGTGTTTCGAACTGTACAAGAGGCAGACCAGTTGCGGTGATTGACCAATTCACCATATACAAGATCGTTGCTGTATTTGGCAAGGATCTCCTTGACAGCCTTACTGCCTCGCAAGGCCGATGCCGAGTTGGGGCTGACAATGCGCTGGATCTGCCGAGTCTGCAGATGGACTAGCGCTTTCAGTGCTTGATCCATAGTTGCGCCCTCACATAGGCCATGGAGAATCTTGGTGTTGTCCGCTTCCGGCTCGACGTCTTTTAAAACTGGTTGAAAGCACCAGAAAGACAGAAAAAATTTGAATGCAGGAACACAAGGTATACAGATTCTGCTCATACCAATGCCTGACCACTTCTCATCTCTTACATAACCGGACAGAACTTACACAAGCGTAGGTCAACAGCTCGTCGCGCAGCCTTTGTTTCATGAGGTGCCAAGGCGATCGCCATCCTAACATCTTTCGTGTCGCCGGGCTTGAAGACCTTTGGTGTCTTTCTTTTAAACATGATGTCCTTGAAGAACACAAGGACTTTGTTCTCGTGCACCTCAAATCGAAGGTCGTTTTCGAACGCATACGTCTCGTTACAAAAATCCTACAAGAGAACAAGAGATGAAATCATGACTCGCATATAAGATTTCTTGAACTGTTGATCGGACAACAGGTCGGCCAGTGAACAAAACCAATATGACTGAATCGATGGGCATTTATAACATCCTTACCCGGAAGAGTCTAAGGTACGTTGTATACTGCTCCTTGGTATTGGCTGCCAAATTTTCGTTGGCGAGACCCATGCCTTGAACTCGGAGCGTTAGAGCTCTCTGATGCGCATCGCTTGCTGACGAACTGTCTTCCTGGACTTCGCTCTCGGCAACAGATTGGAGAGTAGGAAGTGTCACCAGCTCTCTCATCAAGCTACTAAACTCCTCTGCAATAGAAAAAGATCGTTTCAAACCGTTAGATCCTCCGAGATGACATAGGTAAAAATCACAGCGGTCTCTGGAATACATACCCTCGGCGCGGCTGGCTGTACGCTTCGCCCGAGGCCCTCGTTTTCCCTTCGGTGGCAGAACCGGAGGACTGAGTTTCAGCTCTGGTTCGGACGAAGATCCATCCGAGACGTCGGACTCAAAGGTGGTCGACGGATCTAGGCGACCATAAGGTGTAAGTAAGGGCTGAAAATAGCACGGCGTACATAAAAAGCATTAAACATCATCATACCCGTCGTCTTGCGCTTCTTTGAGGATCTTACTGTCGTGGGCGCCGAAGACGAAGCGCTGCACGAGGAGTCATTTGGCTGAGATTGTGAAGGCGGTTGTGAAGGCGGTTGTGAGGGCGGTTGTGAGAGCGGTTGTGAAAGCGGTTGTGAAAGCGGTTGTACTTGTGATTGTGAAGTCTGAGTTTGAGTTTGAGATTGAGATTGCTGTGTTTGCTGAGGTGATGCAGGTTGCGTTTGTTGAGATGAGGTTGGCTGCAATGGTTGGGCGGGTGCTTCCTTTGGGTGCTCGAATGGAGCTTCCTGTGCTTGCTGAATGGTTGGTTCCTGAGGCTCCTGTGGCTCTTCGTGTTGTTGTTGTGCTGATGCAGATGCTGGTTGAGATGCTGGGCGTTTGGTTCCTCTAGGCTTGTTCACCATTTGGCTCGAATGAATGAATGTTGCTGTTTGATTGTGAATGTAGTTTGCATTGGTAAAACGTGAGGAGGAAAAACACAAGAGGAGGGGGTGGAAAGGGAACAAGCATAGAGGCTCTGTCCACCTGGCTACACTGCCCGCCAGCGGTGTCAACAAACAGAGATCGTTTCAGCCAATCATGCAGCCAGAAACTCTTTTACCAGTGTATTCTATCCGTTTGACCTGACCTCTCTAAGCGAAATTTTCAGCCATTCCATTGGAGGACGTGGTTCAAGCCCAAGAAGGCGCATTGCAAAAACGTCTAGCGAATGTTCTACCTCCATGCCATACTCTGAAGTGTTTTCACTCGCCGTAGCCATTGTACAGTTCTAGTAGTAATTGTTGTCATATCTTTATTGTGCTTCTACATAAAAAGGATTGTTTACGAGATGATCCATCGTCTCTAGTTCAAGGGCCAACTTGGCCTTTGCTGCCAGCTGTTCCTTGAGGTAGCTGACAAAATAAATCTTGTCGCGTGCCATGGTGCAATCGTAAGCGATCTCTAGACTCTCAATTGTGTCCAGACGCCTCCTCTCCTGGAGGAGCCGGGTATCCTCCAAAAGAATCTCAGCAGCCTTACGCAAAACTTCGCCTCGTTCTTCCATTTCTGCCTGTGTTCGCCTCGTTCCAGCATTCTCGACCCTGTCGTTTCCAGAGTGACCCGAAGACGACTCGTTCCCGCTCGAGGCAATTCCAGACAATTCTGTATCTGAAGATTCTGAACCCGCAGACGGCCTCACATGGAAGTCCACTTTCCTAGATTTGCATCCTCGGCCGACTGTCTTGGTAATCATTTCGGTCAAGACCTCCAGAGGCGAGGGAGAATGAAAGTCAAGATCATCAGGGTCCTCATCTTCGCTGATCTCGTCGTCACTATTCCCTGGGCGTACACCTTTTGGAGTGAAGAATCTGGTAAAAACTGGATTGGTCCGCAGTTCTTCACACTTGGCCGCTACAAATCCAGATCCTCCCAGTTCTGAATGCAGTCGATTGAAGTGCATCTCTGGCGTGTCGAGATGTGACAAAAGATCACTCTCTTCGGTCTTGTCCAGACTCTTGTAGGACCCTTTCCCTTGTGGGGGAAGTGACAATGGCAGTATCACGGATGCGTCGACAAGGGAGATCGCCACCTCACTGGTTCCTCCTCGACTTGAATGCTGCATCCATGGTTTCTCTTTGATGACAGCTTGGAGGACGCGTCGATCTTGAGCGTCTACATGAGCCGACCATTGAAGTACTGATTCGTCCCATGACTGCCGCATGGCGTCGTTCTCAAGGCTATCGCTTTGAGGCGCGTCCAGTTCTGTGCCATTTTTTTTTCCGTTCACGTTTGCGATGCTGAGGCTGATCCGTTTTCGAGCCATTTCGACCACCCGATCTTCTTCTTGCGTTGTGGAAAGAGCCTTACGATGACGTTCACTGAACAGTGGGACATGTCGAAAGCAATGGCGGACGGTCTCAGGTGTAACGAGGTTCCAAGCTTGAACAATGTGCTTCCACGCAATGTAGTTTGGGATGTGAGAAGCCACTCTTCTGGCGTTACTGGGTCGTCGAAGAAGCTGTTGGCGATGTACCATTGTTGAGATCGCCAAAAAGTCTTGGTAATAGTTTTTGAAGACGGCAATCATGCCAGCGTCCAGTGGCTGGGTCATTGAGGTCGAGTTCTTGGGTAGCGTGACGATCTCAATGTTCGAGATTGTTTCCATAAACGCAGAATCGTCCATGATGAGATGGCCAGGCGCGCTGTCCATGAGCAGCAGGATCTTGCGGTCAGGCGACTCCTGTCTGATGCTCTCGGAAAATCGTTCCAACCAGCCTTTGAAGACAACTTTGCGCATGTAGGCGACTCGTTGCTCGTCGGGCTGCAGTTCCAACTGTGCCTTGGTAAAAGGAGAGAGGCTATTCGGCATATTCAAAGCTGTAGTAGCATCAGCCTCAAAGATATGATGCAAAGTGTGCAGAAGCAAGCGACGACCGACTAGGGCATAGACACTGTACTCACATAAAATGAGAGGCTTTCTCTTATCAGTACCCGTGGCATTCACGCAAAAAAGAACCGATATGCGATCTCCTTTTTGCGGCTTCACTCCTGACCTCTTCATAGTGTCAAGCGTCCAGCTTGTCAGCCATTTCGTGTAGATCCCCGTCTCGTCACAGTTGTATATGTCCTTGAGCTCATACTGGTCCAGCTTGGTCTTGATGGTCTCGGCCTCTTCCTTGATATCATCCCAGTTCACCGAGGCCGCTTCGCCCGTCATCTTGTAGTATTTCAAAGCCCAAGATTTGACAAACTTGTTTGCCCAATCCGAGGACCAAGTCGGTCCTCTACCTTGCTTGTCCTTCAAAGGACCGTGTCGAGCAGACCATGACCAGTAGACGTCTTGGGCCAGGAGGCGAAGCACCTTGTGGTTGATAGGGATTTGACGCTCGCGGAAATACCGAAGCCATTCGTAAAGTATGAACTCCACCGGTAAGAACGGCCGATCCTCCAACCTGCTTCGAGTGTCTGCGACCGCATCTGGCATCATATTTTTTTTGGCCAGCAACAGTTTTTCCTCCTTGAGGAGGCGCTGCACGCGGTTCTTTTTACTGAATAGTTCTTCAAACCGCCGGATGCTCGGTTTGGCTCCTAACGCCTTCATATCATGAGACCATTGGTGAAAATGGGCGAGGAGCTCCAACTTTTCATTCCAGGTTAACTCGGCACTGCGATTTGAGCTCTTGCTACCTTTCAGGGGAGACATCGAAAGGATAGGGCGAAAACGAGCATTTGTTGTCGCCCTGCTACGCGGAGACGGGGGCATCCCGATAGCATGCAAACTGGTATGGTCTTGAGGTTAGCCAATCATATAGTGGGGACTCACTTCTGTGCCTCACGGAACTGCCTTTACCTTAGAGATGATGCTTGAATCTAACCCTCATCGCATTGCCCATCCTGGCGCCAGCTAACCTCAGGCCAAGCAGTCACGATGCATACATCGTAACCATGCGACAAACACTTAGGGAGGTCAGGCCAAATGGATAGAATGAACACACTCAATTACAAGCCAATCAAATTGCTCAGAATATAAGAAATGTCGCTAATTGTGGCAACTTGCCACATCTTGCGACGGGGGACTGTAATGTATTACTGTTGTACCCTGAATGACCATGCGCATAATAGCCAATCAGAACATACGCGTCACACCATGGACCGAGGGCGAAGATTTTATGTTCGCTCCCACGCTTTTTTTTTTTTTTTTTTTTTTTTTGGCTTTATCTCGCTCACATTGCACTCTCACTTTCGTTCTCCATCAACACGCCCACATCCTCACCTAGCCCTCTGTCGTCTCCATAAGCATCGTTTTGGAGCGTTCCTCATAAACGACAAGTAATTCATCCTTTATCCGTTAGTTGTCATGTTCTCCTGGTCTCTTAACTACAGGGTATGTTTAAACCATAGCATACATATCTTTAATACCACCCTGCTCGAAGCCGTCTGATTACTTACATGTATCAACTCCCTCACGTACTCTCCCTATCTAGACAGACAATATTAAAATGGGAAAAAAGATTGGCAGTGGTGCCCAAGCTGAAATCTTTAAAGCCAAGTACGGACTCGATGAGGTTGTGGTCAAGAGATTCCTCGATTCGACAGACAAGCACACACGGCAGGAAGTCGATATCATCAAGCGGCTCACTCACAGAAACATTGTCCAGTTCTATCATGTTCATCATGACATGCTCGTCATGGAGTACGTCGAAGGTGGCAGTCTGGCAGATGCGATAGTGGGGAGGGGTCTCAAGAGCTGGGAGGTCAAGACGCATATTGCCAAAGATATCTCTCTCGGACTTGCATATCTCCATTCCCAGGGTATCATCCACTGCGACATCAAGAGCTCCAACATTCTCGTTACCGAGTACAAAGAAGCCAGGATATGTGACTTTGGGCTTGCGACGAGGGTTGGCGAGAGTGGCGGAGGAGGCACACTTCAGTGGATGGCACCCGAGTTATTACAGAATCCCCCGCTGTACACAGGCAAGTCCGACGTTTATGCGTTGGGAATGGTTATGTGGGAGATGGCATCCGAGTCTACCCAGCCCTATCGCGGACACACTCCCGATGGCATGGCGCATTGCATCTTGAACGGCATCCTAGAGAAGTATCCAGACGACACACCCAAAGCTTATGCAACCTGCATTCAAATTTGCTGGTCGCTGCAGCCTGATAGGAGGCCTGCTGCCATGAATATTCTTGCAGATATTGAGCGATCTTCAAATCCACAAGGTGAACCAGAACAGCAACAAGAACGCGCGGCCAACAAAGGCGAGAAGATTCATTATCTTAAGGCCCTGAAACAATATTTCAGGACGAGCGAGTCGTTAGGGGTCATGGATATACTCAAGAACGGCAACATGCTCGATATCGGCAAGACAATGGATTGGTTTAATAGCTCCGCTGGGGGAAGTGAGTCGGCAGAAGCCATGTTCAAGATGGGTGCCATGTACTATTCTGGTGCTGGTGTGGTGCGAGATTACGGCAAAGCCCTGGAGTGGTGCCGCGCGGCAAGCGAGGCTGGAGTACCTGTAGCAATGCTCAAGATCGGTCAGATGTATCAGTATGGTCGTGGTGTGGAACAGGATGACCGTGAGGCGGCGTCATGGTACTGCAAGGCAGAAGAGGCAGTGAATGAGCAAGGCAGACTCAACAATCGCATGGTTCATCACGATGCAGGAGTTTCCGAACACCACAGAAGATCAATGGAGTGGTTCAGGACCGCTTTAGACGTAGGGTCAGCAGCTACCAGTCTTCAAATTGGTATTACGTATTTCAGAGGTGGTCATCTAGAACAGGACTTCAGCAAAGCTGTGAAGTGGTTCCTCAAAGCAAGCGATGCCGGAGACGCTGGGGCCAAACACAACATAGGCTTCTTGTACTATAATGGTCAAGGTGTTGAGCAGGACTACGGCAAGGCTATGGAGTGGTATCTCAAAGCAAGCGATGCTGGAAATACCTCCAGTCTCTTCGGTATTGGCTTCTTGTACAAGAATGGTCAAGGTGTTGAGCAGGACTACGGCAAGGCTATGGAGTGGTATCTGAAGGCAAGCGATGCTGGAAATACCTCCAGTCTCTTCGGTATTGGCCTCTTGTACGACAATGGTCAAGGTGTTAAGCAGGACTACGGCAAGGCTATGGAGTGGTATCTCAAAGCAAGCGATGCTGGAGATACCTCCTGTCTCCTCAATATTGGCCTCTTGTACTATAATGGTCAAGGTGTTGAGCAGGACTACGGCAAGGCTATGGAGTGGTATCTCAAAGCAAGCGATGCCGGAGACGCTGGGGCCAAACACAGCATAGGTTTCTTGTACAAAAATGGTCAAGGTGTTGAGCAGGATTACGGCAAGGCTATGGAGTGGTATCTCAAAGCAAGCGATGCCGGAGACGCTGGGGCCAAACACAGCATAGGCTTCTTGTACAAAAATGGTCAAGGTGTCGAGCAGGACTACGGCAAGGCTATGGAGTGGTATCTCAAAGCAAGCGATGCTGGAGATACCTCCTGTCTCCTCAATATTGGCCTCTTGTACAAGAATGGTCAAGGTGTTGAGCAGGACTACGGCAAGGCTATGGAGTGGTATCTGAAGGCAAGCGATGCTGGAAATACTTCCAGTCTCCTCAATATTGGCCTATTGTACTATAATGGTCAAGGTGTTGAGCAGGACTACGGCAAGGCTATGGAGTGGTATCTCAAAGCAAGCGATGCCGGAGACGCTGGGGCCAAACACAACATAGGCTTCTTGTACTATAATGGTCAAGGTGTTGAGCAGGACTACGGCAAGGCTATGGAGTGGTATCTGAAGGCAAGCGATGCTGGAAATGCCTCCAGTCTCCTCAATATTGGCCTCTTGTACTATAATGGTCAAGGTGTTGAGCAGGACTACGGCAAGGCTATGGAGTGGCATCTCAAAGCAAGCGATGCCGGAGACGCTGGGGCCAAACACAGCATAGGCTTCTTGTACAACAATGGTCAAGGTGTTGAGCAGGACTACGGCAAGGCTTTGGAGTGGTATCTTAAAGCAAGCGATGCCGGAAACGCTGCAGCCATGTGCAACATCGGCGATATGTATGAGAATGGTCAAGGTGTCGAGCAGGACTATGGCAATGCTCTAGAATGGTACCTAAAAGGAAGCGATGGTGGAAATGCTATGGCGATATTGAGTATCGGCGACTTGTATCGTAATGGTAAAGGGGTAGCGCAGGATCAACACCAGGCTTTGGAATGGTACATTAAGGCGCACGATTCCGAATGCGCAGAGGCTGGCGCTCGCATCAAGGAAATGCACGATGAAGGAATACAATAAAACTACCATATCTGCCGGATCATTATAAAAAAGGGAGTTAAGCAAATGAGAATGGAATAACGGGCTTGTGGCAGCCAAGCGCTCATAGCGACGTTGCTTTTTGATCCTTCGATGTCGGCTCTTCCTATCATACTGAAGCAGAATTCAGTAAGCGTTGGATTGTTCACCCACTCATAGGGAACGTGAGCTGGGTTTAGACCGTCGTGAGACAGGTTAGTTTTACCCTACTGATGAAATGTTGTTGCAGTAGTAATTGAACTTAGTACGAGAGGAACCGTTCATTCGGATAATTGGTATTTGGGCCTGCATGAGCAAGCAATGGCCCGAAGCTATCATCCGTTGGATTATGGCTGAACGCCTCTAAGTCAGAATCCGTGCTAGAACGCGACGATTACCGCCTTTTCCGATTTTTAGTTGAATACGAATAGACCTCCGGGTCCTGAATCATATTACGTGGGGTGGTCTTGGAGCGGAAAGGCTTCATGAGGCTCCTGCTAATGTTAATTTCAAATATTGGAAGAGATAAATCCATTGCAGACGACTTTTAAGCAACGGTGTATTGTAAGCAGTAGAGACGCTCTGTTGCGTCGATCTGCTGAGATTAAGCACTATGTTGTACAGATTTGTTCGCCTCTTTTTTTCTCTCTCATTAGTACAACAATTAAGGGGTCAAATTGCTGCCATTTGGTCCTCTGAGATTGTATCACCAGGAATTCCTTGTAACTGAACGGCGGACTGAAAGCGGCCAAGCTGTTTCGTTGCTAGGAATCACTGAGGCTAAACACTGTGATGCACAGATTTACATTTTCGGGCATTGATTAGTGGTGCTCGTTTCAGAACTTTGCTTATATGGTTAAAGCACACTCAGAAATGATTGTTAACCGGGGTTCGAATCCTCGGAGTTCTATAAATATTTTTACTCGTCGTCCGTCAGGTATGCCTCGCTGACTTTTGTTCAGTTTCGTTGTTTGAGAGCAAATGACTGTTATTGTAACGACAGGGGCAGCACGGAATGTTAAAATGGTGATGTGATGCTTAAGATTAATGGCCACTGTGCAAACATATCACTGAATCACCTTATGCCTCTTTAATTTCGTACATATTTCCATAACAGATGCTTTGACGGGTTTAGAGTGATCAGCTAGCTCCCGTATTGCTCTCACGACTCACACCACCTCACTAAGCCAGTATATTCAGACTTGAGTTATTCTTATTCTTTTTTGGCTCAATCAGTGCCTGACCTCCGCTGTCTGCGATCGAGTTACTCACCAAGTTCAAAGTGGTCAGAGTCGAGTTGGTCTTGAGTGCCTCTGACAGATGTGGTCATAGTCCAAGTAGAAAATTGATCTGAGAATGAAAAATGAGACTTTCTGAGCCATATTCGAAATTTGCATACAAGGAAATTGATTTTCCATGGTTACCTCATGAATATATCCCTGCTTCACGTTGAACAGCTTCAAAGGCTGATGTTGTAAGTATTGCCTTGTCCACCTCCATAGGTTCAGTACGAATTAAACCTTGCTCTGTGTAACAGCAAAGTCGGTTGCCTTGTACCTGTAATGACATGACATGCCGGCAGCTATCACGAAATAGATGGTTCTTATAGACAAGTACTACTTCCGTCTCTGACAAGCCCGCAAGTGCCATACAGAGTGAATGACGGTGGTCGCCTAATGCCGATGCTGCTGAGGACCTGACATCTGCAAGTTCATCCTTGAGTGCGCCAATGAGGGACTGGATGGCCGCTTCTGACAACGTGGACTGGTTGCCTAATGCCATTGCTGCTGAGGACCCGACATCTGCATCTTCATCCTTGAGTGCGCCAAGGAAGGACTGGATGGCCGCTTCTGACAACGTGGACTGGTTGCCTAATGCATTTGCTGCTCTCCTCCTGACATCTGCATGTTCATCCTTGAGTGCGCCAAGGAAGGACTGGATGGCCGCTTCTGACAACGTGGACTGGTTGCCTAATGCCAATGCTGCTGAGGACCTGACATCTGCATCTTCATCCTTGAGTGCGCCAAGGAAGGACTGGATGGCCGCTTCTGACAACGTGGACTGGTTGCCTAATGCCCATGCTGCTAAGGACCTGACATCTGCATGTTCATCCTTGAGTGCACCCAGGAAGGACTGGATGGCCGCTTCTGACAACGTGGACTGCATGCCTAATGCTAATGCTGCTCTCCTGACATGTGCATGTTCATCCTTGAGTGCGCCAAGGAGGGACTGGATAGCCGCTTCTGACAACGTGGACTGGTTGCCTAATGCCCATGCTGCTGAGGACCTGACATCTGCATCGTCATCCTTGAGTGCGCCAAGGAGGGTCTGGATGACCTCTTCTGTGGACTGCTTGCCTAATGCCTCTGCTGCTAAGCGGCTGACAGCTGTATCTTTATCCTTGAATGCGCCAAGGAGGGACTGGATGGCCGCTTCTGACAACGTGGACTGGTTGCCTAATGCCCATGCTGCTCTCCACCTGACATCTGCATGTTCATCCTTGAGTGCGCCAAGGAGGGACTGGATGGCCGCATCTGACAACGTGGACTGCTTGCCTAATGCCTCTGCTGCTGAGGACCTGACATCTGCATCTTCATCCTTGAGTGCGTCAAGGAGGGACTGGATGGCCGCTTCTGACAACGTGGACTGGTTACCTAATGCCTCTACTGCTCTCCACCTGACATCTGCATCGTCATCCTTGAGTGCGCCAAGGAGGGTCTGGATGGCCTCTTCTGTGGACTGTTTGCCTAATGCCTCTGCTGCTAAGCGGCTGACAGCTGTATCTTTATCCTTGAATGCGCCAAGGAGGGACTGGATGGCCGCTTTTGACAACGCGGACTGGTTGCCTAATGCCGATGCTGCTCTCCACCTGACAAATGCATCTTTATCCTTGAGTGCGCCAAGGAGGGACTGGATGGCCGCATCTGACAACGTGGACTGCTTGCCTAATGCCTCTGCTGCTGAGGACCTGACATCTGCATGTTCATCCTTGAGTGCGCCAACGAGGGACTGGATGGCCGCTTCTGACAACGTAGAACGAGCCCCCAAAGTCTTCACAAGAATTAACTTCGATGAACTCCTCAAGCCCAAGTTCTTGACCAGAAGGGTTTCTGGGAACGAGCTCCGACTACCCAGCATGCTTCTGGCGTCCTCACCGTGACAGGTTTGAATCTCAAAGTGCATCCACTTTATCAGCTCCGCATCTAATCTCGTCACAACCGTGGCATCCAATCGATCTCGCGCCTCATTGAGACAAGAAGCCAGTATCTGCTGATGCCGACCTCCGATTAGATCGCGTGGTGCTCCTTGAAATAGCTCGAAAAAGTCCTTCAACACCTCTCCTTCCAGCAGTCCTGCTACCATCCACCACATAATCTCGTATCGAGGGTTGTATTTGTGCTGCTGCACGAATGCTTTTGCTTGCTCCACGGTCATCATTCCAGCTGGAAGTGGTTGTTGTAGATCCTGGGCCGACCTTGTAGCGGCCAAGTAGTCTTTCATCCCAGTTGCAATCGGTTGTTGAAAATGTTGAGCTAACCATGTTGCCGCAAAATACTCTTGAAAGGTCAGATGAAGAAAGTACCACGCTTGCAGAGATCCGTTTTTGCTGGTATCCAGATCCGCATCCGCTGTGTGCAGAAATGACGTCTGCTTCATCATGTCGAGCAGCTGAGGTGGTAAATGGCGATCATTGACTGTTGTGCGATACTTTTCGAGATCCCGAAACGCACAGCGTAGGGCCTTCTCATCAAACTCGATTTGGTGATCGTTCGTTAGCCCTTTGAAGGCGAGATATCCAAGATGTTGCATCTCAGTCGCCATTAACTCGTCGACTTCTTGAGGCTCCAGCTGGTTGATATGGTCCTGTGTCAGTGTCTCTCCTCTTGCTGATTTCTTTAGCCGCAATGCATCCTTGCACCATAGTTTGCGAACCATGAGTTGATACAGTCCTGTCATGGTGATTGCCGGACCGTCAGTTGGAAGTGAATCCCAGCTGAAGCAGATCACGTCGAGTTGCACAGGGATGTTGACAAGACCCTGCATCAATGGCGTTCGTTGAATGAAATCCCGAACAGTCTTGGCCGCCTCAGGCACCAGTACATTTGTCAGGAAGTCGGAGACATTCTGCTGGCTAAACCCAATGGTCTCGAGTTCTAGATCAATTGTTGGCAGTAACGACCTGTCCACGCCCGATGGTCTTGAAGTGATGACGACGTGTTGTTGTGCAAGAAGGGTCTTTAGGAAGGTCTTCAACGCAAGGCCATCATCATATCGTGTGTCCTTTGCAATCTCGTCGAGACCATCCAAGACGAAAAGTACCCTGCCTCGCTGAGCAGAAACTGCAAGTTCGTGGGCCAGCGCACCATCGTCTTGATCGAAGCCTTGCGTGAAGAACTTCTCCTGGAAAAGCCCCTCCAAAGTGCGGGACTTGAATGCTCTGATTTGACGCAGTGGAAGCCACAGTACAGTGTCGAAGCGATCCCTCCACAATCCGGTCTGATGTGCATGTACAAGCTTCTTGCAAAGCGTTGTCTTGCCGACTCCTGCCCGTCCTTGCACCAAGATGATTTTAGGAACGTCTTCCTTTCCATCACGTAGCTTGCGCTTATTGAAAAGTTCCTCCAAGGGGATTGGCTTCTGCATATCGACTTGTCCTACCGCTTCAGAGCTCGGGATTCGATGGAAGACAGCTGCCTGCTCCTTGATTTGTTGCTTATCCCTCTCCCGCTGTGCTGGAGCCTCGACAATGGCTAGATTGACAAAGCATGTCTCCAACGGCAGTATATCTCCTGAAACTCTTAGGATCACGAGGTCCTCTTTGTAGTAGGACTTAAGAGCGGAATGAACGTCTTTGAGACTTGGCTGAGGGACCACTACAGCCTGTAGGATGGTGTCAAGTGTAGCAGGTATATTATCCATTGTCGCATCACGATGATCCCTATCCTGAACGGTCTTAAACAGAATCCCTTTAGGTGCAGCAAGCCAGGCGGGGTCCCAGACTGGTCGCAGGTCGCCTAGGTACGTCTTTGGATTGGCCACGTCGTCCTTCATGTCGCCTGTAGAGCTTTCCAGTGTCTTCTTTAGACGCCGAAGAGTGCTCTGTACCATCTCAGGCACCAGGGGAATAGGATTCTCTCCCAGGGCAGTGAGAAACTTGATGGCACCATCCCTGACCGCATCATCCATTTGTACCATTGCAATCTGCTCGAGCCGCAGAACCACTCCAAGCTGAAAGCAGATATCGGACTGGAACCTGCTGTGAAGCACAAACTCTTCAAGCTGCCACCAACTACGCTGTCCTACAAGATAGTCGACGTAAATCAAGCCCTGGTACCAGCGATCCTGAATGGAGAAGTCGAATATTTCCTTGATGTTTTGGTATACCGACTCTGCGCTGGCCAAATTGAACTTGGTTGCCATGCTTGATACGTTCCCGGCTAACACGAATGCCAGTTTCCCACGGCGGAAGACGCTCATCGGGAATGATTCATCGTTGCCAACGATGGCAAGAGCCTGCTTAGCATACAGTGCTTGGAAGCATACCATCACGTTTGAATGTGAGGTTAGGCCTGTCAAGTGAGTCCTCAGGTCATTGTAGACGCCCTCACGATCGAGCCCAAACACTCCTCTGCGCACCATGGCGTCAAAGAGTGCATTGAGAGCGGACAGCAAAGGTACCAGCTGAAGATCATTGTTGACAGTACGGATGCCATGCAGACGCTTTTGGAGCGATGCGAGCATTTCCACGAAGGCACCTTGCATTGAACCCATATCAATGTCGTCAGGAAACAAGTCCAAGATAACTGCCAGCCCTTGAAGCGCGATATCGGAGAGGAGAGGTATATCTCTCAGCACACGGAGGATCTCTGTGACAAGATGCAGGAAGATATCTCGATCTTGGATGTCAGCCAGGACTACCAGCTCCTGCACAGTGTCAAACGTCACTTGGCGTTGCCCGAACTCCTTGATGATGTCGTAGATCTGTTGTCCAATGATCCCGCGCGCAGCCTCGTCCGCAGTCTTGTAGGCGGCGGTCAGGGAGCGAACATCTGAGACTGTGCCAAAAGCACCGACAGCAAGCTCGGCCGAAGTCGAGGGTGTACCCACTGTGGATGGGCTGGCTGAAGTGGATGTCGTCATGCAAGTTGATACCGACATGGCGAGGGATTGGGAGTCGGCGATGGAGAGAGAAGCAACAGTGGACTGAGTGGACTGAGTGGACAATGCCGGTCTTGGAAAGAAGGATTGCTGTTGAGTTGGGGAGGGAGATGGATGCTTCCACACTTGTTTGAACGTCTCTTTCGCGTTGTGGGCGCGCGCACGCCATCCAACTGGAATGAATCGGTCAGGGTCACTGCCTTCCATAGATGCCTTGCAGAGGGGTAGAATCGCCAGCCGATCGTGAGCCTCGCTGGGGTAGACCTTGGCAGCCTTCTCATACTTTGCTTTGGCCTTGTCGAAATCACCTCGGTTTCGATATTCATCGCCCTTCTTGATCGCTTCTAAACCTTGCTGCACTTTAGGATGGAATGCCATACAGATTGTTAGCTGTCGATTCCTTGCACCAAAAAAACTCGTTTGCCACTACAAATCTAAGTTTCTTACGCTCGCGGTCATTGACAATGGAGAGTCTGCCGGTGAGAGGCGTGCTGGACTCTTTGTAGGTCGGCGTCGATGCTATTAAGTAGTAGAGCGAAGAGATCTTGAATACGCTATACCCTCATGAACAAACATTCCCTGTAACATTTATAAAAACACACTGCTTACAAGTCATGGTGGATTTGTTAAAGCTTTCTGGAGCGATAAGGTGGGATCAATCGTTTGCGCTGTTGGCTAACGTTGTTGCTGGACTGTGGAGATGACAACCTCATGTAAATAGCTTTGTCCACACTAATATACAATACCTATATCTAAATTGAACGACTCATCTCAGGTCACTTACCAAGAAAGCGAAAGTGAGGGAGAGGAGAGTTGACAGAGCTTTTGGTTCGTATGGGAGTGAAGGCAAATTGGAGGAGCAGAATGACATTTTTCCATATTAAAAGGCACGCCAAGCCTCAGTAATTTGTGTGCAGTACACAAGCCTTTTGCAAACCTTAATTTTTCCAGCTCTGGAATTACCCCTGAATCGCTCCGCGGCGATCACAAACACTCTCTCTCCCTAGCAGTATTTTATTACCAGGGCACAAGGGGTTGATTGATGCGATTTCCAATACAGTCGCTCGTTCGCGTTTGTTCTCTAAGCAATCGAAACACATTCATATTGCAATCTGCCTGAGCTCCATCACTTGAGAAAAACAAAGTGTGTGGGCGAATGAGAGTAGTCTTGGACCTGTGAATACCGATGAGAGAGAGGGAAACATGCAAATCTCTGAAAGCAAAGACGTGGAAGGAGACATAAGCAAATCATGCATCCTGGTTATGCGAGTGCAGAGGGTTCTTGACAACTGGTAAGTTCAATCATGCACTAGAAAGAGTAGGGGAGAGTGAGTGACAAGGAACGCCTTTCGTCTTTTTATGCACCGACCGCGTATTTTATTTCTTCCCGTACAATGCAAAATTCCCGTGCATATCGTATTCGCTCAATGCTGAACATTTTCCTTCAATGAATGGACCATAGCAACAAACACAATTGGTATTTTGAATCGCCATAAACCAGAGAAGGCCGGCAGGTCCCTCAGGTCAGGCAAGTGAAAAGCTTCATGACCCCAACCATCACAGCGTGCGTTTACTTCTTTCAAACTCATCTAGACGTTGTTGCAGCTGCTTGATTGTCGCTTCATGTTCTTCAACAGTCTTTTGAAGCCGAGTATTGTGCGCCATGACGTTCGCTAACGCCGCTTCCAAATGAAGTCTCAAGTACAGGTTGAACCCAGGGGTGCCAACACGCTGTCGTCTTGAGTTTCGTCGGGGATAAAGACGTGGTGTCCGCGCACGGTGCGTAGGCGAGGTACAAGGAGGGGCAGTAGGCTGTGGAGGTGCAGTGGATCCACTTGTGGCTGGCGAAGCACTGCTTGAAGGCATGGTTGACGGTCCAGGTTCATACAGAGTGCAACCCTCGTGGTGGTATGCAATGGCCGATGGCGGGGATAAGGTTGCCCCACAGGTACAGGTAAAATCCATGCTTGGTCTCACTGTTAACGAGAAGTGGTTTTGAAAAGATGTGTTGGGATAATGGGAAGGAAGAGAAAAAGCTGGCAAACATCACAACTGTATTCGACAGTACCTTCTAACAATGAGGATTTAACATTGAGGGAGTAATGGCGAAGCTCATGCCGTAGCTGTGTTTGGGAAGTTCTTGGAGGTGCGTGCGGGATAGATTTAGCGGGACCGCAAACACAAAAAAAGGGGGCATGCCTTCCACATACCGCCCGGAAATTTCCTCTCAAATGGTGTCATTCTTGCACTGCCTCTATGCAGCATTTTTTTCAAGCATCCCATACAGGCGAAAGATGTTAGGTACACACTGTGGTTTAGGACCAATGTTCAGAGTGCAGAGTCTTCGTTCCCAGTTCCTGAGGTAGTTCATTGCTCATCATTCTCTCTATGAGAGTCTAACTAAGTGTACTTCTTCAAAAAAAACCTGGTCGGTCAGGACGCGGTGGAAGCATTGGGAAACGGAAGGGGTGAAAAGTAATGCCAAGGAAAAGGCGAGTGCTAAGGGAAAGAAGAACTCTACAAACAAGGGATAAATGGAGAGACCAGTAAGGCCACACACCAAAAAGGAGAAGGGAGAAAAAGAGTAGGCCAAAAAATAAGGAGTAGGGAAAAAGGAAGGAAGAAAAAAGGGGGTAAGGAAAGGGGTAAGGAGTTGCAGCAAGAAAAGGAAAACTGGGAAACTGAAGGGAGCAGTTGGTGTGGTGTGTGTGATGAGATGAGGTGTCATAACTGGGAAAGAAGGGGACAGTGTCATGATGTGCCCAGAACCAAGATTTCAGCCCAATCCTCTATGATTGCGCTAGTGTGGGAAAATAAGCCATGGATCAACCAGCATAACCTTTACAACATCTCGCTTGCATGGATGAGGAACAGCGCTTTGCTACACATGATTCTCTAGGTGACCTCATCCTTTCCATCTCTCGAGTTTAGCTTCGACCTAGTACCTTCCAACACAAGTTTGACGTACTCATCATCTTTCTTTCCTACAAAAGATTTTTCATCCGTCAATCCTAATGGATTACTCCCAGGCATCACCCGAATCCACTCGCATCTGGATGAAGTTCAATAAACTTCGGAACGATAAAATGAAGTCTCCGTTCGGGAAGAAGCTCGCACTTGAGTCGTATGTTCGAAACAAACTTCACACCGACAAGGCCCACATTGCTGACTCCGTCCTCAACTGCTTGAGGTCAAAACTCAATCTCCGCCTACCCTATGGATCTGGCCCAGGAATCATAAGTGAACTCAGAGAACTACTTCAGGACCTGCAGCCATCAAATAGCACTCCAGCAACCTCAACATCATTTGGACAACCTATCAACCAATGGGTAAAGAATACCCACAACAACAGCAGCAGCAACACCACCTCTACACCTTCCTCATGTTTGTCCCTTCCACCAGATTCTCTCTCAGCTGCAACAGTACACAACTCACTCTACAACCACTTTTCAGATGCTACTACACGTATACCAAATCTCGCAACTGCCTCTTCAAAACCGGTGGACAGCCACCCAACCCCGCATGATCAAGTCGAATCCCCAAGCTCTTCAAAGCGTGGTCGTTGTTCTACTCATGGATCGTTGCAAAAGAGTACCTCGTATGCTGGACCAGCTTCAAAGCGGGTTCGCTGCTCTTTTGAAGAGAACAGCTATGAGTCTGTGCACCCCGAGGTTCTCGAGCAGCAGAGTTGTCACAGCCTGTTCATGACATCACAAAAGATGTCCCGCGAAACAACGCAGGCTCTCCATGTCCTCACAGTGCAAAGACTGAAATTGTCTTCGTTGATGCTCCAAGCTACCATCGCGTGTCCAAGGCAATCTGGAGATGAAGAACCAGTTATGTTGGAGCTCTTTCTAGTTGCAAAGGATATAACCGACAGGATTGTTGAGTTGTCGCGGTATATTAAGGACCGTGTGGACTATATAGAACGCCTCTAGTTACAGTAAGGAAAAAAAAAGACTCACAAACTTACACTACCACATGAGCATGAAACGAGGATGGAAAGTCTCTCAGCTTGATTTGAACGTCATGTATGATAGCTCTCGTTGACACCTTACATTTGCGTCATTCAAATGTTTTAGGGATCAAGACAGGCAAAGTCCAAGATGAGAAATCAGGAAAGAACTGTTTGTTTGATGTTCTGGGAGGGTCAACCAGGCGAATAAAAAGCTGCACAAAAACTTCACCTATAAAGGCATTTTACCTCTGTGAAAATGGTCTCGTCCTAGAGGCTGAATGTAAGACCTCGCACATTTCCAGATTCATCCTTGGATCTGCCATTACTTTGAGATTCCATCTTCCCTCCCCATTCTTCTTGCGTCCTTTCAGAGACCATCCCTTGGATTTGTCAGACATATCTGATATTTACGACGAATTACTGACATCCAATGAGGGCTATCTCCTTGTCAAGCTCAAGGACGGAAACGAATTCAACGTCATATCATTTTTAGTCAAGAGGCGCTCATCAGTGTTCAGAACATAACCCTTCTCGCAGCCACGGCATCTATAGCTGTCGTGTTCGACCGTGAAACTTTCCAAAACACAATAGCCAGAGACGTTTCGTATGGAATGCAAACAGACAACCAAATCACAACCCAAAACATGGACAATTTGAAAGACCAATCGGACAGACTAGAAGAGTGTACCCTAAAGTAGGTACATTCTGGATGTAACTAGCGCCTTATAAAGTTACACGCTTTAATTTTTCACTTACAGTAAACCAGTTTCTTTCCTCACTCGAATGCTTCAGCTAACCTCAAACATAAGTCGTGTGGGTCGTCTGTTTTCTATCACCGGATATGCTTGGTCCAACTGGTTTGCGGAAAGGCCATCATTAAAACGACCGCACAACCAGTTTTTCACGCCCAACCGGTTTCTTGACCCCATTATTGTGCGTAAGCCTGCTTCATATAAACAGCAGCATCCAGCATCAGTCTTCGGAAAACACAACAAAACCTTGTTACCATATAACCTCGCCTCCATATCAACACCGTTTCGACAGGAATCGTCGAGCAGAGGTACTCTCAACTTGGAACACAGCCATAGTACACAAATACCCATCCTCCTCCGACCATATCAAGAGGACTGCATCCGAGCATGTCTTTCTAATCTAGCTGTTGGTCACAAAAGACAGCTAGTATCGCTTCCAACGGGAAGCGGCAAGACGGTCAGTGCTTCAAATAACAAAATCACTGTCCACCACTTGCTTTCAACCTTAATCCTAACCACCTTTCATAGGTTACGTTCACCGAGCTTATTAACAGAATTCCTCCACGTGATATCAAAGCAAATAAGGTCCTTATATTGGCCCACCGTAAGGAGTTGCTACAGCAACCTCTTGCCCACATCATCAGTAATGGATCTGGACTTGTATGTCGGTCTTTTTTCACCATACAGAATGTCACTGGATATTATACTTGACCTAACTGCGTACTTTCTTATCCTGCTTTAGAGTGTCTCATTCGAACAAGGAAATCGAGAAGCAAACATGGCAGCCGATGTCATTGTAGCTAGTGTGCAGAGCCTGGGAGGTCCCAAGGCATCACGGTTAAGAAAGTACAACGACAAAGCCTTCAAATGCATCATTGTGGATGAGGTACAGTATAGTGAGCTAGGTAATACTCGGTGCTCACACAAGTCAATGCACAACCACGCACTGAATGAAGCATCTATCCAATCACGACCTAGGCTCATCACGCCGTGTGTAACACCTACAAAAGAATATTCAAGAAGCTTGGAGCTGATAGATCAGATTCCCCAGTACTTTTGATAGGCTTCACTGCCACACCAGAGCGTACCGATGAACGACAACTTGTACCCGCTGTTTTTGATACTCTCTCGTACGAAAAGTCTTTCCATTCCATGATTGAAGAGAAATGGTAAGATGATCAATCCAACGTGGGAGTTATTGTATACAAGTGAATGCGGCTAAGCCGACTACGTGGCTATTATAGGTTGTGCCCTCCTCATATTATATCAATCAATACTGGCTTCAACTTGGGGTACCTAAAGCCGAAGAGGCGTGAGGATTTTTCGCTGAAAAGTCTGGCTAGAAGAGTCGATCAGAATCGACGAAATGAAATTATCGTTACTGGCTATGCGGATCACTGTAGTAAGTGCCCAGTATTCGCTAACGTAAGGGTGCTTCTAAATAATCTACCCCCTCACATTTTTTCTAATGCAAACTTTTATTCCGTCAATGCAAGAACAACGACTTTCAACAATCGTCTTCGCTGCTGACATGCATCACGTGGAATCTTTAACTGCAGCATTTCGACGTTCGGGCTATGACGCTCGAGGGCTATCCAGCAACACCCCGCTAAACGAACGCTACCACCTACTGAATGCCTTTAAGGAGCAAGAATTTCCTAAGTGAATTGCGGCATCTTGACAGAGGGAATAGGTGATAGCTTCGCTTCCCAAATCAGAGTTCAGACGTCAACTCAACTTGAATATGTTTATGTCGGACTCACTAACATTTACCACGATTACTACTCTAGATTTCCCTGCAGTCGACTCGATCATTATGGCCCGGCCAACCAAGTCACGTGTACTCATCATACAGATGATGGGCCGAGGGATGCGACTGTATCCCGGAAAGGACTACTGCCTTATACTTGATTTTGTGGATGTGATCAATAATGAGGTCATGAATACTATCCCAATAATATTGCACATGCAGGCCAAAAACCGTAAGCAATGGATAGCAACAGATTCTTAGTGGTGACGCAGGGTGCCATTGTGAAAGTGTACTCATGCATAAATGGGGTATAAAATAGTTTGGCCAGTGACTTCTCAAGGGAACTGAAGAATAATTCAGGTGTATGGTTGTTTTACAGGCCGAACCATTGTGTCTTGAAAGAATTTTTGCCTTCTGCTTTGCCTTTTGCTCCGCATGTGATAGGTCGTGTACCCCTACTTTTTTGCATGGCTGGCTTGTGGCAGCCAAGCGTTCCAACTGTTTTGCCTTCAGTCCAAACCTTTTTGAATAAATGAACAAGAATTTTTACGTCAGTCCGGATGCAACATGTTTTGCACTGATGCGTCAAAACTTTCAGGTCAGCAAGATGCTTGGCTGAGTCAAGACTTTCTTGACACTTGGCTGAGTCGAGCCTTTCTTGACACTTGGCTGAGCCAAATCAAGGTTCTAGACCTAGAGTCGGAATTTAAAACAGTGGCCTTGAAAATCCACACCACGACGAAGCATTTACCCGGTACAGTAGAGCCATATAAACAGCGTAGTAAGGGCGTCATAGGTAAAAAGTAAAAATGCAAGCTCCACTATTTTCAAACTTAAAAGGGCTTTGGGCCCTGGAGGCTGGATGGCTCTCCCAATCAAACTTTAAGCACCACATGTCATCGATTTCAATAGCAAAACACCGGTTTAGCAACCCAACCTCTAAGACTAACCGATATAGTTCAGCAAAAGATTTGGACATGTCTGGTGTAGCAGGGATCGGGTCTGATAGCTGGAAAAGAGTTGTATTTGTACTAATGATCTAACCTAGACTATATACTGGTTGTGACTACTGGTACTACTGTTACACCTTCCCCTTTTAAAAATGGATACCATGTGTCGTTTTGAATTCGTCAATCAACTCGGAACAATGTGTGAGGTTGTCGAGTGGTTCCCAGGTGGCGGAGCTGCGAGGGTAGCCCTTCCAGAGGGTGAGGAACTGGTGCTGACGTCGGTAGCGTCTGTACTCGAGGATGGCTTCAGCCTCGTATTCCTCTTCGCCGTCAATGATCTCTGGTGGTGGCATTGCGGGGGCTCGTGGTCCGAGGGCTTCTGGCGAAGGCTTATATTCTTGGAGGCGGTCTACGTGGAATACATCGTGAATCTTCATAGTCGGTGGCAGTTCAACACGGAACGAGACAGGCGAGTGCTGCTCCAGCAACGTATAGGGTCCGATGAAACGAGGCTGCAATTTGCGTGAGGGCTGGTTTTGGTCCGCAGCGACTGTGATGTGATCTGTGTTCAGCAGCACCTGATCTCCAACCTTGAACTTGTGGTCTCGGCGTCGCGTGTCAGCATTCTTGGCCTGTCGTTCCTGTGCCAAGGCTATGGCCTCCTTTGCGATGGTCAAGGAGGTGTGCTGATTCGCCATGAACGTCTCCACCGTGGGGACGAGCGTACTCCGGGGCAGGAGCAGCGATGCCGGTACTCGTGGGTGGAAGCCGGCGTTCAGAAAGAAGGGGGAAAATCCTGTGGTGGCATTGGTGGTGTTGTTGTAAGCGAACTCTGCAGCAGTCAAAAGGAGATCCCAGTTCGTCTGCTGTTGGTCCACGAACGCTCTTAGCATAATCTCCAGTGTCTGATTGGCTCTCTCTGTCTGGCCGTCCGTCTGAGGGTGGAATGCAGTGGACATCGCGAGCTTGACATCCATGAGGCGATGAAGTTCCTTCCAGAAGTGGCTGGTGAACTTGGTGTCGCGGTCTGAGACGATGGAGGTGGGCATTCCATGCAGCCGAAAAATGTTGTCGAAAAAGATGCGGGCGACGTCAGGAGCGGTGTCGGTTGTCTTGCTGGCTACAAAGTGGACTTGCTTCGAGAGTTTGTCTACGAAGACCGTGATTGCATCGAATCCACGAGGTGTCCTTGGCAGCTGGACGATAAAGTCCATAGTCACAGTGTCCCAGCGTTGTTCCGGTATCTCCAAAGGTTGAAGGAGTCCTGCGGGTCTTTGACGACTGGGCTTGTTGCGTTGGCAACTTTCGCAAGTCTCCACGTACGTCCTCGTGTCCCGTGCGATCCTTGGCCAGTACGCTGCTCGTCTCAGTTGCTCATAAGTCTTGTCGAATCCCAAATGACCTGCTATTGCTGAGTCATGAGCATCATGTAGGAGAGAAAGACGAATGTCAGACTTCTGAGGAATGCAGACAAGGTTTGTGCCATGTCGTTCAACAAACAAAAGATTCTCGTGGAGTGAGTATCTCTGGGGGCAACTTCCCTGGAGGCAGCTTTCGTAGATAGGACCAAGTTTAGGGTCATCCGGGTAACTATCAATCAGGCGCTGCCTCAATCCTGGGTCCAGCTGTACAGCCAACGAGTGGAGCGCGACGGGGTCTGGTTCTCTGTGGTCAGGTCGTCTGGAGAGGGCGTCTGGTACGATGTTATCTGCGCCACGCTTATACTTGAAATCAAAGTCGTACTCCTGTAGCAACTCCATCCAACGTGCCTGTCTGCGAGTCAGTTTGGGTTGCGTTGGAAAGTGGCGAAGCGTGGCGTGATCCGTGTACACGACGAAGTGTGATCCATCCAGGTAATAACGCCATGTCTTCAGCGCGTGAACGACAGCCAGTAGCTCCTGTTCGTGTGTTGGATAGTTCTTCTCTGCAGAATTCATCTTCCTGGATGTGAACGCCACTGGTCTCGAGACTCCATGTTCGTCTGTCTGAAAAAGTACGGCTCCAACAGCGAATCCAGACGCATCAGCTTCAACAGTGGTGGCTAGGTCGGGGTCAAAGATCCTGAGTACCGGTGCTTTGCTGATGGCATCCTTGAGAGCGGTGAAGGCGCGTTCCTTGTCAGGATCCCAAGAGAATGGCACGCCCTCACCTAAGAGACCAGTCAACGGTAATGCGATGTCGGCAAATCCATCAATATACTGTTGGTAAAACTGAGCGAGGCCAATGAATTGTTGCACATCCTTCTGCTTGCTAGGTCGAGGCCACTCGCGAATGGCGCGGACGAGACCAGCGTTGGTGTGGATCCCGTCCTTGGAGATTACGTGTCCCAGAAACTCCGTCTCTTCCTGCATGAACGAACACTTGCTCAGTTTGACGTAGAGTCCGTGTTTGCGCAGAAGGGTCAGCGCGCTCCTGATGTGGTCCAGGTGTTCCTCCTTTGTTTTCGAGTAGATCAGGATGTCATCGAGGTAAATGACTACCCATTTGTCGAGGATCGGGTCGAACACGTTAAACATCATGTTTGAAAAAGAGGCAGGAGCGTTAGTCAACCCGAAAGGGACAACGTTGAACTCAAAGTGACCGTAACGACAACGGAAAGCTGTTTTGTGCGTGTGTGGTTCATAAACACGCTGTTGATGGTAACCGGAAAGGAGATCGAGTTTCGTGAAGAACTTTGCACCCCGAAAGCGGTCGATGAGCTCGTCGATGCGGGGGAGGGGGTGTCGGTTTTTGCGAGTGATTCGGTTGAGGCCGCGGTAGTCGACGCACATGCGAAGCGAACCGTCCTTCTTCTTAACGAAGAGAACTGGTGCTCCGTATGGGGACGTGCTGGGTTTGATGAACTTCTTTTTCAGCAGTTCATCTAGTTGCTTGCGCAGCTCATCCAATTCTGCAATAGAGAGACGAATGACGGGTCGCACAGGGGGGTCGGCAGTGGGGTCAGTGTCGATCTTCATTGCGTCGCCACGGTCAGGTGGGAGACCGTCAGGGAGGGACGTTGGGAACACATCACGAAACTCGTCGAGGATGGGAAGAACGTCAGCGGGGACGGGTGGTGTGGATGGAGTGTTGGCTGAAGTGGTCTTCACTAATGCAAGAAACACTTCGTTGCCGGGTTGTGCAGCGAGGGAGTGGAAGTGCATGTGGCTCAAGAGGCGGCCACCAGACTTAGCTGTTATTGAAGAGGGGGCGAACCCTCGACAAGACCAGACGACATTGCAGCCACGGTGCAGAAAGTGCAAGTCGTTGGTGCGCCAGTTGATGTCGGGGTTGATGGTTGTGAGCCATGGCTTTCCGAGAATCAAATCGTATGATTTAAGAGGGTAGAGAAGGGGGTCGAGGTTGTCGGAGTAATTGTCGCGGGTGAGGGTGATGGGAACGGTGTGTTGAGTGATGGAGGAAGAGCCGTCAGGGAGGACAATGGGAATGGGGTTGCGTGAATGGAGAGGAAGTGAATGTCGTTTTTGAAAGGAGGAGCTGATGACGTTACCCTCAGCACCGCCATCGATGAGGATGCGTGCAGGGTGTCCATTGATCGAGCCAATGAATGTGAGCAGTGTGCGCTCGGCCTCAGTCACTGTGAAGGACTGCAGCCGGACAGCACGCTTGTTCATACGTCTCAGTTTGCTCTTGGTGAGCACGGGTGCAGACGCGGTTGAGGAGAGTGGGTCCAGGTCCGTCTTCTCAGGCAATCTAAACACCACAGATGGGTCATGGCAAGGTTGCGCAACAGGGGGCGTGGGGTTGGGGGCGGGGTGAGTATCCAGAGTATCATTCTCGTTTGCAAGTGAGGGAGCGAGCATAGGCAGGTGGCAAGCATTCAGTTCAGGAGCAATTTTATTTGCAGAAATAGAACAGACACTTGCCTGGGAGCAGGTCTCACTCCCTTTGTCCAGAGGAGAAAGGGAGGGGGCTTCAGCGATCAAGTCCTGGACTAAGCCTGACCGCTGGGGGCGTTTCCCGAAGGAGCGCCCTCGTTGGTTTCAATGAAATTGGCGCAAACACCTTCCCACGATTGATGTCCGCTCTTGCGGCATCTGAAACAACCGCCCGTTTCAATGAGGCGTTGGCGCTCTGCAGGGGTCAGGCGGGGGGTGGGCGCCCAGTTGTTGCGGTTGTTGCTATTGTTGTAACGGTTGTTGCTGGGGCGAGGGCGTTGCTGGTTGTTGGGGCGGTAACCGTGTTGTTGCTGGGCCTGCATGATGGCGTTGACTACAACCTGGATGTTGTCGATGTCCATGGCCATTGGGTTGTGGCGTGGTGGGGCGAGGGGGGTCGCAGAGGAGGAGCTGGTGCCGATGAAGTTAGTGTAATATTCAGCAGCGTTAATCACATCCTCGATGTTCGCGGTCGCTAGCTGCATGTTGGCGAAGATCATGCGGTGTAGCTCGGGTGTGAGCCCTTGCATGAACACCGTGCGACCGAACTCCTCGACGGCAACGTTTAGTCCTCCTGCACCCTCAGGGGTTAGTACCGCTATGAGCCGGCGGAATCTGGTGACATACTCCGCCAAGGTGGAGGTCATCTTAATGCGTAGGAGCTCTGCACGCACAGACTCAATGAAGTTGCGAGGGCGAAAGGCTTCGCGAAAGCTGCTGACGAAGATGTCGATATGGGTGTCGTCGGGCAATCGTAGGCCTTCCCACCAGAGAGCGGCTGGCCCTTTGAGGAGCATCACCGAGTGCAGGGTACGCTCGGCGACGGGGACATGAGCGCCGATGAGGTATCGGCGGAGGGTGGCTAACCAGGCTTCGCACTTGAAGCCATCGCGCTCTCCCTCGTATGGCTCGGGGGAACGTATTTTAATTGCTGGCATGGTGGCATTCTCGGGGATGGGGGTCGCGAAGAGGGAGACGAAGGCGGTCATCGTGAGGCGTTCGAGGCGCGAAGTGAGGAGGTCGATGGGGTCAGGGGTGAACAGGGTGATGGCAGGGTGTTGGGTTCAGGGTGTCGGGTTCAGGGTGTCAGGGTCAAGGTGATACGGTAGGAAAGCAGTGTCAGGGTCTGGGGCTAGGTGAGGTCAGAGTGTCGGTGGTCAAGGAACCTTTGCTACCATGTAGCAGGGATCGGGTCTGATAGCTGGAAAAGAGTTGTATTTGTACTAATGATCTAACCTAGACTATATACTGGTTGTGACTACTGGTACTACTGTTACATCTGGGATGGATGTCGATAATCAAACAGCCCTAATGATCCTCACCACAAGGTCAATTTTGGATAGCCAACAGGAGCCGTTTCATTTTTATTCTGATGGCTCGGTTATAAATTGCGGTCGCAAAGACGTCAGTATGGGATTCGCAAGCGTCTTTTCTTACAAAGGAGCAGCATATCAGCCGGCTGTGATCGGCAGATGCCATGGTCCTGCTTCCTCAACGAAAGCGGACCTAGCAGGTGTTGTGGCATCTATTTTGTGTTGCCCACGTAATCGTGCGGCAATAATCCATATCGACAATCAGTCAGTCGTCAACCAATTCCATACACTTATACAACAAGACAGCATTTTTGCAGAACACCGACGCATTCGATCGCCTGACGCACACTGGTGGCAACTCGTATACGAGGCGTATCAGCATCAGGGGAAAAAAGTCAAAGCTACATGGGTGCGAGCACATAACGGCAATGCAGGAAACACAGCAGCCGACACTTGGGCAGCAAAGGCACACACTTCGGGACTTGGTTCATGGACATTCAAAACTGGTTAGTGTAGCACACAACAAACACAGCAAGTATTTTTAATGGCACAACTAAGAAATTCCACGCAAAGTGAGGGTTGGCTACTCATGAACAAAAACAGAACCATTTTGAAGAGGCTCTAATGGCTTGTTAGGTTCCTATGACCCGCGCCCTGTGTTCCAGTGACATGTAAATACCCAGTCTACCAGGACGCTTCCTGTAATATGTGAGGTGGTTCATCTCACACACGCCTTCCGTCAGATTAAGGCCATAACCGAGAGGAGACCTTCCATGAGCGCTGCAAAACGTTTTAGCGCACAGAACACATCGTCGAATAGGTTCTTCGAAGTGTTGTGCTGTCCCTTTTCGCAGTGTCATCTTTGTACAGATATGGCAGTTCAATGTGGAAGGCTGGTCTACAATGATGAATACATGTTAACTTAACTATTCACGAGACGCAAAAACTTCACAAAAACGATAGATACCTTGTGGGTGAGCCATGTTTGGTTGTAGTAAATGGTAAAGACATGAGTAAAAACGCCTCTTTTTTTATATCTAAGCGTTATCTCTTTCCTCAATTAACAATGACGGTGAGATGTTCGAGATGTTGAAGAAGTGTTTTGCATCACTTGCACCTTTCGTGTCAACGGTTGACAAACGTAGGCCAAACGATAACACGTACTTGTTTAAGATCCAGTAAAGCACGGTACTAATTCATTGTATGGTCATGACTTTCCCAGAGGGTTATAAGAACAGCCAAATGCATTATATGGCGCTTGAGTACGCCAAGACTTTCCTTGGTCGCGTCATGCTTGGCTAAGTCAAGACTTTCCTGGTCAGAAGGTGTTTGGCCGAATCAAGACTTTTCATCAATGTCCTAGATTTGGATTTAGGAAAGTTTCGACATACACGCTGGATATGCATTTAGCATGTCAGGTTTACTTCAATGTATCGTTCGAAAAGCGGCAATTTCTTCCACGTCCAAGCGTGTTTCCATATTTTGGCTTCGCTTTGTCCATAAAAAATGACTCTTTATTCGATTCTCACAACTTAAACCAGTTGCTAAACTACGGTAAGGTTCATTCACTCTCATCTTGCAGCATTTTTGAGCTTGATGGTAACCTTGATCTCATTCTTTTCAGCAGTTTAAGCAAGGGCGGACCATTTTTTACAACACGCAGGAGTTATCCGAAGTTTACAAAGAATTGCTGACGTCCGATGACGGTGATATAATTGTAAAACTCAAGGACGGCAACTCAAGCAGTTCAAGATCATATCCTACCTGATCAAGAAGCGTTCTTCAGTCTTCAAAACTATGCTGGAGTCTTTGCAAGAATCTGCAACAGGTATTGTGGATCTGTCTTCGCAGTATGGTCTTGAAGCTTTTCGGGAGTTCATGGCCTACATCTACTACAACAAGCTCTACGCTGGCTCCTTCGTACCTCTAATATTCGAGATTTTGTGCATCTCTGATTACTATGGCGTCGATGCCTATAAAGTATATATCAGCGATCGAATCATAGGACACGTGTGCTCTGGAGATGTGTTTTTGAATTTTAGCGCCTGACTGGCTGGGTTCTAGGCGCCAAGCGCTTCAGGGCACCTGCAGCAGGACCATGGCTATGACTATCAACAATCAAATATTTTTTTGCCTAGTACGAAAAAGAGGTTACTTAGTCATGTTTACGTTTTTGTTTACCATTGTGGCTTAGTATCTCTTATAAAAGTTCCCCTATTGTATAATAATAATAACTGGCTTGTGGCAGCCAAGCGTTCATAGCGACGTTGCTTTTTGATCCTTCGATGTCGGCTCTTCCTATCATACTGAAGCAGAATTCAGTAAGCGTTGGATTGTTCACCCACTAATAGGGAACGTGAGCTGGGTTTAGACCGTCGTGAGACAGGTTAGTTTTACCCTACTGATGAAATGTTGTTGCAATAGTAATTGAACTTAGTACGAGAGGAACCGTTCATTCGGATAATTGGTATTTGGGCCTGCTTGAGCAAGCAATGGCCCGAAGCTATCATCCGTTGGATTATGGCTGAACGCCTCTAAGTCAGAATCCGTGCTAGAACGCGACGATTACCGCCTTTTCCGATTTTTAGTTGAATACGAATAGACCTCCGGGTCCTGAATCATATTACGTGGGGTGGTCTTGTGGAGCGGAAAGGCTTCATGAGGCTCCTGCTAATGTTAATTTCAAATATTGGAAGAGATAAATCCATTGCAGACGACTTTTAAGCAACGGTGTATTGTAAGCAGTAGAGACGCTCTGTTGCGTCGATCTGCTGAGATTAAGCACTCTGTTGTATAGATTTGTTCGAAAGAACAACATCTCTCTTTTTTTTTCTTTCTCTATGGTCTGATGTTTTAAGGGGTGCCACAAAAGTTGAATCACTCACGAGCTTGCAAATCCACTTAGTCATCGTGCGACTTTGCATGTACAGCTTACTCACTGGGGTATTGGAAGAGATGAATCCATTACAGACGACTGTTAAGCAACGGCGTATTGTAAGCAGTAGAGACGCTCTGTTGCGTCGTTCTGCTGAGATTAAGCACCCTGTTGTAAAGATTTGTTGGAAAGAACAACATTCTCTTTCATGCTATTTTCTTTCTCCATTGCCTCTTCTTAAGGTAGTTAAAATATAATTTGGCTGTCGACTGGAAGGAAAAAGCCTCGCGCCGCCCTTGGAAAGATATACCCTCACATCTCTTTTCTCTCTCTCTTTCTCTTAGTATAGATTTGCCCAATGTTCCATGGATTTGTTAAAAAAGAGCGTCATCCGCTCTATCTCTCTCATTTTTTTTCTAATTTTTTTTCACTGATCTAAATTAAGGGCCTTTTGTAATAAGACTGTGAATAGTCTGTACAGCGTGGTTTCGATCCTATCCTATTCTTTTTTTTTTTTTTTTTTTGTTTGCCTTGTTGTGCTTAAGGGGTAGTGAAACATACATAGGATAGTGTCGACTGAACAAGACAAGGACAGGGTGGCCTTCCTCGAGACAGTGCAGAAGGGATGCGAGGGTGTGAACAGGAACAAGAGAAAGAGTACAGGAAGAGGGTTCAAAGGTGTATGGGGGTGTATATTCAAGTTACTTGGTAGAGAACTAAACTAAGTGGAATTACAGTATATATATATGTGTGTGTTTTACTGATACTGTAAGTCTGCGCCAGTTTTGTGCAACAAGAGAAGGTCAGGGTGTGTGGGGTTATATGATATTTAATAAGCAAGGCAACGTCTGCCTGATTATTGGGGTGAGGATTAGGGCTATATATACAAATGCAGAAGTAGTGCCCGATCTAGTGTCTGTGCTCGATTGGTAGTACAGAAAGGCATCTTGATCGACAGCGCAGTATTATCGGTGAGTGTTGCCTGCTACTGCCATGTGGATACTACTATACAGTAGTGCTACACTGTTGCATTTTGGGTCACATCATTTGTTTGCTTATTAATACCATCTGAACATTAATTAAATAGTTCTCGATGGCAAAGCAAACAAACAAGGTCAGTGCGCGACAGGTACATCTAGAAAAAAGAGCGCATGGGGATACATGGTATGGGCTAGGTTCAGCCAGATTCTTTCGTTTTCCTTGCTTAAAAAACAGAGAGATAGAGAGAGAGAGATAGAGAGGCAAAGCTTAACACAGAGTGACAGGAGAGAGAGGGGGGCATAGTTTGTGGCGCTCGGTACAGCCAGATGTTTTAATTTCGGCAAAAAAGAAGTGATGAGTGCTGATCAAATCACTTGGTACTACTGTAATAGACGCTTAATTTTTAGACAAGGAAGAATCGTCTGTTTCTCTTGGACTTCAAATGAGAGATTTGGTATTGGTCAGTTTAGATGTAAGATGAGGTCTGTTATCTTTATAATTCATGAACATGAAGTACATATACATCATGGGACAACTATTACCAATTAATAGCCCATTCATCGGGATACTCACGAGGAAACTGATTTGTGCAGCATACCTTGTGTATGTATTTCTGCTTTTTATTGAATAGCTTTAAAGGTTGAAATGATGCATTCCAGCTTGTCAGGTTCGATGTGTGCTGAGCGCACGGGGCCTTGCTCCGTGTAGTAGCAAAGTGTGCTGTCTTGTACTTGCAAAGACAAAACACGCCAGCAGCTATAATGAAATAGATGATCCTTGTACACACAAGCCAATTCATCTTCAGATAGGCTTGGAAGTGCGATGCATAGCGAATGGCATCGGTTATTCATAGCCTCATTAGCTAACCGTCTGACATCGTCGTTCTCATCCTTGAGTGCACCAATGAGCGACTGAATGGCGGACTCAGACAATGTTGACTGGTTGCCTAATACTGACGCTGCTGAACTCCTGACATTATCGTTCTCATCCTTGAGTGCACCAATGAGCGACTCAATGGCGGACTCAGACTTTGTCGACTGGCTTTGTAACGCTGACGCTGCTGAACTCCTGACATAATGGTCCTCATCCTTGAGTGCACCAATGAGCGACTGAATGGCGAGCTCAGACAATGTCGACTGGTTGCCTAACGCTTTCGCTGCTGAATTCCTGACATTATCATTCTCATCCTTGAGTGTGCCAATGAGCGACTCAATGGCGGACTCAGGCAATGTCGACTGGTTACCTAACGCTGACGCTGCTGAATTCCTGACATTATCGTTCTCATCCTTGAGTGCACCAATGAGCGACTGAATGGTGGACTTGGGCAATGTCGACTGGTTGCCTAACGCAAACGCTGCTGAACACCTAACATAGTCGTTCTCGTCCTTGAGTGCACCAATGAGTAACTGAATGGCGGACTTGGGCAATGTCGACTGGTTGCCTAACGCAAACGCTGCTGAACTCTTGACAATAACGTTCTCATCCTTGAGTGCACCAATGAGCGACTGAATGGCGGCTTCAGACAATGTCGACTGGTTGCCTAACGTTGCCGCTGCTGCCCACTTGGCATCATCAGCGTTCTCATCCTTGAGTGCACCAATGAGCGATTGGACGGCGGACTCAGGCAATGTCGACTGGTTGTGTAACGCTAATGCTGCTGACCTCGCGACATCAACGTTCTCATCCTTGAATGCACCAATAAGAGACTGAATGGCGGTCTCAGACAATGTCGACTGGTTGCCTAACGCTTTCGCTGCTGAAGTCTGGGCAGCATCATCCTTGAGTGCACCAATGAGCGATTGAATGGCGGACTCAGGCAATGTCGACTGGTTGTATAACGAATATGCTGCTGAACCCCTAACAAAACTGTCCTCATCCTTGAGTGCACCAATGATCAACTGAATGGTGGACTCTGGCATTTTCCACTGATCGCCTAACGCTGACGCCGCTCTCATCTTAATATGGACGTTTTCATCCTTGAGTGCACCAATGAGCGACTGAATGGCGGACTCAGGCAATGTCGACTGGTTGCCTAACGCTGACACTGCTGAACTCCTGACATCGTCGTTCTCATCCTTGAGTGCACCAATGAGCGACTGAACGGCGGACTCAGGCAATGTCGACTGGCTGCCTAACGCTGACACTGCTGAACTCCTGACATTATCGTACTCATCCTTGAGTGCACCAATGAGCGACTGAATGGCGGACTCAGACAATGTTGACTGGTTGCCTAACACTGACGCCGCTCTCAACTTGACACGATTGTTTTCATCCTTGAGTGCACCAATGAGCGACTGAATGGCGGACTCAGGCAATGTCGACTGGTTGCCTAACGCTGACACTGCTAAACTCCTGACATTATCGTTCTCATCCTTGAGTGCACCAATGAGCGACTGAATGGCGGACTCAGACAATGTTGACTGGTTGCCTAACACTGACGCTGCTGAATTCCTGACATTATCGTTCTCATCCTTGAGTGCACCAATGAGCGACTGAATGGCGGACTCGGACAATGTTGACTGGTTGCCTAACACTGACGCTGCTGAATTCCTGACATTATCGTTCTCATCCTTGAGTGTACCAATGAGCGACTCAATGGCGGACTCAGGCAATGTCGACTGGTTGCCTAACGCTGACACTGCTGAACTCCTGACATTATCGTACTCATCCTTGAGTGCACCAATGAGCGACTGAATGGCGGACTCTGACAATATAGACCGACTTCCCAAAGTCTCCACTAAGCTTGCTCTCCAGGAACAGTCTGAAGCCAACTGCGTCACTAGAAGATGCTCTGGAAATGAAGCCCGACCTCCTAATGAACTTCTCCCTTTGCCGTTTAGCATTTGGATTTCAAAGTTCATCCACCTCAGCAGCTCTGCGTCCAATCTCGTCACGACTGTGTGATCTAGTCGATCCCGCGCCTCGTTCAGGCAAGACGCCAATAGTTGCTGATGGCGGCCACCAATCAAATCGCGGCGTGATGCATCTTGTAAAAGACAGGTAAACTCCTCCAGAGCTTCTCCTTCCAGCAGTCCTGCAACCATCCACCAGACAATCTCATACCGGGGATTGTATTTATGCTTGTGCACAAACGCGATCGTCGGCTCTGCCTTCATTGAGCCGGCTGAGAGACTATGGCCTATTGTAGCAATAGGTAATAAAAGCTGGTGTTGAGTATGGTTATGGTAACGAGTACATGAGATGATTGTGATAGAATACATGAAACTCACCATCATCACCAACAGCCATTATCTTGGAGGCAATCCATGTAGCTGCGAAATATTCTTGGAACGTCAAATGCAAGAAGGACCAGGTTTGCTGAGAGACCCTCTTGCTAGGATCCAGATCTGCATCTGCTGTGTGCAAAAATGATGTCTCCTTCACAGAGTCAAGGACCTGGGACGAGAAGGGGCTCTTGTCGTCTGTGAGATCCTCAAACGCGCCGAGTAGAGCTGCTTCATCGAATTCGATTTGGTGATTATTCTTCATCCCTTTGAACGCGAGGTACCCGAGATGCCGCAACTCGGTAGCCATCATCTGATCGATTGACTTTGATGTCAATTTTCTGATTTGATCCTCTGTCAAAACTCTTCCAGAGCGTTCTTTCTTGAGTCTAAGTGCATCCTTGCGCCACAGACTCCGCACCATTTGTTGATACAGTCTCGTCATGGTTATCGGAGAGTCGTCATTTAGAAGATCGTTCCAGCAGAAGCAGATCACATCAAGTTGCACCGGAATGTTGACTAGTCCTTGCATCAATGGTGTTCGTTGAATGAAGTCCCGAACTGTCTTCACCGCCTCAGGCTCCAGTACCTTTGTCAGAAAGTCGGAAACATTCTGCGGGCTAAACCCAATGGTCTCAAGCTCAAGATCAATTGTCGGCAGTAACGACCTGTCCACGCCTGATGGTCTTGAAGTGATGACGACGTGTTGTTGTGCGAGAAGCGTCTCCAGGAATGTTTTCAAGGCAAGGTCGTCGTCACATCGTGTGTCCTTTGCAATCTCGTCCAGACCGTCCAAGACGAAGAGAACCCTGTGATTTTGGGCGCAGGCCTCAAGAGCACGGGCTAATGCCTTTCCCTCCTTTTTAGGGCCTTGAGAAAAAAACTTTTCTCGAAAGAGGTCTTCCAGTGTGCGGGCCTTGAATGCTTTGATTTGACGCAGTGGAAGCCACAGTATAGTGTCGAAACGATCCCTCCACAGTCCGGTCTGATGTGCATGTACAAGCTTTTTGCACAATGTTGTCTTGCCGACGCCTGCTCGTCCTTGTACCAAAATTGTTTTAGGAATGTCTTCCTTTCCATCACGTAGCTTGCGCTTGTTGAAAAGTTGCTCCAGAGGGATTGGCGCCTGCATATTGACTTGTCCTACCGCTTCGGAACTCGGAATTCGATGAAAGACGGCCGCCTGCTCCTTGAGATCTTGCTTATCCTTTTCCCGTTGTGCTGGAGCCTCGACAATGGCTAGATTGACAAAGCAGGTCTCCAAGTCCAGGTTTTCTCCTGAAACTCTCAGGATGGCGAGGTCCGGTTCGTAATAGGTTTTGAGCGCGTGATGAATTTCTTCTACACTTGGCTGATGGACCACTCTAGCCTGAACGGCCTTGAACAAAATCCCTTTAGGAGCAGCAAGCCAGGCGGGGTCCCATACTGGTCGCAGATCGTCCTGGTACGGCTTCGGGATGGCCACGTCGTCCTTTGTGTCGGCTGTAGGGCGTTTTAATCTCTCTAGACGTCGAAGAGTGCTCTGCACCATCTCAGGAACCAACGGAATAGGGTTTCCTCCCAAGGCAGTAAGAAACTTGATGGCACCCTGCCTGACGGCGACATCCGTTTGTACTACTGCAATCTGTTCGAGCCGCAAGACTAATCCAAGCTGAAAGCAGACATCGGACTGGAACTTGCTATGGAGCGCAAAGTCCTCAAGCTGCCACCAGCTACACTGCCCTACAAGATAGTCGACGTAGATCAGCCCTTGGTACCAGCGATTCTGAATGGAAATGTCGAATATTTCTTTGATGTTTTGGTATGCTGATTCCGCGCTGCCCACATCGAACTTGGTTGCCAGATTTGATACATTCCCGACTAGCACGAATGCCAGTTTCCCACGACGGAAAAGACTCATTGGGAGTGACTCGTCGTTGCCAATGATGGCAAGAGCCTGTTTGGTATACATTGCTTGAAAGCATACCATAGCGTTTGAATGCGAGGTTAGGCTAGTCAGGTGAGCCCTGAGATCATCGTAGACGGCTACACGGTCGAGTCCAGACACTTGTCTGCGTACCATGGCGTCGAGGAGTGCGTTGAGAGCGGACAGCAAAGGTATGAGCTGGAGGTCATTGTTGGAAGTATGAATGCCGCCCAGAAGAACTTGAAGCGCTGAGAGGATATCCACGAAGACACCTTGCATGGAACCCAAGTCAATGTCATCTGAAAGAACATTCAGAATGACTGCTAAGCCTTGAAGAGCAATACCGGAGAGAAGACGCGTATCTTTCAACACAGAGAGGAGCTTCTGGACGACATGCCTCCAGATGTTCGCGTCGTGGGTATCAGCCAGGACCACCAGCTCTTGCACAGTGTCAAAAGTTACGATTTGACAATCTCCGAACTCCTTGATAATGGCAAAAGTCTGGATTTCAGTGACCCCACGGGATCCGTTGCCAGCGGTCTTGTGAGCGGCGGTGAGGGGGCGAATATCTGATACTGCGCCCACATCACTGACAACAGTGTCGGACGTCAAAGTCGAGGGATTATGCATTGTAGGATGACTGATTGAGATGGGTGTAGCCATGCAAGTCGATATCGATATGAAGGTGGATGCCAGAGAGGCAAAAGGGACCTGAAGGCACAGTGGAGATTGTGGAAAGAAATACTGGCGAAAAGTTGGGCTGCTATCAGAGTGTTTACGCGAGGGCTGGATCTTTTCCTTCATGCGATGGAGACCCGCTCGCCATTCAGCGGAGATGTTTCGCTCAGAAGGGCTGCTTTCCATGGATGCCTGGCAGAGGGGTAGGATCAACAGCCGATCGTGAGCCTCGCTGGGGTAAAACCTGGCAGCCTTCTCGTACTTTGCTCTGGCTTTGTCGAAATCACCACGGTTTCTGTATGAATCGCCTTTCTTCAGCGCGCTTAAACCTTTCTGCACTTTAGGATGGAATGTCACTCATAGTGTTAGCTATCGATTCTCAACCAAGAAGTTTCTTTGCCTGTACAAATCTAAGTAACTTACGCTGACGGTCCGTGATGCTAGAGACGCTGCCAGAGAGAGGCGCGCTGGACTTTTCACAAGTCGTTTTCGGCACTATGTTGTAGTAGAAGGGTGGAGATCATGAATACACTATACCTTCATGAACAGATAGCTTATAGCAACACAAAGTATCACAGCTTACAATCCATACTGGACTCGTAAAATCCGTTTCGAAAAAGCTACGGTGGGTTCAATCGTGCGTAGTGTTGACCAAAAGGAGTTTCTACATTTTAAAGCCAATATGTGTAAGAATCATTATCCGCACCATCCACACTTATGTGTCTATGTAAGTTGAACGATCCATCTCAGGCTGCTTACAAAATAGCGAAAAGCGAGAAAGAGAGTCGATAGAGCTGTTGGGACGTACGGAGTGAAGGCGACTAGAGAAGGAGAAGAATGGTGATATTTTACCCCAGAAATAAGGGCACGTCAAGCCACAGAATTTGTGTGCAAAACGCAAGCATCTTTTTTGCCAGGGAATAACCTTACCCCTGGATCGTTCCGCGGTGTTGGCAGCCACACTCTCCTCAGCGGGACTTTACTACATACATGTACCAGGCACGAGGGGTTAAATGAGATGCGATTTTTCAAAAAATAATGACTGAAAGAGCAGACATCGGAAGGTGACCTTGGCCCACTGCATCTTATGCTGTCTCACCATACCCTCGAATTTTTCCTCAGTTCCCTTGAAATTTTCTTGGTGCAACCATGATACCCTACCAAAGCACATGCAGAATCATGCAACATGCACTTGGGTCTATCACGCACACAGTCCTCTTTACTTACGCAACGTCTTGATAAACTTAACCCCGGGAAGACATTCTTGATGCTCTCCCAGTAAACGACATTCTGCCCGTCAACATGCCAGATGGGGATTCTCACAGTCTCTGTTGTTCCAATCATGCGAAATGACTGAGTCTCTTCCATTGCTACTTCTGAATTGCTGTGGGGTAGTGTGATGAGAAAGAAAGACAGGTTGTGTGGGAGAGTGAGGATAGTGCGAGTGCTGAGAGTGTAGAAGAGAGAAATGGAAACAGTTCGTGGGAGTGCGGATCCAGGAAAGCAAAGATGGTAGGGAACATAAACGAGTCATTTCAAACACGGGAGAGGGACATGGGACGACTTTGTGCAGTGATCACTTTCCCGCACAATGCAAATTCCCCGTGCAAATAGTTTCCGCCCGAAAATGAGCACTTTTCCCTCAAAAAAAAAAGAACCTGGTCCACAACAACAGACTCAGTCAGAGTTCGTGCAACGCCATGCATCAGAGTCGGCCAGCAAGTCTCTCAGCGCAGGCAAATGACAAGATTCTTGACCCTAACCATCACAGCGTCCGTTTATTTCCTTCAAGCTCGTCTAGACGTCGTTGCAGCTGCTTGATCGTCGCTTCATGTTCTTAAGGTGTCGTCACCTATCGAAACGAGTAGTACTTCTCTTCAATGACCTTAGAGCGACTGGAGCTGCTGCACAACGAGAGGTCCAGAGGTTGAGATGATGGAGGACACGCGGATTGACGACCAAAAAAAAACGCTGAACGACTAGAGTTCCCTTAAAACCACCCTAAAAATTCACGATGATTCATAAATCTAATACGTCACTTTTCGAACGAACCGCGTTGTTTTTTATTGCACCAGGTTCACGCGTCGACCCATTCACCACCTTTTCTTACTCCCACCTTCCTGTCCAACTCACCACAGTATTCTTTATTCATATGGAGACTCTACCTGTTAACGAGATGCCTGCTGTCATTGTGCCTACTATCGAGGATGAGATGGCCGAAGTTTCTGACATTCTGGACAAAGATTCTCGAAATCAAATCGAGCAGCTGCTGTTAACGTGCCTTCAAGCTATGGTAAGCTCTCCACGCGACTTTGTACTATTCTACAGCTGGCGAAAGATGTGTATACATGCATATATCAATCGGTCGTTAACGCTGCCGTTGTTTTCTTCAATCTCAACGTAGGGCGATCACATGGCTAATGTGGTCCCAGATGCTGATTCCGACGAGGCTGACGACGATGGAAGAGAGAGTGAGGGTGCTCGTAACGGGGAAGACTCTGTTGATGATGATAACGATGCTACTGAAGGAGAAGTGTCCCGAATGGTGGTCGCGGAACTCGGAGAATCCCTAGAGGTAATTATGTTTATTGGTACTGTAGCTCCTAACACTCTCTATGCATCCAGTATTAATATTAAGCGTTTCAACGCATTTGACACGAAAGCCTCTGAGAGCGCGCATGGCTGAACAATTTAACGCTGTGGCATGGGACATTGAACGGGAGATATTACTGAAGGATGAATATATCATCCGAGCTGCAAAACGTTATGGCATCGAGCCAGAGTCGCGACTTGTATGCCCTATTCCAGACGACCCTGGCACCGTGGACTTTATAATCCCCCGAGCCGAATTTGCAGAGTGGAGGACTCAACACAGCGTCAGAATCAACACGAACTTTGTCTCCAAAGGCAAATACGAATATGTTATTAAGCCGGCCGAGGACTGGGTTACCCATAAGTACCACTGTCAATGCTGGGGCACTCCGCGTGAACGAAAGGATAGGAAAAAAGGAGGCGTAAGTGGAAAGACGCGGGTACGGAACAAAAGCATTAAGTCGGGTTGTGCGGCAAAGATTACAATCATTCCCACGACACGCGCGGAGGTGAGGAGTGGCATGGAGGAGCAAGCCTGGATCGTCAGTTATAGATACAGACACAACCACATTTTGGAGGGCATCACCGACATTGGATCAAGACAAAAGTCAGCAGCAATCAGAGCTACAATTAGAAGTCTGATCTTGGAGGGATCGAACGTTCAAAGAGTCATGCAGCAACTGACCATGGATTACGACAAGTTTACTCGCATCGTGAGTGGTAACGGGCAGCAGCTCTCCAGAGACCACTTTATTACCTACGACGACGTGTATAACATATGGTATTCCCTCACGATCAAGGCCATGAGGAAGGATCCCGACCCGGTTTTGTCCTGCATCAAGTGGATGGAGGAGTTTGAAGAGAACAACGCTTTCACCTACTACAACAAAGATGATCGCATTAGCGGCGTCTACTTTGGATTTGCCTCGTTATGGCAGTTGAGGCAGCTCAAAGCATACGGCAGAGCAATATGCTTTGACGGCACCCATAACGCGTTTGGGTAAGCCTCCTACTGTTGGGTTCTAGTCGTTCATCTTTCCTAGATTCAGGCTTATTAACACTCATACTTCTCTCGCAGGCAAAAGACCAACCTATTCACCCTTGTTGTCAAGAATACCGACACAGGATTTGGGATGCCTGTAGCATTCCTTTTGACAAAGTGCACTGAGAGCTACGTTCTCGTCGACTGGCTGAAGGGCATTCAAGCAAAAATGAAGGAACTTTTCTCTACACCCGATCAAGAGTATGCTTTTATACCAAACGTCTTCATCACGGACCAAGGCAATACTGAGGTTCTAGCCGTGAAAACCGCGTTTCCGGGAGTTCCAATACTCTACTGCGCCTGGCATGTCTTGAAGGTCTGGGAGCGTGAGGTCAAGAGTAAGTTGGCAGGTCTTGCCATATACAGTGTGAACCATCGGAAAGAGATCAGAGCTGAGGCAAGTCAAGGAGTACATGTACAAAGTACACATATACATGTAAGGGTAGACTCAACGTTTCTAAGCAGTGTTGCCTTTATTTCGTGTACATTAGGTGAGAGCTGAGCTTCGCGCTATCTTATATCAAAAGGATAAGACACAAGCGCTAGATCTCATCCGTTCTTTTCGTCAGAAATGGGGAGAAAGCCAAGCTGAGTTTCTATCGTATCTAAACAAGAACTACTTTGGTCCAGATCCACAAGATGATAACGAAGAGGCCGCCCAGCAGCTCTGTGAGGAGCGACAGAAGCATTGGATGCTTTGTTATCGTCAGGAGTACTCGTATTCCAGCATCGATACCAATAACTACATCGAGAGTTGGCACAATACTCTCAAGCGCCATTTTCTCAGGGACAAGCACCATCGCCGCGCCGATGCAGTCATCTATACACTGGCTGTCATGGCTGTGCCCCACTTCCAGCAGAAGTGCATGCGCAGTGTCGTCAATGTTGGTCGCATGAACCCGGCTCGAAAGAGAGAACTGCAGTTCACTGAGGTCGCCCGACAGCACATCAGCAGTAGGATGGCGAAGGGATACACTGGTGACTAAATCACTCAAACATCAGAGACGATGCTCAAGGTGGAGTCGTTTACAGATGTCACTAAGACGTATGGCATTGAGTTTGGACTTGAAGCTGGGAGGGCATACGGCTTTATCAGAGGCTGCTCTTGTCCATACTTCATCCAGCATCGGAGTTGCTGCAAGCATATCGCGCTGGTACAGATGGAGATCGAGTATCTGAGGTTACTTCGACCGGATCATCAAGAGCCTGTGAACGAACCACATCTGGACATCGATGGACTGGCCCTTCAAGAATACGACGGCGCGATGGAGCCCCTGGACTCTTTGCTTGACAGAGTTCGCAATATCAGATGGTGTTGTGATCGTTATGCCGAGTTGGAGAACATTCGGGATCGGAACAAGCCTCATCCACAGGCCGAGCATATCAATGAGGCACTCAAGCGTTTCGAGACAGACTTTCAGCAACTTCTAAACCTCCATGAAAGCACTTTTCCTAGAAAACCTGGTGAAGACTTTAGCAACAAGCGAGCCCGGCAGTTGTACTAAATGAAATTTAAAAATACAATTAAGGTTTTCCGCACAAAATCCATGTAAAATGTGCGCGCTTTTGATCACTCCAGCATACGGTCAGTTAAACTGCTAACTGCTGCCCCTCTGACCATAAGCAAACCACCCCAATACTGTGAGTTGTAGCTGCAGTGTTTGTCTACCATAAGAAAGTAGTTTCAAGTGAAACGGTTGAGTATTCACGAAGTTACACATTATAAATGGCACGACAACATGATTTTCAAGGCGTATTGAACAAGTTTTGCGAGCATTCTACGTCTTCCACACTCGACGTATATGTATAAACATGCCTTGATCCGATAGATATGTTGTAGTCCTATCTATGGAAGCTTAGTTTGAAGAGAATGGAGCAATATTGAGCGACTTTCGTTAGAGACATGTACAAATTTGCCACATCTCGTCCAGCGAGCGACAAATTGTAAGGCAAGTAGACACCCTCACTTTTTACATATAAAGTGGCAGTGGTTTTGGGACTATTGTATTCAGAAGTGAGCTCTATGATTCTTCAGAAAGTTTGACAAGGTACGTCTTTGTGAGGAAGATGTAGTCGCGTTCAGTGAGATTGCAGGGCATTTCCTAGATCAATCTTGATCTACGAAAATCTGTAAAAACGTCCTTCTATAAGAAAGTATTGTCTAATTTCATTTCTAGATGCTGCCGAGACCTACAGATGTGTATTATGATGGCATCTAGCACCATAGAAAGTTACAGCTCGTTCAGACAATATCTGATGGACTTTTCTATGTAGGATGTAGAATGAGGGTGTTCTCTGCCAGCGAACGCGCTTTATGTCACATGTAGTCTCTTTATTGCCTCTCAAAATGCGTACTTCCTCCCATTCCCTTATTGCCCACACATACGTTATTGCCTCTCACGCGGTGTGACTGACTGTTTGGGGTGGACATAAGGACACTCGAACGACTATGTGACTGTTGTTTACGGTGTCGGCATGTCGGCATCCCAGCTGCTGCAGGCATTGCACATGGCGCCTGAGTTCAGTCCCGAGGAGCATGCCCTCTAGTCCAAGACCTGGTGCGTCTCGTGTTGAAATCGGGTGTGCCAAGTTGTTAATGTTCATTCGCAATGCATCAGAGATTCTGCTGGCATGCATATGGTCATAGTGCACATGTTCACCTTTTTTTTCTAGCCCCTCTCGCCATAATTCCCGCAAAGCTCTTATGCAGCATTTTTTTCTCGTTCTTTTTATCGTAAACAAAACCTGCGCCTCGATCGCGGACTCGACTCAATGGCGCTATGCTAGTTGGTCTGGTCTCTCTTTCTGAGCAATTAACTTTGACAATAAACTTTCTTTTCGCTCGGAGGCTGTAGCAATGTGGCTGTGCGTGGAATCAAATTTAGATGGAATATAAAGAAAAGGGAGAGACTGGGAGGTCGACTTGGCCAGCCAAGCGTTCATAGCGACGTTGCTTTTTGATCCTTCGATGTCGGCTCTTCCTATCATACTGAAGCAGAATTCAGTAAGCGTTGGATTGTTCACCCACTCATAGGGAACGTGAGCTGGGTTTAGACCGTCGTGAGACAGGTTAGTTTTACCCTACTGATGAAATGTTGTTGCAATAGTAATTGAACTTAGTACGAGAGGAACCGTTCATTCGGATAATTGGTATTTGGGCCTGCTTGAGCAAGCAATGGCCCGAAGCTATCATCCGTTGGATTATGGCTGAACGCCTCTAAGTCAGAATCCGTGCTAGAACGCGACGATTACCGCCTTTTCCGATTTTTAGTTGAATACGAATAGACCTCCGGGTCCTGAATCATATTACGTGGGGTGGTCTTGTGGAGCGGAAAGGCTTCATGAGGCTCCTGCTAATGTTAATTTCAAATATTGGAAGAGATAAATCCATTGCAGACGACTTTTAAGCAACGGTGTATTGTAAGCGGTCGAGTAGCCTTGTAGCTGCGAGTCGCTGAGGTTAAGCCCTGTGTTGCACAGATTTGTTCCAGAAGGAACTCTTCTTTGTTCACATTCCCTGATGGTTAAGGGGCCTGAATTACTGGTGGGCAGTGGACTTTAAGGGACTGATTAAGGTGCAGGATGTTGATGAACGACCTCAGTCCTCCGCTCGCGTATGTAACACTAGAAGCATGGAGGTTCGCAATTGGAGTTCAAAGAAGGAGCGAAATACGGAATATAATGTCTACAACAGTAGGAAAAAAAAATGTCGCCAAGAGTTCATGTGGCTGTTTTGCATATGTCTTCATATGTATCGACATTCGACATTCTCTCCTTACGTGCTGCAAGCAGCTTCAGCTTGCTTTGTAAGGATTGGCGCTTGTTTCCGCTCAGAACTGCGTAGCCTCCATTCTCTTTTACATTCTGGAAAATATAACATTCCTCCCTCTTTCTCTCCAGTTTACTTCCCTATTTTCTTTTTCTGTGATGATCAAATGGGCATCGTCACACTCTTCAGCTGTACATATGCTGGTATGAATGGTAGAAGGGTAGTGTCACGAAAAGTAGCCTAATTAAGCTCAGTGAACACTATTTGTCTCTCTGCTAGATATGCTGTAATGTCGTTACCACTATGAGCTTCGCATCTCTCGCCCGCAAGGCACCTCGGTAATCGATTATTGTAGAGATCCTCCTTACACCTATACCAAGCGGCTCCTGTGTTCCCTCCGGCATGCGCACAATAGTAGGCCTTAGCGTAAATGCAATACAAGCAAAAGGCTTCCCTACTCTTATCCGCGAGCTGAGTTCTCAAACGATGGCTCTCTGCGGTGAGATTCACCACGTTGATGTTGCAGGTTGCCAAATTTGTGTTGCAGGTCATCAAGCTTGTGTTGCAGGTCCCCAATTTTGTGTGGCAAGTCTCCCACTTTTTTGTCAAATCATCGTTCTCCGTGGTGAGATCCCACATGTTGGTAGTGCAGGTCGTTAAGTTTGTGTTGCAGGTCGTTAAGTTTGTGTTGCAGGTCGCCCAATTTGTGTAGCAGGTCGCCAAGTTTGTTTTGCAGGTCGCCGAGTTTGCTTTGCAGGCTCCCAGTGGTACCGGGAATGAGACAGACATAGCTAAAATGGCTAAAGGCCCACGATTGCCGTATCTAGGAAAATCAATCGGCAGCAAGAATGAGATCGGGATGTACGACAGACAGCACAAATGGCGGCCGAACATAGAACAGTCGAGCGACTATGTACCTGGATTGCAGGTGAAGGGTGTGAAGGGCTGGGATAGATGCCTCCAGATATCGTAGAACAAACGGGCTCTACTTGAGATGAGGCTCAAGGTGGAGACTGTCTAAAAGTATATTGTGCGAGATTAAGATCAGGCGGAAAGACAACCAGATATACAGGATACGACACGAGGAACAGGAATGCGAGCAGCTTACGTTATTTGTGGTTGGTGAGTGTTGGGGACGAAGAAGATATGGATGAGAAATGAGGAGATTGGAACCCTTTTTATAGCCAAGGAGGACGTAACTGTATTCTTGGAACAGAATCTGTATGCTTTTTCCTTTTTTTTCGGTACTCACGCCTCTGCACGTTCCCATGCCCCTTTTCTCTTTTCATGCGCTGTGCATTTTCTCTTTTTTTTTGTTGTTTTTCTTCTGCGTTACTGACACCCTTGAACGCTCCCATGTCCCTTTCTCTGTTCAGGCGCTCAGCATGTAATGTATTTTTTTTCTTTCCCCACCCAAAAAGAACGTTCTCATGCCCCTTTTTTCTTTTTTGGTACAGTAACCCACGCCCTTGCAAGTTCTCATATCCCCTTTTCCTTTCACGCACTGTGCATATATTCTTTTTCTTTTTTGCCAACCATACCGCCGCACGTTCCCATGCCCCTTTTCCTTATTCATGCTCTGTACCTGCTTTCTTTCCTTCTTTCTGCTGTATTTCTTGCTATTGCTATCCACGCCTTGCACGTTCCCGTGCCCCTTTTCTTTTCACATCTTTTCTTTTCTTGTGCTACCCGCGCCTTTGCTCGTCGTGCGTTCCCATGCTCCTTTTTCTTTGTTCATGCGCTGCGTGCGCATGCACTCTTTTTCCTTGTGTCTTTCGTTACCCACACCCATGCACGTTCCCAAGCCTCTTTTCTCCTTCATGCGCTGTGCATGCTCTCTTTCGTTTTTTTTTCTATTGTTTTCTTCCTCCGCGGCCTACACCCTGGCACGTTCCCATGGCTCTTTTTTCTATTCATGCGCTGTGTTTACATAGTCTATGTATATATATGTTTTGTTTTTGCTGGATCAAGCAGGACGAGAGTATTTACTTAAAGAACTGTTGAGTAAAGCGATACTTAAGAGACGGGGACTGACTATGGCACTGATGTACAGTAGTCACGGCAAGGGTGTTACTGCTATAAAGGGAAGTATGAAGAGGATAGTGAGAGGAAGAGTGAAGGGTGGAAGGACTGCGGCTGATGATCAAAAGACGGTATTGAAGATGAGAGCAAGTGGCAGTGGAACAGTTTACACTATGGACAAGTGTATTGACTGCCTGGAGCCGGGTTGGAAGCCACACAACTCACTGCACAACTCCCCCAACATTGCCGGTTTCTTCCGGCGTAGGCGGCATTCGCTCCACTTCTGCAAATATTCAAGTCAGCTATGTCGCTTGGGTCCGGAAAGAGCGAGTTGCAGTTGCCTAATGCGTTGTCTCTGGTTGTCAACGATTGTGCCAAACATGCGTTGGTCGCGGATTGACAAGGACTTATGAGACAGGTAAACTGACTACCTGGGGCTGGTGGAGAAGTTGTGCAATTGGTTAAACAGTTGTTGCATTGGATGTCTACATTGTCGTATTTCGTAATCCACGCGTTTTGGCAAGTTGATATCTGGTTTGAGTTTCCGCTGCAACTGTTAATTGCAGTGGTCCTGCCTTGCGCTGACTGATGTGGACAGTCGTTGCTCGCCGTCTGACAAGGGTCGCAGTAAGAGTCGGCACCTGCGGCAAGATCCTGCGTACACTGTCGGCGGAAGGCATCCCAACATTGCAGAACATCAGATCCGGTACCAATACCGCAATGATATTTTGGGGCGCAGCCGTCACCGTAATTGATAAGTCAGCGACTTTCTTTCGGCAAATGTCGTCGGAACACATACGGACTGCAGTCACCGGCAGCGGCATATGCCTCCTGTCTGATCTTATTAGCACAACTTCCTTCCCAACAGCTTTGACGCCGCTGATCCAGGTCGCCGTCAATAGGTGCCATGCAGTTCAGGAAGGCTTGGCGGCTGCAAACTGCCAATGCTGTACCCGATAGCGACGACTGCCGGCTGCAAACAGCTGCCAATGCTGTACCCAGTAGCGACGAGATAGCCCATAGAGTTATCAATACAATTGATCTGTGCTTCATCCTTCAACTATACAAGATTTGTGTTAGCTCAACGCAAGAAAACTGTAAAGATATAACAATCAACGGTCATGTTCAAACTTGGGCGATTACCTTGTTTGGGTGTCTCGGATTTGAGTAGAGATTTTTCTGTGGAGTGGAAGTGAATTAACAAGGATGGCTGCTTTGCAGAGGATGAAGAAAAGAGAGACGAAAAGAAGACCTTTATATAAGAGGAAGCAGCCTGACCCTGAAAAAGCAAGGAATAAAAGTTCACGTACCCCATTTTCTCTGTTCTTGCATTGTGCGTATATCTTCTCTACCCAAGCTCTTGCACGTTCCCATACCCCTTTTCTTTGCTCATGCATTGTGCATACATTCTTTTCTTTGGCTACCCCTGTGCCTTTTCTGTCCGCTTCCCCTGCCCTTGCACGTTCCCATGCCTCTTTTCTGTTCGCGCGCTTAACATGTATTTTTTCTTTCGCTACCCACGCCCTTGTACGTTTCCATACACCTTTTCTCTTTTCATACGCTGTGCATACCATTGTTCTCTTTTCTTTTTGTTTTTTTCTCGCTATCCACGCCCCTTTCTTCGTTCATGCGCTGTGCATGTCTTTTTCTGTTTTTTCTTTCTTTAGCTATCCTCGCGCTGGCACGTACCCATGCCCCTTTCCTTTCCTCTTTCGCTATCCACTCCCTCGCACGTTCCCATGCCCCATTTTTCTATTCATGCGCTGTGCTTATTTCTTCTTCCGGTACTCACGCCCTCGCACGTTCCCATACCACTTCTCTTTGTTGATGCGCCGTGCACACATTCTTTTTTTTTTCGCCGTACGCCTCTTTCTTCAGTCATGCTCTGTGCATAATTTCTTTTCTCTTTCACAATCCCCTGCCCCCTTTCTCTCTTCATGCGATGTACATGCTTTCTTTCCTTCTTTCTGCTGTATTGCTTTCTTTTGCTAACCACGCCCTGGCACGTTCCCCTGCGCCTTTTCTTTAGTTTCTCCTTTTTTTTTCGTTGTCCACGCCCTGGTAGAGGTCTCGCCAGAAAGTCATGGGGATTGAATACACTGCACGTGACAAGCGGATTATCAAACTGTGACTGTATTGACCAAATAATGTTAAAAAAGACGAGGTGTGACTGTATGGGGCAAAGTACATCAAAAATATATTAGTTTGGGCACTTTGGTGACTTTCTGGCGAGACCTCTACATACATGTACATACCCATGCTCCTTTTCCTTTTTCATGCACTGTGCATACATTCTTTTCTATTTCGCTACCTTCGCCTTGCACACTCCCATACCCCTTTCTTTTTCATGCACTGTGAATGGCATTTCTTTCTCTGCCCGCGCCCTGGCACGTTCCCATGCCCCTGTTCTGTTTTCATGCGCTGTGAATGCCTTCTTTTTCCACTTTTTCCTTTCCTACCCACGCCCTGGCACGTTCCCATGCCCCTGTTCTTTTTTCATGCGCTGTGAATGCCTTCTTTTTCCACTTTTTCCTTTCCTACCCACGCCCCGGCACGTTCCCATGCCCCTTTTTCTTTCCTCTTTTTCTTATCTTTCTCTACCTACGCCCTCGCACGCCCCCATGCCCTTTTTCTTCGCTCATGCACTGTGTTTGCTTTCTTTTTTCTTTCCTTACATTTCTTCCTTCACTACTCACGCCCTGGGACGTTCCCCTACCCCTTTCCTCTGTGCAGTCATTTTTTTCTTCACTACCTACGCGTTGCACGTTATCTTGCTCCTTCTCCCCATTCATGCGCTGTGGCACACCTTCCTTTCTGTTTGCTACCCACACCCTCGCACGTTCCCATGCCCCTTTTTTCTATTCAGGCGCTGTGTTTACATTCTTTTTTCTTTTTTGACTGCCCACGTTCCTCTGCCCCTTTTCTTTGTGGATGACTTCTTTTTCCTTTTCTTTTCTTTCGCTACCCACGCCCTGGCACGTTCCCCTGCCCCTTTTCTTTGTGGATGCCTTCTCTTTCCTTGTTTTTCTTTCGCTACCCACCCCCGGCCACGTTCTCATGCCCCTGTACTTTATTCATGCGCTGTGCATAATTCTTCTCTTTCGCTGCCCACAATCTCGCATGTTCCATTGTCACTTTTCTTTCCCTTTCTCACATCTGCAAGAGTGGGATTTTTGTGCGCAGATTCATCCTCTAGACCAATGCCATTCCAAAGATGTGCCTATTGTGCATGAATCCATGGACCACATCCATATTCATAAGCAAGACTATGCATGGCATGGAGTGGGCTGCTCTATTGGGATTGCATTCAAGCCTTCAACCACACGATTTCACCCCCTTTTTTGTCACAGGGCGTCCTCTATCGGGCATAGAATTCTCGCAGGCTGCAAGGGCGGAACTTATATGGGAGCTCGTGCTCATCTCGTTTTCACTTTTTGTTCTCACATGATGGAATGAATAGAGTTCTGCCTTTTTATTTTCATATACACAAAAAAAAAGTCTTTTATTCTCATTGGGAACCACACGCCTTAGTACACACCGGTGTTGTGAACAGTCAACTCTTGACATAAGATCATGATTTCTCATAACCAAAATTGGATGCATGACGACCTTTGCACAATAGCAGGAGAATGCATATACAGTAGCTGCATCGTTATTACTAGCTGTGTGAGCATGAATATGCAGCTTCGTAACTTTCAGCCTTTTAAATCTCCGTTTAGTATTCTATGGCCCTTTGATATTTTAAACAATTCTTTTTTGTTTCTCCATCTTCATTCTGATTGCCCTCTCCGAGTGTCCGTTCACAGAGTTGATCTTCCATGTGCCCCAAACATATAAATACCCATCCTTCTCGCTTCTCGTCCCTCTCTTTTTCTTCCTCAGCACTCTCTACTTTCCAACAACGTAAGTCGCAACTCTCTCCTATCTTTCACTTGATATGCTATGTACTTGGCCGTCTTTCACCTGTCTTCCTATCATACCAATCTCGCGTCAACATAACTCATGTTCACCTTGCTGGTTTGTTTCCTATGTACTTGACTCTCTGGTCTTTATCATTTTCACATCCTCATTCCTTATCTACCGTGGTCTCCTCAACTGTTAGCTTCCTTCAAGACAAAGCATACCGCTCATAATATATATAAAGGACGTTATCCAGCTCGCCTCCGCACTCCAAAAGCATACGTGGTAAGCACCCTTACCAAACTCCGGGGCATGTGACTGTCATTATTATGGTCTTAATCCTAATAATATCGTTTATCTTTCAAAGACAGCGTGCTTTCCCCTATCATGAAATACCTCTCACTCTTTTTGGTTACTGTTTTGCTTGTTGCGTCTGCCAATGCAGAATGCGATGACAGCGATCGCAACGAGTTGTACGGCCGCTCTCGATTCCGCAACCAATTGTCTCACACGGATTGTGTTCCCTCCGATTGCAATAGTCTTTGCAAACAAAAAGGACATCGTTGGGGAAATTGTAACTGGGATCCCTGGAATGCTCCAGGGATTTGCGTATGCAATTAGCGCCCTTGAAAGTACCCAATCATCCAACCCACGTAAGCCTTTAATCGACAACCTCATACCCAATGATACCTAGGTTGTTGAGCACGAAAAATGGGCCTCGAGCTTGTGTGCAGTTGGGCCGCTGTCTTTTATACATAGCGTTTTTATAAAAAACAAGAAAAAAAAATCTTTCAAAGACAATTGAAATGGCTCTCAATATCAGGATCAGGTGCAATACTGAAGATCCTCAGGATTTTATCATACTCGCCGATCCTTCGGGAGTGGCTAGGCGGGAATTTTTGGAGTGACTTGTGCACTATATCGGCCCATGCAAGTGTGGACGTCTACGTACGCAGTCTATTGATGCCGCGTATTGTGCGCCATGACGTTCGTTAACGCCTCTTCCATATGAAGCCTGAAGTATAGGTTGAATCCAAGAGTACCCATACGCTGCTGGCGTGAGTTCCGTCGTGAATAAGGACGTTGCGTCCGCGTGCGGTGCGCAAGCGAGGAACACAGAGGGGCAGTAGGCTGCTGAGGTGCGGTGTGCCCACTTGTGGCTGGTGTAGCACTGCTTGAAGGCATGGATGACGCTCCATGTCCATAGAGAGCGCAACCCTCGCAGTGGTGTTCAATGACCGATAGCGGGGATACGGCTGCCTCACAGGCTCAGGTTTAATCCATGCTGGACCTCACTGTAGCGAGTTGTGGTTTTGAAAAGATGTGTTGGAGTGATGGGAAGGAAGAGAACAAGTTGGCAAACATCACAACTAGATTTTGACAGTGCCTTCTTAATGGTGGAAATACTTAGCGGTGTGTGCGGGATAGATTTAGCGGTACGGCAAACACGAAAGAGTGGCATGCCTTCCACATACCGCGCGGAATATTGCTCTCAAGTGGTGCTGCTATTTGAAACGTAGAGTGGAATGTGGGAAGTCAAGGAGACAAAGAGTTGTTGTTTATTGTCTGCCGAGGCAGGACTCTTATATAGGTGTCCTGCCACGGGCTAACTATACACTCAATGAACTTTGATAAAAAGGGAAGGTCTCCGACTAAAGAGGTACACTCCCTAGAACATAATAGGTCCCGGTACGTTACACTATTCTTGCACTGCCTCTATGCAGCATTTTTCTTCGAGCATCCCAGACGGGTGAAAGATGCTAGGTACACGCTGTGGTTTAGGACCAATGTTCAGAGTGCAGAGTTTTCGTTCCCAGTTCCTGAGGTCTAGCTCATTGTTCATCATTCTCTCTATGAGAGTCTAATTAAAGTGTTGTCCCCTGTCCATACGAGTTGTGTACTTCTTTAAAAAAACCTGGTCGATAAGCGCGGTGGAAACAAGGTACAGGGCATTGGGAAACGGAAGGGGTGAAAAGTAATGCCAAGGAAAAGGCGAGTGCTAAGGGAAAGAAGAATTCTGCAAACGAGGGATAAATGGAGACCAGTAAGGCACACACCAAAAAGGAGTAAGGAAAAAAGAGTAATCCAAAAATAAGGAGTAGGGAAAACGGAAGGAAGGAAAAAGGGGGTAAGGCAAGGGGGTAAGGAGTGTAAGGAAAACATGAAGTTGCAGCAAGAAAAGGGAAACTGGGAAATTGAAGGAGCGGTGGGTGTGGTGTGGTGTGGTGAGGTGTGGTTACTGGGAAAGAAGGGGACAGTATCATGGATGTGCCCAGAACCAAGACTTCATCCCAATCCTCTGTGATTGCGCTAAGTGTGGGAAAAATAAGCCATGGATCAACAAGCATAACCCTTACAGCATCTCGCTTGCATGAATGATGAACAGCGCTGCTGTACATGATTCTCTAGGTGACCTCATCCTTTCCATTTCTCGAGTTTAGCTTCGACCTATTTACCTTCCAACACAAGTTTGACGTACACATCATCTTTCTTTCCTACAAAAGATTTTTCATCTCTCAATCCTAATGGATTACTCCCAGGCATCACCCGAATCCACTCGCATCTGGATGAAGTTCAATAAACTTCGGAACGATAAAATGAAGTCTCCGTTCGGGAAGAAGCTCGCACTTGAGTCGTATGTTCGAAACAAACTTCACACCGACAAAGCCCACATTGCTGACTCCGTCCTCAACTGGCTGAGGGCAAAACTCAATCTCCGCCTACCTTATGGATCAGGCCCAGCAATCATAAGTGAACTCAGAGAACTACTTCAGGACCTGCAGCCATCAAACAGCACTCCAGCAACCTCAACATCACTTGGACAACCTATCAACCAATGGGTAAAGAATACCTACAACATCAGCGGCAGCAACACCGCCTCTACACCTTCTTCATGTATGTATGTCCCTTCCACCAGATTCTCTGTCAGCTGCAACAGTGCACAACTCACTCCACAACCACTTGTCAGATGCTACAACACGTATGCCAAGTCTCACAACCGCCTTTTCAAAATCAGTGGAAAGCCACCCAACCCCGCATGATCATGTCGAGTCCCCAAGCTCTTCAAAGCGTGGTCGCTGTGCTACTCATGGATCGTTGCAAAAGAGTACCTCGTATGCTGGAACAGCTTCAAAGCGGGCTCGCTGCTCTTTTGAAGAGGACAGCTATGAGTCTGTGTGCCCCGAGGTTCTCGAGCAGCAGAGTTGTCACAGCCTGTTCATGACATCGCAAAAGATGTCCCGCGAAACAACACAGGCTCTCCATGTCCTCACAGTGCAAAGACTGAAATTGTCTTCGTTGATGCTTCAAGCTACCATCGCGTGTCCAAGGCAATCTGGAGAAGAAGAACCAGATATGTTGGAACTCTTTCGAGTTTCAAAGGATATAACCGAGAGGACTGTTGAGTTGTCGCGGTATATTAAGGACCGTGTGGACTATGTAGAACGCCTCTAGTTAATTTGGGATAGCGAAAATAAAAAGTCAAGTCCACTGCGATCAACGATATTGTAAGTAATAAAAATGAGAACTTTCGCGGGGTTCTGTGACAGACCACTGCCTTGGGCAGCCAAGCGTTCATAGCGACGTTGCTTTTTGATCCTTCGATGTCGGCTCTTCCTATCATACTGAAGCAGAATTCAGTAAGCGTTGGATTGTTCACCCACTCATAGGGAACGTGAGCTGGGTTTAGACCGTCGTGAGACAGGTTAGTTTTACCCTACTGATGAAATGTTGTTGCAATAGTAATTGAACTTAGTACGAGAGGAACCGTTCATTCGGATAATTGGTATTTGGGCCTGCTTGAGCAAGCAATGGCCCGAAGCTATCATCCGTTGGATTATGGCTGAACGCCTCTAAGTCAGAATCCGTGCTAGAACGCGACGATTACCGCCTTTTCCGATTTTTAGTTGAATACGAATAGACCTCCGGGTCCTGAATCATATTACGTGGGGTGGTCTTGTGGAGCGGAAAGGCTTCATGAGGCTCCTGCTAATGTTAATTTCAAATATTGGAAGAGATAAATCCATTGTAGACGACTTTTAAGCAACGGTGTATTGTAAGCAGTAGAGACGCTCAGTTGCGTCGATCTGCTGAGATTAAGCACTATGTTGTACAGATTTGTTCGAAAGAACAACATCTCTCTCTCTTTTTTTTTCTTTCTCTGTGGTTCGAGAAGTTAAGGGGTGCCATATTGCAGCTGGCGCAGTGGACTTGTGTGAAAAAAGCGGGTGTCGATATCCGTGCCATTTGCACATAGAACCATTGACGTTCTTGCTACGGTATCATGTGCTCTGCCAATATATATAGGCTTATAAGGCTTATAGGATAATCTTCGGTCATCGCATGGGCTGCACTTTTTCCACTCTATGGCAGATGGCTGCTGATTTTCAACTGATTTTCAACTACTATGCTCATCATGGTGGATGGGCAAGGGTCCCAGACCCTCCGCCGTCATGATCAACATCCTGCCAGGAACTTGTACTTTTGTTACGGATGGTGGATCGCGGAGGTCCGTGAAGAGGGTCAATTGTCAAGCTGAAGTCAAAGTACAAGGACAGGGCTAACTCAAGAGCAAAGTCAAGATGGGGAAATCAAAAGAATAGACTTGGTTTTTGGTGTAGTGAAGGTCCGAGGGCTCCAAGAAGGCTCCCTCTCTTTATTTATAAGAATGTCTTCAGCAGCGCCGGTAAAACCTCTTCAAAAAGACTATGTACAAGAAAGAGGAAAGGTCTGTTGCTGATCGACCTGGTGATCCAAAAGAACGAACAAATAACATATAATGCAGAGTAGAAAAGAGTCAAACGCGAGTGAGGATGCATGCATGGAGCGGTAGAGTCGCTTTTGTTGATATCGCGTGGCCGCTTGACCAGTTTCTCCGTAGTTTTGGTGTTGTTGTCCGGCAACGCCTACATATCCTGTTGTCCATTGACATGTTCCAGGGTACATCAAGTTCATTTTCGTCCAACATCCCCCCCGTAAAGCGACAGCCGTCCCGGCGGAGCTTCTAGTTCAGGCGATATCGACGCAACGTCGAACGCAAAGGTCGAGCCGCAGAGAGCAGCTCCGGTACCATGTACGTATGCGCGGTAAAAGGTCGAAGTCGATCCACATGAACAGAATCCTTGGCTCCATTGTCATCCTGAATCAAATATGCTCCATTGACAAGAGGTCGCACTACTGTGTACGGCCCTTCAAACGTCTGACTGAATTTGGCTGTTTGGGTCATGGCTGTAGGAGCATCAATCCGCAATAAAACAAGATCTCCTGCAGCAAATGTCCTGGGTCGAACCAAAGTGTCATATCGAATCCGTTGTCGTGCTTGATCACGCGCAGAATTTATCGTCGCTTGCTCTCGAAGTTGTTCCAAGTTAACGTCCATTGCTTCCACCTGTGCCTTCAAAGTGTCCTCATCCGGTTCATCCAAGTTTCTGTCCAAAGCTGGCTTCCATTGTGTTGGGGTAGTGAGTTCAAATCCATATAAAAGTCGTGCTGGTGAATATCGGGTTGCTTCATTGACCAAAGTCCTCATGGCCAGTAACGCTTTCCAGATCTGTGATGGCCACGTGGTTCGATCTTCACGAGTCATCTTTGCGAGCAGCATCTTCATGGTACGATGCATCCGTTCGACACGCCCATTCGCCTGAGGTCTATAGGCGGTCGTAGGAGTATGGCGAATGCCAAGTTTTTCGAAAAGAAGACTAGTAAGTTGATCGGTAAAGACAGAACCACGGTCAGTAATGATCTGAGAAGGTACTCCATAATGCGCAATGACTTCGTTCAATAAAAATGACACCAACGTCCCTGTAGTTGCGTCCTTGGTTGCCAATGCGATCGGCCATCGTGTATGGTAGTCGATTGCAGTCAAGATGAATCTGGCGCCATCTTCTGCCTGTGGGTTAATAGGACCAACGATGTCAAGACCAATAATAGCCAATGGTCTGGTAGCCTCGATCGGATGTAAGGGCTCGGCTCGAGCAGCAGCAGTATAAGGGTTATGCTGTTGACAAACGGTGCAAGAAGCAACTATTGCTTGAGTGAGTTCGAACAGATGCGGTCCATTGTAGAGAGCCTGTACGTTGATAAACGTGTTGTCCACTCCGAAATGGAATTCCTCATGCACTTGCTTCACTGCCTCGGCCGCGTTACGCTCATGCAGCACTTTTGTCTCATGCCCTCCTCGGCGACGATAAAGATCACCGTCCTTAATATAGTATCCACGAGATCGATTCCGAAGCCGACGTCGATCTTCCTCAGTGGCATCCCGTGGGTAGGAAAAGTCGGTAAGGTAGTACTTGATTGCAAGGTAAACTGCATAGTCCATGCCACCGAGTGAATTCTCCAAAACCAAAATATCATCGAAGTCCGTGTCCAAGTCGTTTCCAGTTACAACGTTCCTTGAAGGGAAATCGGCTGGGTTGATGCGTCCTCGAATATGTTCAATCGAATAGTCATACTCGCGCAGGAGCATAGACCAACGTGCAAGACGTCCTGTCAGGGGTGTCGCAGAGTTAAATAATTGGACTAAAGAAGAATGATCCGTTCTCAAGGTAAAGTGTCGTCCAATAAGATAATGTCGGTAGTGGGTGATGGCCCATATGATGGCCAAACCCTCAAGGTGAGTGGGAGAATAATTCCGTTCCGCTGGAGCCAAACTCCTCGATCCATAGTTGACTGGGTGTTCCTGCCGGTTTTCATCCAACTGTGATAAAATAGCAGCTATTCCTTGAAGTGACCCGTCCGTAGTTATAATAAATTCCTGTTTGAAGTTGGGAAAGGCCAACACCGGTGCCGTTATCAGTGCTGTCTTTAAAGCCTGATACGCCTCCGCTTGTTCTTCTCCCCATGTCCATGTCTGTCCTTTGCGTAGTAACCAGTTGAGAGGCCTCGCAATCAAGGCGAACTTGGGTACAAATCGTCGATAGTATGAGGCAAGTCCAAGAAATGACTGCACCTCAGACCTTGAACGAGGAACTGGTGCGTCACGGATAGCATCCAACTTTTGAGGCTGTGGTGCAAGTCCGCCAGCGCCTAAGATGAAACCCAAGTACTCTGTACGGTCCTTTGCAAAGAAGCACTTCACTCTTTTGCACCGAAGCCTCATCTGACGTAGCCTATCAAAGACAGCTCGGAGATGCAGAAGATGAAGAGACATAGAAGAAGAGAAGATTAATATGTCGTCGATATAGACCATGACGAAACTCATGTCGCGAAACATGTTTTCCATGCAACGTTGAAACGTTCCTGGTGCATTGCATAGACCGAAAGGCATGACCTTGAACTGGTAGAGTCCCTTGCCAAGCATTGCGAAAGCCGTTTTTTGTTGATCTCGCTCTTCGACAGGGATCTGCCAATATCCTGAAAGTGCATCCAAAGTAGTATAAACCACACTCCCATGCACTGCGTCCAGAATGTCATCGATCCTAGGCAGAGGATAGGTGTCCTTGACTGTGACCTGATTGAGTTTACGATAGTCGACACAGATCCTAAGCGTTCCATCCTTCTTCCGAATTGGTAGGACCGGGGCACACCAGGGACTATTGCTAGGTTCTATGATGCCGGCTTTCAACATGGTCTGAATTTCCTGTTCCGCTTCAACTGCATGCGCATGTGGGATACGATATGGTCGCACATGCACTGGTGGACTATCCTTGGTGTCGATTACATGCTTGGTAACTGTCTGTAGATCACCCTTGAGTTCTGCAATGTTGTCTGCAAAGATATCCTGAAATTGTTCCAAGAGTCCATCCATAGACTCCTTTTCTTGAATGGTCATCGGATATGAATGCTGTTCCAATAACTCCTCTTTGTTCGGGGTCTCGATCAGAATGCCATAAAGAGGAATGTCAACTGGACTCTCCTCTTCGTCATCATCATCATGACTCAATGTGGTTTTCAAAGGTACCACATGGCATCTATTAAGAGACGAGAACTGAAGTGAGTCATCAAGCATGTTCATAACGATTCCATTAGTTCTCATCCATGATACTCCAAGAATCAAATTCTTCCCTGGTCGATCGAAAATCACGGCGGGGGCTCGGAGTACGATTCCATCGAGCACGATTGGCAAAGCAGATATCACACCTGCGGACGCATGCCTCTTTCCATCAGCGGTAACCAAATAGTGTGCGTAATCTTCATCAGCTTCCATGCCGAGGAAGTCAACCAACTCCTTTGATATCACTGACTGAGCTGCTCCTGTGTCTGCTACTGCTTCCATAGGGTGTCCGAAAAGGCTGACATCAATCCTTGCTGAGGTGTAAGACTTAGTCTCAACTTGTATCTCCTGAAGGTGTATGTCATTGTCTGTTCGCTTGAACGCTGCATTCAGCTGCGCTCGAATACTGGGTGCATGATACAACAATTGTCCAAGAGAGATATTGGCTGGCACATCGTGCAGCTGACTGATGAGATCGTACTCTTCCTGTCCTGTCATCATCCTGATGGGAGCCGGCTTGCGAGGCTCCGCTCGCACCTTCTTGACCTTGTCGTCTTTCTCAGACGACTCCATGATAATCGGTTCCGTAAGATCCATCGGTTCCAGCTCAGCGCTTGACGAAGCCTGAGGTTGTTGGGTCTTAAATCGATTAACAGTCTTAGGTACTGGCCGAGTGCTGGGCTCCTGTTGCTTTGTCGATGCATAAGGACGATTCCGCACTGCCGTAGTAACCGTGTCTCTGGTCTGGCTCCTGGTAACAGCAAGTACATCATCACCACGTTGTCCGCTGTCCTCAACGATGGCCTCCGTGCTTATCTCAAACGTATGTCCGGTTCGGTTATCCTGACTAGCGACTTTGTCTGGGCAATTACGGCTAATGTGTCCAACTTTGTCGCAGGCGAAGCATTTCACAATTCTGTTGGGTTGGGTTTGTGTCGAGGGTTGAGGACCTGCTCTCTGAGTTCTCAACGATCGAGCAACATCCATGAGTTCAACCTTCAATTCTCGAAAGGCATCTGTAAGGTTGCAGATGTCGGTCGTCGAAGCAGGGTTTCGTGTTGAATTAGTTGTTGTGGTCGTGTTGATCAATTTGGTTCCTGAAGAAGTTGCTGGTGCAGGCGTTGAGTTGGGGTCACCGGCCGACATGAGCCTAATGTTCTCTTCCGCAAGGGCCAGAGTGATACATTGCTCAAACGTCTTGGGACGCGCACGACGAATCTCAGGTTGTCTGTCAGGGGTCAACGACGCGATGAACAGACGAACCTTAAGTGTCTCGTCCGTGATCACAGCTCGTTTAAACAAATTGGTCATGACAGCGATCACATCGTCCAGACTCTCTGACTTCCCTTGTCGATGGTGTTGAGCTTCATTGAATGCCTGGTTCTGGTATTCCTCCGTGTGATACTTGACAGTGAAGGCTGATTCAAAATGCGAAAAGGTCGTCCATACTTTCGATTCAATATTGAATTCAAACCACGTCTCAGCACTAGGGTACAAGTAAGAGCCTACAACCTGGAGACGCGTGTTGTCGCTCCAGTTGTTTGCATTGGCTGCTCGCTTGAATCTGCTAAGCCATGTCAGGGGATCATCACCCAAGGTAAAACTAGGTGGAGTGATGAGTTTGCGTTCTCTGTGTGAGTCGTCGGTCATGGTGAATGGAATGGAAGAAAGAGGTCGAGGGGTCAATGGGAATTGTTGATGGTGACTGCTTCAAGAGAAAGAGAAGGGTTCAAATGCAGTGGGACTAGTCTGCAAGGTACAAGGGCATGTGGTAGTGTTCGAAAGAAAGGCCAAGTGATTTAGTTTTCCCCCCACGTTGGGCGCCAAAATGTTACGGATGGTGGATCGCGGAGGTCCGTGAAGAGGGTCAATTGTCAAGCTGAAGTCAAAGTACAAGGACAGGGCTAACTCAAGAGCAAAGTCAAGATGGGGAAATCAAAAGAATAGACTTGGTTTTTGGTGTAGTGAAGGTCCGAGGGCTCCAAGAAGGCTCCCTCTCTTTATTTATAAGAATGTCTTCAGCAGCGCCGGTAAAACCTCTTCAAAAAGACTATGTACAAGAAAGAGGAAAGGTCTGTTGCTGATCGACCTGGTGATCCAAAAGAACGAACAAATAACATATAATGCAGAGTAGAAAAGAGTCAAACGCGAGTGAGGATGCATGCATGGAGCGGTAGAGTCGCTTTTGTTGATATCGCGTGGCCGCTTGACCAGTTTCTCCGTAGTTTTGGTGTTGTTGTCCGGCAACGCCTACATATCCTGTTGTCCATTGACATGTTCCAGGGTACATCAAGTTCATTTTCGTCCAACACTTTCGAATTACGGCCATACACAAGTAAAACCACCGCATCCCGTCCGATCTGCGCAGTTAAACACTTGATGGCAGAGTCAGTACTATGGTGGGGGACCACATGGGAATACTCTGTGCTGTAATTTTTTTTTTTTTTTTTTTTTTCTTCATGATTTTGCTGCCGGGAGTATTGTCCAAGTGAGAGTGAGGAGTGGCCCAAAAAATGCTGGAAGTGGGAGTGGGGAGTGAAGTGGCCCATCATTTTTGATCACTACTGTTTCACTTTTGATCACTACTGTTTTACTTCTCATCACATGACTCAGCTCTTATAGTCATCCTAATAGAGCGCTGCCAACGTTGCCAGCACCGGCTAGTAGCGCGCGCTATTGACATGATTTGACATGATTGACATGACTTGACAGGACTTGACAGGACTTGACATGACTTGACATGATTTACATGATTGATTTTTACTTGAACACTTCAAAATATGGTAAAGGGCGGAGGGAGAGGGGGGAAGGGAAAAAAAATACATTTTTAATACTCAACCTAAAACTGTGCCAGCAGGGCTTTCAGCATGTACTGTGTTAGTAGTGGGTTACTTAAGGGGTATCGTTTTCACATACAGCATTTAAGCAACTGCCTGCATGTTGGTTAGTCTCGAAACCAGTCCCTCATTTCTTTTACGTGGGGCAGGACTCGCAGTCTTGCGTCCACTGAAATGAGGGTCTGGGTCCAAAGTCGAGGCTATTAGCAGGTGTCCTCGTAAAACTAAAAAGGCAAGAAATTAAGGGCTGTCAACCCCTCTCTCAGCCAATCACTGACGTCGACCCATGGTGCATGGTCGCTTGCTACGCTAGACCTTGGTGCATGGTCGCTAATGTCTCCCTTCATTTACACCTGCCCTGGCTCCAAACCTCCAACAAAGCCTGCCCATCTCGTTAGTTTTTTTCCAATATCCAGCTCTCCACCACCCACATAAAGTCCAACATGACCGCCCGATCGTTTTCGCAGTTCTTGATGGAGGAGGGTATCACTGATGAGAATGGGAACGCCATCATGACTTCCTCCACTCCCACCAAGAGAAGAAGGACGAATGCACAGATCAATATCGACCTGCAGAATTCGCTTTTAGCCGTTTTCAACGTGATGTCCGAAAACAATTTCAGCTTCCGAGACTTTTTAGTTGCGGCATTCAACTCGACTCATGAAACCGTCACTCACAGAGTTGGTCAATTTTACCTCCGCGAAGGGCCTGCGGCTATTATGCGCATCTGGCACACGAAATTGGAATCGAAAGACCATGATGAGTCGTTTGCTATCCAGGCGATCAAAATTGTAGCCAAGCGCGTTCGAGCAGATCTCGACAACGCCGCCAAGGATACATCCTTCAAGCATCCGGCAGACTCGATTTCCCGCAAGACCATAAGGAACTTCAAGCTGGAAGGTCTTCGATCCTCACTCGAAGCCTCGGCCCCACACCTTTCGCTACTTCTGAGGAAATTGCAACCGAAGTCGAAGCAACGTTTGCAGACGGATTCACCTTGCAAACAACGCGCCTTTGGAGACACGATGCCTCCACGTGCAGTAGAGCGGCCATCATGGCTCTCAGTACGACGCGTGGAGTCTGATCTAGATGCAGCCTCAGAGGATACGGATGCCGACCAGGACACAGCTCTAGGCTGGGAATCGGATCCGGAGTTTTCATCTATCTCAGAGGGACAATGCGAACAGGATTCGGCCTGTAAGGATGAGCCTGACCCGAAGCCACACAAGGATCCAAGGTCCTTCATAGTGACCGTAGGTTGTATGTTGTTATTCATGAGGAACCCAAGGTCAAACTGCTTCCAGATGATGATGGGTACGACCTTCGCAATGGATATTCTTTTGTCACAATATCTCCTCTCTGAGTGGACATATCATTTATGGTACTACTGTACTCCTGTGATAGGCGTTTATCTTCGAGGCTTGTCTGCTCCAAAACGCCTCATACAACTTCTATCGACTATGGCATTATCTATGTCATACACATCCACCACCCGGTGCCTCAAGGCGCTGTCAAGAAACTGCCTCAGTTTGGTCAGGAAAGCAGCACACAGGCGACCAGTTTATTTTCTATACGACAACTTCAACCGTAAAGTCACACACCGACATCAGCGAAAGGACAATCGAGATTTCTTTGAAAGCGCAACTACAGGAACGATCGTCGAGGGCGAAGATCTTGGTGAGGAGCGACCGCTTAGCGACCCACCTGTCAAACCCAGGGTTTTCGATTTTGCGATATCAGGCAACGATACGAAGCATTACAAGCGCGTCTTCAACTTCCATCTGGCCCACGCCCTACCGACGAAATATCTGAACCCATTCTCAACAACTCACGATTTAACCACAATAAAGCAACTGGAGTTGAAGCCAACCGTTGCTTACGAACTTCCAGCAATGGACATAGACCAGGCGTCTGTGGCAGGAAATCTACAAATCCTTGACCGGATGCGCCGTTTGGTCAACAGGTCCAAAGCCTCCTTCAAAAACGTCAAGATGGTAATCGCGGGAGATCAATTAACGGTGGCCAGAATTCAGACCATACAGGAACGGACCATATGTGAGTCGACCTATTTTGACCAGATGCAATGGGCGATACCCATCCTGCAGCTGTTTCACATGCAGATGATCCTCTGTGCAACCATCCTCAACACACATTATGGAAGTGTATCCGAGCCGGGGGCATTGGCGTATTTCATCCCACTACTGGTGCGACGGCAGCTAAATCGAGACATGCCTTGCTATCACACAGCCGATGAGTTCCTACGGGTCGTATATCGAGCAATGGTCAGGAAACTGTGGCGAGCAACGACGGCGGCATACCACGGAGATCACGATCCAATGTCGGAGGAGACATTTTGGCAGGAAATAGACAGCATTGTTGAAGGTCTTACTGTCAAATCAGCATCACTTTTCGACAAATATTCAAAGGCAAACGCCAATGCCATTTTGTTTATTCGAGATATGGTTGTATATATCGAGTTTTGTGCGGCGATCAAGGAAGGGGACGTTGGGCGCATTGAGGAGATCCTAAAAAGAATCACACTCATGCTTCAAGCCGGAAACCACATCAATTACGGTAACGAGCTTCTGCGCCTCGGCTACAACATACAACACAGGTGGGCGCCAGTCAGGAAAAACGCTATTTTTTCGTCACTGCTGATGAACACGAAGGGACTCAGAAACCATTGGATTCCCAGCGACCTTTACCAAGAGCATAACAACCTCTTGACGAAGCAAACGCATGCGGTTGTTGGGAACAAGTGGTCAGCAATGAGCTACATAACCCCTATTGTTCGCCTTTTTCAGGAGGTTTCATTAAAAATCGACAAGGAATTCAGCGTACCCAAGAACAGCGCGTTTCATAGGACTACTACAATGGACGATGACATTGACCACGTCATGCGCTCGTTAATCGATCACAACATACTTGGTGATGATCCTCATCCAGGCAGTCATCGGGGGCACCCATATACCACGACACACGCAGCCGATTTGATGAAGGTGGGATTTGAAAAGTTGGTACATGGAGGATTCGACAAGTTTATCCAACGAATGGAGGAAGAGCAGTTGGGAGAAAATATTGCCAAGGACATGGACATGGAGAAAGTTATGGCAGAACTTGATGAGGAAATGAATCGATCAAGCAAGTTTTTAGAAGAAGCATTTAATTAAACATCTGTATTTGCTGAAGCTGGGTTGTCGATTTCGTTGTTGTACGCTATAAGAATGTTGCAGAGTCGTTGTTGTGAACCTTCTACTACCTCCGCCCATTTGATAATAGACTTGATATCCTCAGCAACAGTGACATCTCCAAACCTTGCAGAAAGCGACTTAACAGCCTTGTCATTCATAATGCTACTCTCATCATATATTTCCGAATGCTTCTCCAGCTCTTGCAACTCTATGCTTCTCCACGCCTCTATCTTCTTTTTTGCTTCGAGTTGCTGCTCCGGACGACGAGAACGTCTGAGTCTTGGTGTCGGTCGATGCTGAGAGCCTCTGGGGACCCTCCTGTAGTCAGGCTTGTTAGTTGTCGGAAGAGGGATGTCACAAAGATCGCAGCAGTTGGGTATTTTCTTGTGTTCATTCTCGAAGACGCTGTTGAAATATTCCCTGCGGCAGTTTGCTGTCAGAAAATCGATTAGGTCAACTGCCTTGGTACTGGTGCGGCGATTTTCGGATCGTAGATACATTAAAATCCCAGAACCTTGAAGTTTTGGATCGCGAGCTGCCCGACCAAGACGCTGTGCGAGGGTCGAAATGCTTGGTGGAAACCTGAACTGGATAACTCGTAAGATGTCGCTGATATCACACCCCATTCCCGCAGCTTCAGTACACAGCAGTATGCGCATGTTGCCTCGTCGAAACTTGGACATGTTGAGAGTCTTGGTTTCCGATGTTAGTTCGGCGAAGTAGCAACCAATTTTGTCCTGAAGAGAAGGAGCTTTCGTTGCCAGATGCGTGTACGCCTTCAACAAATCGCCCTTGTCGTCGAAATATACTATTGTCTTTCTGAGATCCAAGATGAATTCGAGGTCCTCGTAGATGCTGTCGCCGTCGTTGGACACTTGCACGTCGTATCTGACATTTGGGCGATCAGTGTTGGCTCTGATGATAGTGACATCGCTAGCATAGTGAAGGCTTTTTTTAACGTCCCGAAGAAATTCTCCGTGAAGCGTTGCTGATACCGCCACAAAGGCAGTGCTGCGAGGGAGTTTAGAGCGAAATTCCCCAATCCTGCTGTAGGCTGTTCTGAATTCCGAGCCCCATGTGCTGATACAATGCGCCTCGTCAATGACCACTGCCTGAACCCGCGACTTCCAGCCTGGCTCGCTCCATAGCAACTCGTATCGTACACTAGTGGCTGTCTCTGGGGACATGAAAACGGCCTTATAGGTTCCACAGATAAGTTCATCATGTAGTTTGGATGGCACTGCTCGACCCTTATAGATGGGTATGTGTGCAATATTCACCAGAGTCCAGTAGTAAGTACACAGAGATACGAACGCGTCTACTATCGTAGACTCCTTAACAAAGACCAACGAGTCCAATCAAAACAGTGAAAGTGCTTGCCTAGAAGATACAAAATGTCATATCTAGAAGCTTGGCTCCAGGTACCAATCATGGACCTTCGCCAGCACGAACTACATGAACCAGAAAGATGTTCCTGGTCCGGATCAGTCATCCGGTACCCATGCTATGTAGTATTGGCGTAACGTCTAATGAATTAGGATCATGGCCAATCATTCAGAAGCTAGGACACGCGCCAGGCTATAGCCTTCCGCTATCCATCTCTTGGCAATGACTCCTTCACCTATCTATTTACCCAACATTACATCTCTGTAGTAACAATAAACATGTATAAATACCGGTGTGTGGTCAGTGTGGACCGACATCTTTTTCTCACTTACTTTCCTATCATAAAACTTGCCTACACGTTTCATTTTTTTAAGTGAAGTGCCAACACACCCCACACACCACATATCAAAACCTTAAAGCCTAAAAAATAACCTTAAAAACAAAACTCCACGTCACCATGCCCAAGATGATCAAGAAAACCGCTCGTCAGACTCGTGGAGAGAAAATTGCCGCCGCCGCCAAGCTTGCCGCCGCTCAACGTATCGAAGCCGCCGAAACCAAGCCCGACGATGCCCTTCGTCTGAATGAAGAACCTGAAATGGAGGCTGCTAGCAACTCCTCGACGGAGTCGACGCCGAACCCGGAGACAGCCGCTGTCACTACACCGATCGTCACCACACCAGCCATCGCTACACCAGCCATCGCTACACCAGACGACAACACTCAAGCCGTTGTGATCCCGGTCGTCACTCCGCCCCTTATGCCGACCGTCAGGCTTCCAGGAGCAGCCGCTCTGCGTGATGAAGATGTAACGATGTCGGAATGGAGTTATGAGGGTGAAAACTCCTCGGATACTGAATCCGAGATGGACCGAGAAGACGAAAAAGAGGCTATGATGATTGCAAGAGCCGCCGAACTGTACGTGGGTAATAAACCAATCACTAACGCTGAAGAACAGCATGCTGCGGTTGCCAAGCAAGGTACCAATCAGGATCTCCTGGATGGCATGTACAACCGTAGGGATCGATTGATCCAACGTATGGTAACAGTCATGCGTTTAAACGAGAGCGCTGGAAAAGAGGCGCGAGAAATCAACCTGAAGACGTACGACGAAGCCGAGCGTACGTTGGAAGAACTGGAGGCGAACATCAAACGATGTGAGAGAGCCTTCAAGCTGTTCGACGACCTCGCCGAAAGGAGATTGACGCTCGCCGCTTCTCCCAAAGGGATAACCGCTCCAACCGTGGAGGCCACTGCTCCGTGTACTGAGGTCGTGGTTAATACAGTGAATGGTAATGACCAGCGCAGGGATAATGCTTCCATGCATCATCAATTGAAAGTTAATGATGATATGCCCCGTTTCTACAAAAACACAGATCCTCGTCAGTTCCTGGACCAGTTGAAGCATATGGTATTGCCCTTTGTCGGTAAGGAACTGTTCCACGCAAACTGCGATAGGTACCTCAGTTATTTGGTCATTAATGAATACCATCAACAGTGCCTGGAATTTGAGTTTAACAAGAGGAGAGAAGAGGGGAAGACTCTTACTTGGGAGGAATGCGAAGTTGTATTTCTAAAGATTGCATTAAGTGAACAAGAGCGTGTGGAACAGATTAAAAAATTACTTGAGACTGGTCGTGAAGAGCATGAATCCTACAGGCAATTCGCCATGAGGATTGCTCGTGACATGAGGCTTTATGGGATCAAAGATGACAATGAAATGGTATTGTCTTTGTTGAGTGCAACGGTGAATCCTGACACTTTCAACATGATGGTCACCCGCCTGCAGGTTTTAAATCAAAGTGCAGAGATGAGGTTTACCTCTATTGATGACTTTACTAAAATTATGAGCAATCTGCTTGGACCCTTAGCCGCCACCGCAAAGAAGGCTTATGCAACCGCTGTTAAAGATAACAGAAGGAACACCGGTCCCTATCGTCTTCAGAAGAAGATGAATGCTGCACCGTTCGCTCCGCAAGTCAGAGTTCAAGAGCAGCAGGTTAAGAGAATGCCTTTCCCTTTTCATTGTGCATCATGTGGCCCCAATAAGAGCCACAACACTGCCAATTGCATCGGGAATTGCTCCTACTGTGGCAAGAAGGGCCATGCCTGGAATGATTGCCGATTCCGCAAACATGCAGGATCAGGTGATGGTAACACAGGTACTCAAATGAATAGAGGAAACGGCAACTTTGCCGGCAATGCTCCTTCTATGACAAACAATAACACATTCCGTCCTCACAATGGTAATGTCAAAGTGTGTGCCGTTTCTATTTCCCATAATGGACGCAATATTCGTACAGGTGCTGATAAAAACATTCTACTCTCTGAACAGGTCCTGCCCGAAGCTTCCAAAAGAAGCAATGAGCCAGTTAATGAACAAGTCAAGGATCGTGAGAATACAATTAGTAGAATCAATATGTGCAATAGCAACAATAAATCAGAAAAAATCAGTGCAAATATCGTGTCAAAAAGTAATGGAAAAGAAGAGGAGTTGAATGTGAAAGTCCCAAAGAAGACTACGAGATTGAGTAAGCGATTTCGTAAAAGAAAAAGAGCTCAAGCCCTCATCCATCTTGTGGATAAGAAAGGTCCGCTGAGTTTGACAGAAGCAACAAGAGTCAATAGGCATCTTGATCCGCCCCGTTGTGAAACAACACTCGTACCAAAGGACATGCGTATGACTTCATCTACAACTCCTAAAGTGTCGAGCATGTACGTCGATGACTACTCAGATATCGATCTTGTTCAGATGATGATCCAGGAACAACAACAAAAGTTTGATGAGGACTTTGGTAAAGAACCATCGCACAAAGACGTCAAAGTGTCCTCTTTAAACACACTGAATGATGGTGAGTTTGGGATTGCTAAATTGCAAGCGTCGATGGAAAATGCTGAGAAACGAATCGTTGTCTCCATCATGTTAGACGACGAAAGATATGATGCCTTGTTAGATACAGGGGCTACTGATAGCTGTATCAGGAAAGATATTGTTCTCAAACATGGGAAGCAAATCATTCCTGTAGAAGGACTAATCACCTTAGCTGACGAAAGTACTGTACCTCGAATTGGTCGTACAGAGAGTGTTGAACTACATTATGGTTCTCATTCTGTATCTGCTTCGCTTGAGGTGATTGATCAGTGCAACCCTTTTATCATCGGCATGGATCTTTTCCATCAACTTGGCTTTAGTATATCCGGTTTAAATAATCCTGGCGAAGACGCTAATCAATTACCAGAACCAGAAGAAGATAAAAAACCTTCACTCATTCCTGGGCAACTGCCACAAGAGGAACTAACACAAGAGTTCATCAAGGCTAAAGAGGGATTTATGGAACATATTGTAGCCAAATTGAAGGCAAACGCAGCGATACCCAAAAACAGCTATTGCGATATACCAGAAATGAAAGTATACCTTCCAGTACCAGAAGGCACAGTGTTGTTTCGAAGACCTCGGCCATTTGCAGAAAAATTAAAAAGTGTCTTTGATGATGCGATAGACAGATGGCTGAACGATGATGTTATCACGCTTGCCCCTGTCGGAAATGTTCATAATAACACACTAACCCTAGCTGCTAAGAAAGATGCGCAGGGAAGTAAAACACTATGGCGAGTCTGTCTTGACCCAAGGCCTTTGAATAGGTTCTTGCCTGATGATAATTATCCTCTGCCTTTGATCTCCGACCTTATCGGAAAACTTGCAGGGAACTCGATCTACTCTACAATCGATCTGTCCCAAGCATATCATCGGTTACCGGTACATCAAGATGACCAGCCACTGACAGCATTCATGCATAAAGGAACGCAATATATGTTTAAGAAAGCACCATTTGGGCTTAAGCCTTTATCAAGTCTCTTTCAACGAGGAATGTCAAGGATCCTCGGTGATCTGCCGTTTGTGCTCAATTTTATTGATGACATTGTGATCTTCTCAAAAAATCGTGAAGAACACGCTGAGCATGTACGTACTGTAATTGAAAGGCTTACTGAAGCCAAACTCATAATCAATGAGAAGAAATGCAACTTTTACAGTACCCAGATCGCGTTGCTAGGATTTGTGGTTGGCCTGCACGGCAAAAGTGTCGATCCCGTCAAATTCGCCAACATTGACGAATGGGATGAGCCAACAACGGCAAAGCAAGTTCAATCCTATCTAGGCACGTTCAACTTTTTCAGAGAATACATCCCGATGTTCAGTACGGTTGCGGCGCCGTTAGATGCACTTCGCAGTCGAACCGAACCATTCACGTTGAACAAAGAGCAAAAAGAAGCTTTCGAGACTTTGAAAAAACTCCTTACAAATGCGCCTATTCTATCTTTTCCTGACTTCAAGTTGCCATTTTATGTGGCAACGGATGCTTCAGATGTTGGCATTGGAGCTGTTCTGTATCAACTAGCAAAAGGCAAAGCTTATCCAAAAGATACAAGATACGTCTCTTTTATGGCCAGATCCCTTCAAGACAGAGAACGCAAGTACAGTGCAACGAAAAAAGAGTTGCTCGGAATAGTCTTTGCTTTAAATAAGTTCCATTACTATTTATGGGGTAACCATTTCGAACTGTACACTGATCATCGTGCATTGATGTTCATTCATTCACAGCAGAATTTGAACTCCATGATGACTACATGGCAGGATACTCTCCTGAATTATTCATTCACTGTTCATTATCGTCCTGGCATCCTCAATGTGCTGCCGGATGCACTTTCGCGCTTATTCCCTGCGAGAATAAGACGCTACTCAGAACCTAAAGAGGAAGATCGCAAGATAGCTCTTGCCTATATGCATGTTCTTCAAAATGAAGAAACCGAGAGGGTTACTGTACCTGAAAAGGAAAGAGAAGAGATCCTATTTAAGTCGCATGCGATGGGTCATATCGGCACAAATGCCATGGTTGCAGAAATTCATAGACAAGGACAAACTTGGCCTAAATTGGCGAACGACTGCTCAGAATTCATTAAGCGTTGTCGTGAATGCCAGCGTATAAACATTGCGCGTAAAGGATATCATCCGATGAAAGCTGTTCATGCACACCTTCCAGGAGAACACTTTGCCATTGATCTTGCCGGACCATTCAAAACGTCTGAAGATAACAATGTTTATCTGCTAGTCATGGTAGATGTTTGCACTAGATTCGTGTTGCTGGATGCTATACCAAATAAATCAGCTTACACGGTGGCTAAAGCCCTGTTCAACCGCTTCACGCTTATTGGATTTCCAAAAGTTCTTCAATCCGATAATGGTAAAGAATTTGTCAACGAAGTTGTCAGGATAATGGTATCCCAAATGTACATCAACCATAGGCTTATTACGCCTTATCATCCAAGAGGAAATGGAGTGGCAGAGAATCATGTTAAATCCTCCTGCAATATGATCCGCAAAATGGTTCAAGACAGAAGTCACCATTGGGATCGGCATGTTCCATTCATTCAATTGTCAATGAATACGAGAACTGTGCACTTGCACAACTCATCTCCATTCTCGCTCTTCTTCGCGCGACAAGCTAACGGCTTTAGTAACTATACTAATGATGAGGGACAACCGCTGAGTCAAGAGAAATTACTTGAACGACTAAAATACATGACAGAAGTAGTATTTCCTGCGGTTGCTGAAAAGGCAAAATATACGCAAGCAAAAATGATTGCCCGCTTCAATGCAACTGTACTTCACAATGAATATCCAGATGGTGCAAAGGTGATGACCCTTGATCCTCTTAAGGGAGACAAGTTGACTCCGCGCTATGAAGGACCGTACACAGTGGTGCAGAGAACAAGCACTGGTGCATACGTCCTCAAAGACGGCACAGGAGAAGTTCTGGGACGTAATTACGCGCCATCTCAGTTAAAACTTGTGCTTGACGACTTCGAAGATACTGAGACGTACGAAGTTGAGGCCATTGTGGATCATCGACCTAGCAGAGCGACTCCCCACGCGAGTGAATACTTCGTCAAGTGGAAAGGATTCTCCTCTGATAAAAATACCTGGGAACCAGAGGAACATTTCATTGAGCGCCGTTGTATTGCCGAATATTGGGCTGATAACCATGCGAAGCATGCTACCCCTTCAGCTTTACCAGCC